>JAJMSN010000012.1:0-343204 GCA_030558435.1 Kodamaea kakaduensis
CTCACCAAGAAGCTCATCTAAAAGCTCTGCTTGGTGGATCTCCTCATCCTCATCACTCTCCTCACTCTCCTCACCAACTGGACTCTCATCGAACTTAAAGTAGGCCAACATTGAGTCGTCAGTAGACAACTCACCTCCCTTGAGGTCAAAGGCGGTGGAATTGGTCAAAGAGCTTTGGTTCGAGAAAGAAGTCGACATGTGGCTGGGGATAAATTTAGTGAGAAATTATGGGCCTTTTATGTTGTTTTTGAGCAGACCAGAGAAATAGAGAAGAAGTTTACAAATGGCTGCAAAATAATTCATCCATACTTTTGCCCCTCATAGCACACAATATGAAATGTATATTATTTAAGGTGTGAGCAGGCATTTTTAGAGTAAATAAGCAAGTCCATGCAGTTTGGAAGGTCTCATTGCATGTGTATAGAAGTTTAACGGGTCATTTTGGATGAAAATTGGCCATATTGCTGAAATCAGTGAATGGCTGCGAAAATTTTGTGCACAAACAGAATGAACGGCTTAACAATAGAAAGAAGCTTTTCTTCACTATGCACCTCAATGTGAGCAATTGAGCGAAGTTCAATTGTTCAATTAGTCTATATTACACTCCAATTGAGTGAGGAAATTTTTATTCAACAATTGCAAAGCGCTTCCTTTGTACTCCTTTCCTCTATTTTCTGCCAATTCCTCTATCCATCCTCCATAATCTAATCACCCTCTCATTCTATTCTCAACCCCATTTTATGTAGTTATAAAGGACCTAAAGTATGTGTTTTGGGTGCAAAAATTTGAAAAAGTGGGAATTCAATTTACCCCAAATTTTTCGCAGCCAGTCTATGCGTCTGAAATAGATCTAGTTGATCCAGATCAGCTGACATAAAAAGAAACAGTTACATATTGAGGATGTATTGCAGTAATTGATTATGTAATATATTATGTAATATTAGAATATCAAACGAGAAGTGGACCATAAGAGAAGACACGCTTGGACCACCATAAGAGAAGATGTTAGGAAAGGGGTTGTCAATGTTGATACGAATCATCGAGCAAGTATTGAAAAAGTATCTTTTGATTTTGATGAATTTTACGTGAAAGTTACAAAAGTTTACAAATGTAGCACCCGTACCGAGTAAACAGTTGACGATGAGTGAATCTACATTAGAACAATTTGATTTGAAAGCCGTGTAAAGGTATCCAAGAGCCAAACAAAACAGGGTTCCCTGTAAAATTTTAATATGACCCAACCCCACTTGCTTAATCTTTCATCCTGGGGAAGAGCGTAGTCATCGTAGCGAACACTTTTCTTAACAGATTGGACTGGTAACTTAGTCAGCTAAGACGACCAAAACGACCTGAACTCGGCATTAGTATTTCAGAGTTTCTTCGTATTAATGAAGTACAAGTCTTGCTACTTCAGTAGTGTTTTTGCGTCTTTCAGACTGCATATAAGTGTTACATCTTTTTACGAACAATTCGCTGCGCTTATTGTTCAAGCTTATTGTTCTTCCTCACTGTTCACTACAATCCAGCACATTACTCATTTATGCTACGTAGTATGAAGGTCTTTGCCTATAAAGGAAATGGAACAAGATAAAGAATATTTAACAATTATTGTCCCAACAACCTCGCTTCGCTCGGTTATTGGGGTGGTCACTCCTCCTTCTCCCTATTCTTCCTCACCCTATTCCTTATTCTCTCCGTCAACCTTGCTCTCTCCGGTCTCGCCTTAAAATTCAACTCAATTGCCTCACTACTATTAGTTCTCGACATCCTTGGAGTTGCAATCCTCTTTGGGCTCGAGATCCCTCTCTTCTCGTCCATTCTCCTGTGCAACTCATCCACAAGTCTCTTTTCGTCTCTCCTTGGGGCATAATCGTCCATGGACATGATCGAGTTAAAGTTTGATTGCTGGGCCAAGGTCAAGTGAGGATCCTTTGCATTCGCATGGAGGTGGTAGTCCGAGAACATGGGGATATTGGTCAACGAGTTATCGGAGTTCATTAAGGAAATACCATCGGAAACAGAAGAAGAGTTGCGGGAAAGCGTCGAAGTTTCCGAGGTTTCCTCGACGGCCTTTTCTCCCACATTCTCCCCCCTCTCGCTTTCTTTCTTTTCCTTCTCCTCCCTCTCTTTTCTCCTTCTCTCCTTTCTCTTTGCAGCTCTTCTATTTCTCAACTCCTCAGTCTTTCTCTCCTCCTCCTCATCACTATCCACATACTTGACAGCCTTCAACTGGTCCTTCATCTCCAACAAATTAAAGTCGTTTGGAAACAACTCCGGCCCAAACTTGTTGACAAGCACCGTAATCTCCTCACTGAGCTCTGCCCTGAACTCCTTGAGGTCCCTAATGGAAGATCCAGAGGTAATTGAAAGGTAAATTGGACGAAGGGACTTGAACAAGTCCACGCCCTGTTCACCCGTAATCAAGGCAGAATACGTCACCAACACTCCACAGAGGTAGAGAATACACCAGAGCCACACCAAACGGAACAGCGAGAGGATCTCGTGGGTGTAGCAGTAGTAAGTCACGATTGTGGCATAGAACGAGTAAAGGACCGGGGCGTAAAACATGGAAATCAAAATCTTCCAGGTGGCCACCACATCATTGGCCTTGATTTTGACGGTGGACGCAGCAAGCGCAGACTTGGCTTTGCGTGTGGAAATGATCTTGGAGAGAATAAAGACCGGCAGGAACAAAATGGCGCCTGGTAAGGCGAGCACAAAGAAAAACATCAACTTGAGGATCCGGAACACGAAAATCGGCACCAACCGGAGCCGGTGCATGGGGTCGGTGTCCTCCACGTGGTGGTCGGGCAAGTACAAGTGCTTGAGTTTTTCATTGTAAGCAAGAATCCGTTGCTTGATATGCTTCACCTGGGGCTCGTCACGGTACGTCTGGTACCCAATCACAAGTCGACGGTTCATTTCCACCACCAATGGAAGGGGAAGATACTGGGCGATATTCCCTGCATACAAACGACGGGCAGCATGAACCACCATTAATGTTTCATAGTCTTCACAAGTTACGGTGACTGCCTTGAGACCCGTAGTGATCAAGTCCAAGAGTTCCTTGACGGACTCCCTATTAGTTTCTGGGTTCGAGTATTTGCGCACGAGTTCACGGGGAATTTCGATGGGGTGTCCAAACTCGATGACTGCCCTGGATCTGAATTTGTGTGCACTAAAGTAGTTCATTCCACAGGGAACAATGCGCACGTTACAGTCTGGATCGTTTTCCATAGCCCCCAACGCCATAATGGCCACTCCCGCCTTTAACGGGAGGAGATCAGTGCGGTCATGGGAGCCACCCTCTGGAAAAATACCAATACAGTTACCATGGGACAAGTGCTGAAACACCATGTCATACACCCTCTTTTGGTCGACTTTCCAAGCGCGTTTAAACGAAGTTCCATTGCGTAAAAGTTTCTTTAATTTATCGCTGCCCTTGAACTCCTTTCTCAATACCAACTCTGTGTCGCTCCGAACCTCCACCACTTCAGCCGCACCCAAAGACTGGGGCAATGCAATGAGTCCTTTGGCACCACACTCGCTCAAAAACCGGGTCCCGACTCCGCGTACCACCAATGGGTCCACGTCCATATCCACAAAGATTTTTCCAGTTCCTTTGGTCAAATTGTCCTGGGGTCTAACCACTGGAATGGAGAGTTGGCACTTGGAAAGGAGTCCAATCACCTTTTGCCTGTAGCTTTTGGCGGCAATCAAGAAGGATACACGACGAGACGACTCGCGTTTGACTTGGTTCATCAAAATAATGGGGTCCACAAACTGGTTTGCGTGGGGGGCAGCGACGAAAATCACGGGTCCGGTTCTGGGGAGCCGGAACGCACCGCGCGGCCGTATTTCACGGAAGAAACAGTCGAAAACAACACTGAAGAACCAGAGCATGAGGTCATAGATCCATAACCGGTACCAGGGGGCGGGTTTGTAGGTGAATTCATTCTCTTCCTTTATCTTTTTCTTCTTGAGAGAGACCCTGGGACCAAGAGCAGGGCCGGGAGTGGTTTGTTTATCATTAGCAGAGGGAATAACAAGGCGGCCTTCACTCTCAGTAGTACTGGTAGTGAAACTACCAGTATCTGGTTTGTTTGTACCAGTTAATCCAGTTGTATCAGGACCTCCAGTTGATTTATCAGGACCTCCAGTTGTATCAGGACCTCCAGTTGATATATCAGGACCTCCAGTTGATTTTTTTGTTGATACACTTCCAGTTTTACTTCCAGTTGATACACCAGTTTCACTTTCAGGTACAGCAGAACCTCTAGTACCCCCATCTGTATCTCTGGTAAAAGTTGAATCTCCAGCAGAGGAATCAGTAGATCCACTTGTCCCTATACGACTTGTCCCTGTCCCTGTCCCTGTACCATCTCTTGTGACTGCATCAGTACCTTTCTGATCTGCACTCACTAGATTGCTCTCTTTCGAGGCAATTGACGTGCCATGGTCCATCTTCTTCTAGATCCTTCGGAGCAAATATTCTTTTTTTGGTAGTAAAAACTTCCTTTTCCTTCCTTATTTTTACTTCACTACACTTACTTCACTTTACATTTACTTCATTTTACATTTACTTAATTCTACTTTACTTTACTTTACTTTACTTCTTAGTGAAGGCAAAAGGAAACCCTCTCCCCTTCCAAGATCATTGATTACTAAAGAACCTCTAGGGGGCTGGCTAGATACGAGCTCGTATTTTCGGTGCGTGAGATTCACGTGATGCGGAATTGGGATATCGGTGGTTTGTTGGGACCACGGGCCGCTACAGCCCAGGGTCACTCCAAGCGAAGGTGATGATTATGAGTATTTGTTTCTAAGTTTTGAGTATTCTGGTATAAGGTACTTTTAGTAACTGAGTATTCTGGTATAAGGTACTTTTAGTAACTGAGTATTCTAGTATCTAGTATCTAGTATCTAGTATCTAGTTCTAGTATCTAGTATCAGTATCTAGTATCTAGTATCTAGTATCTAGTTCTAGTATCCATCTGAGTCTAGTTCCTGATTATTTCTTGAGAATAGTTGGGACTGAAAGAAATTAAGGGCAAGTGTTGGGCAGGGTGAACTTTAATATCTCCGCATTGGGGAAAATCACCGAACGACTCGGTGCGACTCGATGACTCGATGACTCGATGAGCGAAGCAATCGAGTGAGCATAAATAACAAGTGTAGGTTGATCAGATGAAGAATGGTATGTGATGGATGGTAAGCTTGAAAGTGTGAAGAAGTGTGAAGGATGATCAGTTTGAAGGTGTAGAATGAGCGATGATCAAAGTTTTGATGATGATTATGACTAGGTCAATGATGAGTGTAGAATGAGATGAGAATGTTGAAATTGATCAAATTATACAATAATCTAGGTAACTACTCAATCATCATCCTTGTGTTCAACTACTCAATCATTATCCTTGTGTTCATGTTCGACTTTCCGGTTAACCGATCATCCTACTTACATAATCACTGACAAACTCAACCCATCGTGTTCACTTACTCAGTACCTACTCATTCAATGAACTATTCACATTCTTTCAATATCACTCATTCACATTCATTCAATGATGAATAATATTGTTCATCACCACTCGTCCAATACCTACTCATTCACTCATGTGTGCAATATTACTCACATTCGTTCAATAACCACTCATGCATTCAATTCATTAAATACTCATCCACTCACTCACTCGCATTCATTAAATACACTCACTCACTCACTCACATCCATTAAATACTCACTCACAACCATTAATACTCACTCATACTGGATTCGCCCACATTCAGCTCACTCAATTTTTCACTCACATTCATTCAGAATCAGTACTCATTACTCAAATTAGTGAATGTTCATTCGCTCAAATTGCTATAATCACTTACTCACTTTTTATCAACACTCATTACTCATTCACTCATTCAATCACATTCGTTCAATATTCACTCATCACTCACATTGATTCATTACTCACTCATTCATTTGTGCTGATTTAATAATCACTCATTCACTCGTTCACTCATTCAGTAATATTCGCTCAATTTGTTCAATGTAACTCACGCACTCATTGAATGATATCCGCTCCGCTCACATTCATTCAATGTATACACATTCATTCAGTGTATACACATTCATTCAATGTATACACATTCACTCATGTTCGCTTCGCTCACACTCGTTCAATAATCACTACACACTCACTCATGTGAGCTTCGCTCACATTCGCTCGTTCATTCGTTCATTTTTACCCCACTTTTTGCAGCCACCCCGTTACGAGCCACGGTCCAACGTCATAGCCACCACTGTCATGAACCCTCGGACACAATTGTCTCACATGTACGCCACAAATAGACTTAGCCCGTGACTCCAAACAATCCAACGGTTCTTCCGAGTATCTAGTAGGTTCCATAGTCTTCCTTGTTTACTCTAATTATTCAATGGGGTTACTCTCAATTGCTCTAATACTCGAACACTCTAACCAATTGCTCCCCCTGATACTCCGATACTCTACACTATCAATTGCCCTAACTCCCAACTGCTCTATCTCTAACACAACTCTTCAATCGATTCGCTTCGCTCATCGAGTGAGTGAAGAGACTCGGCTCACTTGTGGGGAACGCACCTGAAAAATCCATCATCCATGTGCAGTCTTCCATGTGCAGGCCCTCACATGCCCTCGGATCAACGCAAAAATCACAGACATCGGCCCGAAAAATTAGGGAGTGCCGATTCATACTCTATTAACTCTCCATTAACTCTCCACTAACTTTACTACTCTGTTTCCTCTACTTACTATACAATTACTTGCTTATCTGATGGCACTTCACTTATTTGCTCTATACTTACTTTACTTCTCTCATCTCTCTTGTCTACTCTCTACTACTACTTTACTTATTGGGACCGCTTACGTAATCAACCATCCTCGGTCCAGCGGCCGACCTCCCATCTTCAATCCTTCCAATCCTCCTACCTCTCTACACCATCTATCCACCATCTATACACCATCATCCAATCTATTCTGCTACATCTTTCTCTTTCTTTTCGGCATTTTTTTGTGTTGCTCCTTTTCCCCCGCAATTTTTCACAGGCACCTTTAGGTGAATATAAATACCCGTGGCGCCTCCTTGAAAACTCAGCAAACATGTCTGAATTATCATTTAAGGACAAAGTTGTGATCATCACCGGAGCCGGTGGTGGTTTGGGAAAGCAATACGCATTGGAATACGGCCGCAGAGGCGCCAAGGTTGTGGTGAATGACCTTGGTGGCGCTCTCAATGGTGCCGGAGGCGACAGTTCTGCTGCCGACCTCGTTGTCAAGGAAATCAAGGCTGCTGGCGGTCAGGCTGTTGCCGACTACAACAATGTGCTCGAAGGTGAGAAGATTGTTGAGACTGCCGTCAAGGCGTTTGGTACTGTTCACGTTGTGGTGAACAATGCTGGTATTTTGAGGGACCTGCAGTTCAAGAAGATGACTGAAAAGGACTTCAAGTTGGTGTTGGATGTCCACCTCAATGGTGCTTACAAGGTCACCAAGGCCGCCTGGCCTTACTTTAGAAAGCAGGAGTATGGTAGAATTGTCAACACTGCCTCCCCCGCTGGATTGTACGGTAACTTTGGACAGGCCAACTACTCTGCTGCCAAGTTGGGATTGCTTGGTTTCGCCGAGTCTCTTGCCAAGGAGGGTGAAAAGTACAATATCAAGGCCAACACCATTGCTCCACTTGCTCGTTCCAGAATGACTGAGGAGATTTTGCCTCCTCCAATTCTCGAGCAATTGTCTCCAGAAAAGGTTGTTCCATTGGTGGTTTACCTCACCCACGAGTCTGTTGAGCCAAATGGACAGGCCTTTGAGGTTGCTGCTGGATTCTATGCCCAGATTAGATGGGAGAGATCTGGAGGTACCTTGTTCAAGCCAGACGAGACCTTTAGCGCCGAATTGGTTGCCAAGAAGATTGGCGACATTTTGAGCTATGACGACAAGAGCAAGCCTGAGTTGTTGAAGAACCAGCACCCATTCATGCTCAACAACTACACTGCCTTGACCAAGGCTGCACGTGAGTTGAAGTCCAACGACCTTTCTGGCGCGCCCAAGGTGTCGCTCAAGGACAAGGTTGTGCTCATTACCGGTGCTGGTGCCGGATTGGGTAGGGACTATGCGCTCTTCTTTGCCAAGTACGGCGCCAAGGTTGTTGTGAATGACTTTAAGGACCCACAGCCTGTTGTTGACGAGATTAAGAAGGCTGGTGGTGAGGCCCACGGTGACAAGCACGATGTTGCCAAGGATGCCCAGGCCATTATTGACAATGTTATTGGCAAGTACGGTACCATTGACATTTTGGTTAACAATGCTGGTATTTTGCGCGACAAGTCTTTCGCCAAGATGACTGACGATGAGTGGTACTCTGTCCAGAACATTCACCTTGTGGGTACCTTTAACCTTACCCGTCTTGCCTGGCCACACTTTTTGGAGAAGAAGTATGGTAGAGTGATTAACATCACTTCGACCTCCGGTATCTATGGTAATTTTGGCCAGACCAACTATGCTTCTGCCAAGGCTGCCATTATTGGTTTCTCCAGAACCATTGCCATTGAAGGTGCCAAGAGCAACATTAAGGTTAACATTGTTGCCCCACACGCCGAGACTGCCATGACCTTGACCATCTTTAGAGAGGAGGACAAGAACTTGTACGGTCCCGAGCAAGTTGCACCACTCTTGGTGTACCTTGCCTCTGAGGATGTTGCCACCAACGGTGAGTTGTACGAGGGTGGTGGTGGATGGATTGGTGCCACCAGATGGCAGAGAGCCAAGGGTGCTGTCTTGACTGACAATGCCACTGCCGAGAACATTGCCAAGCACCTTGGTGACATTCAGGACTTTAGCAAGGGCACTGCCAACCCAAGAACCACCACCGAGTCCTCGATGGCCATCTTGGCTGCTGTTGACCCAGATGAGGATGACGAGGATGAGGAGGAGGAGGAGGAGGACGAAGATGATGAGGAGGACCCAGTGTTTAGATACAACGACAGGGACGTTATCTTGTACAACATTGCGCTTGGAGCCACTGCCAAGGAGTTGCAGTACACTTATGAAAACGACCAAAACTTCCAGGTTGTGCCAACCTTTGGTCACTTGTGTACCTTTAACTCTCTCAAGTCTCAGACCAGTTTTGCCAAGTTGTTGACTGGATTCAACCCCATGTTTTTGTTGCACGGAGAGCACTACATCAAGTTGGAGCAGTGGCCTATTCCAACCGAGGCCGAGGTTAGAACTGAGTTCACTCCATTGGCTGTTGCCCAGAAGGGAACCAACACTGTTGTTGTGCACGGATCCAAGTCTGTGGATGCCAACGGTACTCCAATCTTTACCAACGAGGCTACTTTCTTTATCAGAAACTGTAAGGGTGAGACCAAGCAGTATGCCAAGAGAGCACCATTTGCTACTCTCCTGACCCCAGCCCCTGAGTCTGAGCCAGACTTTACCACCGACATCAAGATCTCTCCAGATCTTGCTGCGTTGTACAGATTGACTGGTGACAGGAACCCATTGCACATTGACCCACAGTTTGCCAAGGGTGCCAAGTTTGACGCTCCAATCTTGCACGGTATGTGTACCTACGGATTGTCTGCCAAGGTGTTGCTCGACAAGTTTGGAGCATTCAACGAGATCAAGGGTAGATTCACCGGTATTGTGTTCCCAGGTGAGACCTTGAGGGTGAGAGCCTGGAAGAAGGGTGATATTGTGACTTTCCAGTCGCAGGTTGTGGAGAGAAAGACGATTGCTATTAACAATGCTGCGATCAAGTTGATTTCTGACAAGCCAAAGATCTAAGTGCTGTGAGCGAAGCGAACAGTGCTGGAAGTGAATAGTTATGAGTATTGAATGAATTGAGAAGATGAACAAAAGTAGCGAATGTGAGCGAAGCGAACACGAGTACGATTGAGTAGAGAATATCAAGTGAAGTGCTATTGAGTAGAGAATATGAGCATGTAATTGAGTAGAGAATATCAAGAACATGAGTATTGACTAAAGAATATGAACATCTAGTAATTGAGTGATATGAGGAACATGAGTGTAATTTATTCGAATGTAAGTAATATGAGCGCGCATGATTGACTTAATTGTAGAGGGAATGTGAATTTATGCGAACCTGAACAAGTAATTGAGCTTATGGGCTAGTGAGCAGAATACATAATTAGACAATACGAACTTGATTTGCTTCGCTCATCGAGTGATTGAAGAGTTAAAGAGTATTGGAGAATTTTAGAGAGTATTAGAGCAATTATAAGACTATGGTGTAAAAACGGCACGTGATTAGGCTCTCAGTTAATGTACTGCATAGAATACTGTTCCCAAGCCAGAAGGTAGTTAAGACAAGTTAGATATAAGCGTGTTCCCTACTAAAGCGTGCGATTCCTGACAATTAGAGAGCATCAGAGCAATGGTAGAGCATTAAGAATTGATAGAGCAATTGAGTACAACGTATGAACAAGTGAACGTGAGTATATGATAGTTGTACAATGAACATGTGAGAAAGCATGAACGAATGTGAGCGAAGCGAACATGAGTGAAGTGAGTGAGTGAATAAGTGAGTGAGTGAAACAGTGAGTGAGTGAATAAGTGAGTGAATAAGTGAGTGAGTGAATAATCGAATTGATGACATGAGTGAAGTGATGATTTCCGAGTAGGCAAGTACGAACAATTATACATTAAAAGTGAATACAGTGAGCTGTTACGAGCAGTTATTGACAGTTTTAGCACCTCTGGAACAATTGAGTCCTCATTTGTAGTAATAGGTGCAAATTGAGTGAGGACAACGAATAGCAAATGAATATAGAGTGTAAGTGAATGATTTGTAAACGATTGAATTAGTACTCTTTAAACGAGTGAATTAGTATTAAACAAGTGTGTATTAAACAAATGCGAGTTAGTGACCACAAACTGAGAAAATATGCGTACAGCCATTCCATTGTACATGAGTCAAGTCCAACAAAACTACAGTCCAATCTAGCTCACAACAATTCCAAGATTTCTCTCATCTATTGAATGCTCACTTGCTGTTTTTGTTTTTACGTTATGAGCCCGGAAATTGCAGCCGTGAAATTTGAGTAGATACAACCTCCAGTTGACTTTTACTGTTACTTACCACGAACGAATGACATGAGCGAGTGAGTTGTGAGTGGTATAGAAGTGTAGAGTGAAGTGTAGAGTGGAGTGTAGAGTGGAGTGTAGAGTGGAGTGTAGAGTGGTGGTAGTGTAGAGGGTGTGGTAAAATCGACATTACATATATATTTCTATAAAGGACTAACAGATCCCTAGCATAACTTCATCCATTATCGACACTATATTTAGAATATGCCTGTTTATTACTTTACAGTACACCACTTGCTAGTGTTATTATCATCGCCAATTATGTTATCTCACTAGTAGGTAGTGTATACTATGGTGTGGTAGAATATGGTGCAGTAAAGTACAGTGGTGTGCCAACTACAAATACACATGCTCATATGAGCGAAGCGAATATGAGCAGTGTACTTATATTTCCTTCGCTGATATGAGCATAGATTAGACATATGCTCATATGAGCAGTGTACTTATATTTCCTTCGCTGATATGAGCATAGATTAGACATATGCTCATGTGAGCAGTGTACTTATATTTTCTTCGCTGATATGAGCATAGATCACACACATGCTCATATGAGCAGTGTAACATACTCATATTCGCTTCGCTCATATGAGCATACAGGATTCACTATCACATGACGATCACGCAGATCGCCGGTAGACGTTATGTTCACCTGCAGGACTATTAATGGTACTATTTAGGAACTGGGTGTCGGAGCAGCTAAAAATAGAGAGTACATACTAAATAGTCAGAGTAAAGAGTACATATTAAATAGCCAAAGTAGTAAATAGCCAGAGTACTGTGAATATGCACTAGTAATGACGAACCCAGCCCCCTGAATGACCCTTATCGTTATCTGATGTAACACGGTTGTCCCTCCATCGAGATATTTGAAACACTCGAGAAGGAGGGGTATAAGATAAGAAATGGAGATGAGAAGATGAGAAGAAGAATTAATAGCAATTAAATGAATAGTAAACAATCGAACATAGTAACAATCGAACGTAAACAATCGACTTCGTTCGATTGTTTACGTTCGATTGTTACTATGTTCGATTGTTTACTATCGATTGTACTAATGTTGATTGCTATCACCTCACACCTCATACCGATACTTCCGCACTTTCCTTTTTTGGATTGTGTCTCAGATCAACGGTTGCGAAAATCGGTAGTTTGAGACAAGAGTTGCGATGGAAACGACCGTTGTGAACCATGAAGCATGTTTGAGATAGGAAATGGAATGTGAACAACGAGCGAAGCGAGTTGTTCCTCTATAGTAGTTTACCTCTCCTCTATAGTAGTTGTTTACCTCTCCTCTATAAACCATATTAGTTCATTTCACAAGGTAAACAACGAGCGAGTTTGAGCAATTGTATCTCTCACTTTCTGACTAAGTCCACTTTTCACAGGGGTCTCCCCACTGATTGTACCAGTTCTTCACTTTACTTTATTCTTCTACTTCTCCACATTCTTCACTTTTCCAATTTCACCCCACAACACCTCTTCACTTTACTTTCTTACTCCACAACTCAACACCGAGCTTCGCTCGTTGTTGAGTCGCTCGTTGAGGTTCTTGTGGAGTTCCGAATCCCTGTAACAGTCCGGGCTCCCATTTCGTAAATTGGTTACTTTATCCTTTAAGGGATTAGATCTCCGAACAACCTAATAGCAATCAAAAAAATGCGCGGCACTTTAAGTTGGAGACACTTGTGAGCCCGCAAATGCCGAGCCAGGATCAAACAGATCAAACGGGATCAGGATCAGGATCAGACAGGATCAGACAGGATCAGACAGGATCAAATAGGATTAAAACAGGATCGGATCAAAATAGGGTCGGATCAAAATAGGATCAGGATCAGACAGGATGATCAGACATGACAGAATCACTGACGACTACATGACACAGGGAAGATAGAGGTTTGAGTTATAGTGTGTATAGTGTGTATATAGACCGTGTAATGTATAGTAGATGGTATATAGATGGTGTTTAGTATAGTATATAGATGGTGTGTAGTATATTAGATGGTGTATACTATAGTGTATACTATAGTGTATGCTAGGTATGGTGAAATAATACGTGGTGTAACTTTAGTTTGGTGATCTCAGAAGGCAATTGAGGATAGTCGTTAAAGTTGGTAAACCAACTTTAACGACACTTTAACAACACTTTAACGACACTTTAACGACACTTTAACGACACTTTAACGACACCTTCGCCTCCATTCCATTTTTCGCAGCCATTTAAGATTGGGTGCATGTGGCTGAACGGGCTGGCGTGTGCATAAGATCAGGGGAATGGCGAATGCGGCGTGCCGTCGCATAGACAGGTCGTCAGCTTCAAGTATCAGGCGTAATGATAGCAATCAAGAGTGCGCAGTGTGTGAACAAATTGTGTACAGACGAGGTTGATCCCGCAACGAAATAAGGTTTGGTTAATTATAGAAGCAGAAAAGTGTCGGAATTGTGGTCGTCAGTTTGACGTAAACCCTTGTAAAGGAGAAGTGACGAGGTGGTAGAGAAAGAATTAGAGGTAAAGAAAAGGAAGATAAGGGAGTAAGAAAAGGGAGTACGAAATATAATAGAGGAAATGATGAATTAGATATAGTAGATTGAGGAAATAGAAGATGGAGAGTGAAATTTGGAGTGAGAGTTACTCAATCACTAATCACTCAAGCACTGATCACTACTCACTCGCGAAGCGAGTGAGTTGTCGCTCGTTCACTCGTTTCGTCTACGTAGAATGTAGAAAATATCCTGAAATGATGACACAATCTAGTGACGGCTTGATCTGGACGATCAGGCATTGTGTCGGGCAAAATATGCCAACAGTCGGACAACGCAGGCTACGCAATAAGTATTTTCTGGTAGGATTATTAGTGATATTTAGTGGTAGTATTTAGTGAGTATTTAGTGAGTATTTAGTGAGTAGTATTTAGTGAGTATTTAGTGATTAGTGAGTACTATTAGTGACAGTATTTAGTGATTAGTGGTACTATTTAGTGTCTAGAGAGTACTCTAGACTAGTCTACTACTAGTCTACTAGACTACTACTACTACTAGACTACTACTACTACTAGACTACTACCATCCTCTTACCTCACCTTTATTTTTTAGGGCTGTCTAGATCTAATGTCTAGACCAGACCAATTATAATTCTCAAACATGTTCGGGCATACGTTGTGATGTCAATGTCAGGGACCCGGTTCAGTTGATCTTTCCAAAGTAGGCAGTGGTAGTGGTAGTAGCCTTGGAATCATCGAGATGGAGAATAATAATAAAAGGAGGAGAATAAAAGGAGGAGAATGAGGAGATGAAATAAAAGGAATGGAGGAATGAGGAGAATGAGAATGAGGAGAAGAAAGGGGTGATTTAGAAAGAAGGTGAAGAAAAAAAGGTGAAGAAATGAAGGAGTAGGAGATATTTTCAGACTACTTATTTTATACCTAAACAGGAAGAGTTATCACTTAACACTTACACTTACACTTTAACAAAAATGTTAAAGTGTTAAAATGTAAGTGTAAAGTGTTTATCAACTTCATCACTACCATTTGATCTAGCACAGCAGCGCTGCTGCTGTACTAGAAGCCATAAGTCCAATTTTAGGTCCCTCCACCCCCTTCCAGCTGATCCACCCCTTATGTCTCCTCTCTCAATACGGTCCCTTGGCCCAGTTGGTTAAGGCGTGGTGCTAATAACGCCAAGATCAGCAGTTCGATCCTGCTAGGGACCAAATTTTTTCAGTCCTACATTTTTTACAGTCCAAATCTACTCAATATCCATCTACTCAATATCCATCTACTCAATCTTTATCCACTTTATCCACTTTCTACCTCTACCTTCAGTACTTCTATTTTTATGATGCAGCTAAGATGAACCCGATGTAACATGCCAACACCCCTTATCTTATTTTCTATCGTTTCAGTTTTTCGGTCTAGGGATAGATGTCATGACGATCTCAGAGATCGACAGTCTAAAGGATGATTCGAAGACTGACCCATGACTACAATAAACACAACTACAGTAAACAACTACAGTAAACAACTACAATAAACAACTACAATAAACAACTACAATAAACAACTACAATCAACTATTACGACTATTGACAATGCACTCGTATTGCTAATTTCATCTCTACATTGTGTACGATCGGCTTATGTACGGCCTGTATTTAGTTTTCGTACCTTTATGTATTCTGTTCTATTATTGGTGGGTGTGTGTATGTTACTGTAGGTCTGTATGTGTTACTGTGTTACTGTGTATGTTACTGTATTCTACTATATGTTACTGTGTATGTTACTTTCTACTATATGTGTTACTTTCTACTATATGTGTTACTTTCTACTATATGTAGTACTGTATTTTTACTCACTGGTCATTCACAGTGGTTACTATTTATTGTTTAGGACCACAAAAAATATGGCATTGGCACCCGGACCATTGTGGACCCTCCCTCCCTCCGACCCCTGGACCCTCCCCACTCTGAATAAGAAAAGACCTCCTTCCCTCCTTCATCCCTCAGCCATCATTCCGTCACAATATTTTTTCAATTACTAATTAACAATTTGTGCTCGTATTCCAACGTTGACGTTGTCATAGAAACGTCGTCAAGATGGAGGGGTTCAAAACGCTAATTCTCGAACAGCGAGCGAAGCGAGTTGTTCGAGCTAGCTGAATTGAAGGTGATAGTGAATGATTGGAGATGAGAATGAGTGAAAGTGATTGATTATTTGGAGATGAGAAGAGTATGGTTCAATTGTACTCTTCATTTATATTGTGTAGATTTTTGGAGATCTACAAGTTTTAGTGCACCTTTCATTACTTCCTAGTCAGTGAGTGTTGATATTAGTACAAGTGATTGTGATTCAGTATTCGAACTATCTGTATTCCACTGGATTTTAGGAATGCACCTATCCAGTGTACATCATTCTTATTCTATCATTCCATATAGCTCTTCCTATCATTTGCTACTTCCTATCATTAGCTACTTCCTATCATTGCGTATATCAACAACTCGCTTCGCTCGTTGTTGTGTCTACATCTTCTTATTTATTGTGTATTAACTCGCTTGAGTTGGGTTTATACTCATTACGGTGCCGAGTTGTAGGTTTATATACTCAGCACAACTCGCTACGCTCGTTATCATCAGAGCAACTCGCTTCGCGAGTTGTCTCATCACAACCAACAACGAGCAACACTCGCTTCGCTCGTGTTGCTTGTTACTCCTCCTCCTCAATATCCAAAGAAACCATATTATAAAGTCCTCCGCCAGCAGAAGACAAGAGTGTTCCCGACACCTTGCGTGAATGGTGCCGCCTCCCCCCGCTCGGCACCACAAAGTCAACCGGCGTATCATTGATTGGGTCAATGATACTCGAGGCATGTGTCGATATGGCCGAAGAGTCAAACGTCAGCATGGGCGTTTCGCTCAACAGCGGCGAGTTTGTGATGGGCAGCGAATTGAGGCCTGGAGTCAGCATCAGGGTCCTGGACGCAGTACTTATACGATTAAGACTGTGTCTCGAGGACTTGTTCTTGAGTGGGAACTTGTACGAGTTGTGAAGAGATGTGGTGGATACATTGGTGGATACCAGTGTGGCAGAATAGAGCCCAGAGTGCTGGTTGGTGAACACAGACGCAGAGCTAAGTGTGGTGGACGTTGAGTTGTTGGAGGGGTTGTTGGAGTAGTTCAAGTTATTGTTAACGTTCAGGTTGTTGACGTTCAGGTTACAGTTACTCAAGTTACTCAAGTTATTGTTGAAGGTTGAGTTGTTGAAGGAGTTATTGTTGAAGGAGTTATTGTTGAAGGAGTTATTGTTGAAGGAGTTATTGAAGTTGGAACTATTACTGTTAAAGATGGAGTTCGTACAACATGCTGGCATGAGTGCCAGCAGGTTCTTTCTTCCAGGCACCTGTGGCAAGGGCCCACTTGGCTTGCGGGACAACGGCTTCAATAAACTAGGTGGTTTCTTACACGCAGTATCAAAGTAATCCAGCAAGTCGTTGGACGTCATTGGGGACGAATACCCCGCAAGCAGTTCCTGGGACGAAAAACCCGCGTCCAGACTATTGAGCAGACTGCACGAAAGCGAGAGCAGTGAATTGTGATTGCGCTGCTTGAACAGAGCAGTTGGTGGCTGGAACAATGGAAACGGCAGGTCACTAGATGCCAGAATAGGACGTTCATCCTTGGCAAGAGACTTTTGTCTCTTGTGTGCCTTTTCATTTTTGAAAGCATGTTCATTTCTAGCATGTTCATTTCTAGCAATTTCATTCTTGTGATTCTCCTTTCTGTACGGTCTAAAGTCAGAATTGAAGGACTTTGCACGAGGGAGTTTATTTTCCTGACGAATTCTGTGCATTTTGAGCTCGCAGTGCTGTTCAAAGTTCTCGTCCTTCATTTCGACGTACCCCTGTGGAGAACAGAGATTACGGTACTTGGAGTAAAAACCACTGTATCCACCCTCCAACACCACCACGTCGGGGTAGGTGAGGTGTGGGTAAGCGTCCCTGTTCAATTCACGGTCCAATTTACGAAGATGCAGTGCCATTGTGGGGCCTCTGTACACTGAAAACTCACAGTGGAAAATCACCAATGTCTTGGGTGCAAACATTTGTTTTTCCTTATAGTCCTTTGCACGGTTCCGAATAAATAAAGTCTCCAAATCCTCCTTGGATTGGATGTTTTGTGCACCCACCACATGCCCGCCTTCAAACTCGTAGGAAAACCTGCAGTCAACCACGACAAAGTCATCAAACTCATGGGAAAAGTCACCAGCAAGTACTTTGGTGAGAGTGTCTGCAGATATCCTAGGCAAAAGGTCAGCATCCAGGGAAAATGTGGAAAGCGAACTTGTTCTAGAGAGTGATTTTTCACAGAGTGAATCGATGCGGGTGCTGTCCATTTTTTCGCGTGTCTCAAACATGGACTGGATACGACGAATTGGTTTGCGAGAAAGTGATGGGGAGGTAGCGGCTGCGCTAGCAGCTGCTGCAACTGATACAACTGATGCGTTAGCATCAGTTGCTAACCCATTGTAGTAGTCATACTCTTTATACTTGTAGTCCTTGTAGTCCTTGTAGTCCTTATAGTCCTTGTAGTCCTTGTACTTGAACTCCTTTTCATACTCCATATAATAATTGTAGGCATCCCCGTTATCCTTATATTTGTAGTCCTCCTCCTTATACTCCTTATATTTGTAGTCCTTATAATCAAACTCATCATCCAATGTGCTCGTTTCCAGGAGGGAAAAGTCGTCGTCCAAGGCCGCGGCCAATTTTATGGCGTCTAATTTTGATTTTTCATCCTTGTCGTCGTCGTCCCTCCTAAAGAAGTGCAGGGACAGCTTTGCGACGTTGGACACGCTGCGGAGACTGCGCACACTCAACTTCTTCATCAGCGTTGGGAGATTGGCCAAGTTGCGGAAGGGTTTGCGTTCGAGTAGCGGCAGACCTTCCTCATCACTGGAGGGCACGAGGTGCCGTATTGAGGGCAGGTCATAGTCCACGTCGAAACACGAGCTAAGCGGCCTGTCACGCTTGCGCAACGGCGTGAGCTCCTTCATGGTTGGGGATGAAAGTGGGTCCTCAAAGGTATTTATATAATGGGCCCTTTTGGGCGATGTAAATAACCCCAAAGGGCGATGGTTTTGTGAAAGTTTGTGGTTGCTTTTTACACGACTACCAACTACGAACCCACTCACTCGCGAGCGAAGCGAGTGGGTGAGTGGGTTCGTAGTTGGTTCAGTCGTAATCGCAGACAAGGATGAAACTACTACAACTACAGCCAACAACACTTGAACTCTTCATTTACACTCATGAGCGTAGCGAATGAGTGTAAAAAATAAGTGTGTATATGAAATGGCAAGTTTTGAATTTGATTCTATCAAAACGGTACCACAAAGCCCAGGGCTGTTGAATCAGGAAGAATGAATCTAGCGACAGCAACAAACAGAGTTAAGCAACAATGCACCTCGAATAGCCGCACAATAGATGAAAAGAAACAGACAGACAAAAGAGAAAAGAAGAAAAGAATAAGAAATAAGGGGGGAGAGAGGTGTGGAGAGAGTGAAGTGGAGAGAGTGGAGAGAGTGTAGAGAGTGGAGTGGAGAGAGTATAGAGAGGTGTGGAGAGGGTGAGAGAAGAAAAGATAGTGGAGAGGAGTGAAGTAAGCGCAGGAGAAAATATTTCTACATTTAGTTCGTTTACCCACTTATTTCTCTTACTCTTATTTCTCTTACTCTTATTTCTCTTACTTACTCTACTCCACTCTCTCTACTCTACTCTCTCTACTCTACTCTCTCAACCCAACTCTCTCAACCCAAGTCTACTCTCTACTCACTTTTGTCTGGACTTTGTGGCTTGGTAGCCGTTTCTGCCCTGGCTGTTTGATGATGCCCTGGGATGAAACTCGCGTTTTTGTGAGGGCTTGAAATTGTAAACATTCCACAAAGGTTTGCGAACAAGATGAAGGAAAAATAATGTATGGAATGATGGTGGGGAGAAAATAACCTAAGGGATGTTTAGGAAGTGGTGCGTAGTATCACTAGTACTGTAGTATCACTAGTACGCAGTACTAGTGGTGCTACAGTACTAGTGATACTACAGTACTAGTGATACTGGGCTACAGTACTACTGGTCAGTACTGCTATGTAGTGTGCTACAGAACTATGTACTAGAGTACTTTTACTAGTGTACTACTAGATTACTTTTACTAGTGTACTACTAGATTACTTTTACTAGTGGTGCATTAACACATGACTGTGGTATTGTCTTGATGTACATTGTACAATTGCACTACTGACTCTACAGTACTAGACAGTACTGGTACACTACACATACACACACATACACACACATACACACACATACACACACGTGCACTACACGTACACGTACACGTACACTATACACTAGTACTTACAACACTAGTACTACGTACTAGTGTTGTACGTACTAGTGTTGTACGTGTCTCGCTATTACTGATTTGGAATTGCTGTTTATGTATGTGAAATTGCAACAATCCAAGAAGAAACGAACAGTACACCAATTGGGAAGCAGCCACTAAAGCAAGCTCTAAAGGTACTAAACGGAACCTAAATGGGATTGGGACAAGATGGAGATAGTAAGAATAAGAGATCACAGATAGAGAATACAGAATACAGAATAAGAATACAGAAATAACACAGATAGAGAATACGTAAGAATAAGAGAACAAGATAGTGAATACGTAAGAATAAGAGAAGAATAAGAGAACAAGAAAGAACAAGATAGAGAATACACATCGATGGTTTTAATCTACTCATCTCACAACATATTCAACTATTCAACTATTCAACTATTCAACTATTCAACTATTCAACTATTCAACTATTCAACTATTCAACTATTCAACTATTCAACTATTCAACTATTCACAACTATTACTCTTTTCTTGTCATACCCCACACTCCAATTTTTCTCCTGTTTAATTGTCCTAATCTATCTCTTCCTATTTCCTCTCTTCCTACTACTATTCTTCCTACTACTATTCTTCCTATTTCCTTTTCCCTTCTCTGTTATCTATTTATCTTCTCTCCTTCTTTGTCTCTACAATAGAGCAAAAAGAATGACTGGATCACAATGGATCGTGAACAATGCATCACTTAAAGATCGGCTAGCCATCTTCTATTATTACATTCTTGCACGTCAGCCTTATCGCAGGTAAACATACGTGGTTCCTCTCAATGTGTGGTTCCTGTGTACTAGTTCTAGTTGTACTAGTTCTAGTTGTACTAGTTAGTTGTACTTGATTCTTGTGGTGTAGTGTGGTGAGTTCTGTCTACTTTTTTACCAGCACTTTCACTAGCCAACAATACTGAGAGTATAGTTTTGCTAGTTATTCGCTCAATAGTTCTCGCTCAATAGTGTTTGCTCAATAGTGCTCAAGAGCACTCCATCGAAACAAACTCGCTCCGCTCATTTGTTTCTATTAGTCTTTCTGTACGAGGTGCAGATTTGGAGCGTTGATGACTACGGTTGCGTCATTGGGTTTTCTCTTTGCGTCACGGTTACGAGATGCCGAGCGAAGAAAACAAGAAAATGTGTACTGAAATGCGCCAATCCGGAAAGGAAAGGAAAGAAATGTGGGAACCGTGTTAAAAAATAGGTTTGTGGATGGTGTTCCGGATCAAGGGGGTGCGCGGTCACTGTTTCGTAGAGATGGGCACAGCCACGACCTCAAACGATGAACGATGAACGATGAACGAGATGAGCGGAGCGAATCGAGTGAGGAGTGTACTAGTAGTAGTATAGTAGTAGTAGTAGTATAGTAGTAGTAGTAGTAGTAGCAGTAGTAGTAGTAGAACTACTACTACTACTACTACCACCACCACATCTTGTAGCAACATACCAATACAGTAATTTCGTACTCAAACATTTTCGCTACATGGGTGACAATAGTCAACAATAGACAATAAAAGTCAAACAGTGGCAATACTGAGTAGGTCACGTTTCGTGGTCTCGTGGTGGTGGTTTCGTTACTACTGCACCGCAGATCTGGACAGGAATCCGGCGTTAACGATCGAGAGCCGAGTGCTCCCCTCTTTTGTCCGATCACAAAACGGATTTAACGAAACTGATCTCATGCATGAGTGAGCACCGATCGTCCTGCATAGTAGGTGGTGAGCGGCGAATGAGCAGTGAATGAGGTGAATGAGCGAAGCTCGTTCACTGTTCTCTTTCTTTCTCTTTGTCTTTCCCTTCCCTCCATTCGTCCATTACTCATGTTCGCTTCGCTCACATTTGTTCATCTTCGTCAATTACTCATGTTCGCTTCGCTCACATTCGTTCATCTTCGCTTCGCTCACATTCGTTCAAACATCGTTACCGCCATTCACTCATGTTCGCTTCGCTCCATTCGTGAATAGTGATATCCCTTCCCCTAGGGGCCCTTTTGAGCCCGTAAGATATGATTTGAAACAGCCCGGAAGTGGTCGGCCTAACGACTTTTTAGACTTTGGCGTTTCCCAATCGGGAAGAGTTAATTTTAGCAGGTTTAAAATAGACGTTTAGGGTTGACGTTGATTGACGTAAAAGACGTTAAGTCGAACATTGACCGAACATTGAGCGAACATTGAGCGAACATTGAGCGAACATTGAGCGAAGCGAAATGTTCGAATATACATCCTACAGACTATAAGTCTGTATACTGATACTAGATACTAGTATCTAGTATCTACTTTTTGTACTTCTTCTCTTCCCTTCTTGTCTTTTTGTCTTCTTGTAGATCTCTAGCTCTCTAGCTCTGTATTCCTGATAACACTGACCTGTTTGCGTTCGCCCTGTTTCTACGGCAAGGGTTGGAGGCGGAATTACAATCACAATGGATGTCAAAAATGTGAATGTGCGTATTGGGAATTGCCTATTTTGGAAGAAAGTGAAACTGCCAGTCTCCATTATGGTTGGTTTAGGTTGGTTGGTTTAGGTTAGTTTCTGGTCTGGTTTCTGTTCCAGTGTTTCCTGATCCTGATTCCTGATATTTCCATTGTTAGCTTTTGTCTGTTGATATTATCTACACTTGCTGAAGGGTAAGTTCTACAATGAACGTAGAAGAGGAGGTGGAAGTAGAATTAGAAGTGGAATAAGAAGTAGAATTAGAAGTAGAATTAGAAGTAAGTAGAAGTAGATGTAGAATTAGAGGTGATGTAGATGTAGAAGTGATGTAGATGAGAAGTGGAAGTATTAAAAAAGAAAGAGTAAGAAAGAAAGACTCAAAGCAGCACCTGCAAAGCATTCGCTTCGCTCATGCTTTGCTCTTTTGTCTGCTTGGCATCTTGTCTGCGTTGCCTAAATTACGAATCACTTGAAACAATGCCATCCATGCCTAGGCTGCCTGCTGACTTAGGACGTACTGCATGGTCTAGTCGCCTCGGCCATCGACCTCCTCTGTCCATTGTCTTAAAGTTTGATGGAAAGTTAATGAGATGTCACCTTATCAGGCATCTAGATTTGGAGTTTATCAGCTGTCACTTGAGTACTCTATAGTACTCGATAGAGTACTATAGAGTACTCACTGGAGTATGCTAAATGGAGTATACTTTTTACTCTTTTCGTACAAACCTTATGTACTCCCACTAACACTTTCTACTTTTTCACTCACTCTCACTCACTCTCACTCCCACTCTACTCTTTCACACTGACTAACTCTTCCCTTAATCCTAAACTTAATCCTTTCACTCTTATTCCTTCACTCTTACTCTTCCCTCTTACTCTTCACTTCCCCTTCCACCTCCACTTCCCCTTCACCTCCACTTCTCCTTCCATTATCTACATTCCACCCTCAACCACCCCTTCAATCGTTCTAGTCCTCAATTGTTCCACTTCCAATTGTTCCACTTCAATTGTCAATTGTTCCACTTCAATTGTCAATTGTTCCACTTCCAATTGTCAATTGTTCCAACTATATTCTCCAAGCTTATTCTTCTTCCCAATTAGTTCTTCCCAATTAGTCCATTCTTTTATCATTCTTGATTCTTCCCAATTAGTTCTTCACTGTATCATTTTCACTGTATTCATTGTCACTCTATTCAAATCATTCCCCATCCTATTAGCTCACAATTTGACTTTGACACTCTTGCTGCCATCGCTGCCTCAATTTCAAGGTGCTCGGGAATGTAGTGAGCCCATACAGGATTGTTGTATGCAGGATATTTTCACCGTGCCGTGATGTTGCCCATCGTCACCGTTACTGGGGCGACGGAATAATTGAGTACAATTGAGTACAATTGAGCGAAGCGAAATTGTAACACTTGAGAACACTTGAGAACAATTGAGCGAAGCGAAATTGTTAGTAACAGTTGATACTACTAAGTCTACTGAGTCTACTGAGAATGTACTTGGTAGAAGTTACTTGTATTGACTTTTGTACTTTTACTTGTGTACTTTTACTTTACTTTCACTTTACTTTCACTTTTACAACTTACTTTACTTGCACTTGTGTACTTTTACTTTACTTTTCACTTTTACTTGTGTACTTACTTTTACAACTTGTACTGTATTGTAAAAGGAGTACTCCTTCCACCTCTTCCGTTTGAGTTGCGCCCTATTTTCACCGTTTCCACCTCTGAATTATGGAAATTCGCTCATTACTCAAACGCACCGGTGGTTTGGGATTCCGCGATCTAATTACACCATATATTTTCACGTATTGTTGAAGTATTGTATCTGTCAAGTCTGAAAATACTCAAATTTTTCACTCATCTCAAGTCATACAGGAAGACAAGTTTATTGTACTTTCTTTTTTCTTCTATGATCGTACTTATTCTTCTTCTATGATCTATTCTTCTCATTCTTCTTCTATGATCGTACTTATTCTTGTTCTATGATCTTATTCTTCTCATTCTATTATACTCACTCTATTCTCGCTATTCTTCTCATTCACTTCTTTCTCACATGCAATTATCTTTGTGTAGTTGGTAAAAATATTACTACTCTTACTCTTGACTCTTTGTGGACATCGCTTATGTGGGCATTACCATCGCCTCATCGCTCTGGCGGCAGATCGGGCGGGTGCCGTTTGCATTCCTGCTCTCAAACCAGGATAGTGGATCGAGAAACTATGCACTAAACTAAAAAGTGTATTGAAAGTGTATGGGTGTATAATAAAGTGTATTAAACGTCAAACTGAAAAATTTGAAAAAGTCACCTGGTCTAGACACTGCATGTGAGATACTCGGTGCGGAATTGTTCAGAGCATGTGATGACATGGAAACAGCCTAGACTTGGGGGCGTGTTGCGTAGTTGCTGTAGTGTAAAGTTGTTGTAGTGTGAAGTTACTAGAATGGATTTACAATAGTATTACAGAAGTGCAGGTGGTATACGAATAGCATAAGAAGTAGTATAAGAACTAGTATAAGAACTAGTATAAGAACTAGTATAAGAAGTAGTATAAGAGTAAGTATAGTAAGAGTAAATGTAGTAAGAGTAAATATAGTAAGAGTGAGTATAGCAAAGTATAGTATAAGAGTAAGTATTGTATAGCGTAGTACAGAGTATGAATGAACTACTACTAACACAAAACCTCCTTCCTTTGTACTTGGTCGGCCTGGCTTTGGTCCGCTGTTTATGTAAGCAAAAATGGTTGCAAAATCCAAAAAGGGTATTTAGCCGCGGTGCACATGATCAGTGAGCACTAGCACTATGAGCGAAGCGAAATAGTGCGGACGTTAGCACAAACGAAAGTGTACTCTTAGTATTTTTGATTAGTACTAAGTACTAAGTACTTAGTACTTGGTATGTTGACTAGCACTAAGTACTACTTAGTACTTAGTACTATGTTGACTAGCACTAAGTACTCTTGTGCGAAGCACGAAAGTATACTTTGGACTAGCACTAGTGTAGTGAGTGTACTGTAGCACCACCATTATTCGTGTACGCATAGAGACTAGTGGGTGTTGTGCGTATAAAATAATAGAGCTGTTTACTACGCCTTGAATACTACCGAGGCTTGAATGGCTTATTGTTGTTTAGGAGCTGATACTGATTTTGGATTTAGACTGATTACCTAATCACATTGGGAGAGGCGTTTCCATGGAGGCCCTCGGTCCAGAAAGTGGTGTTGTGTGTATGCAGTCTAGTTGAAGTCTACACATTTATCAAACACATTTATCGAATTTTTTGTACGCCTTGTCACCGAGGTACTCACAGCACTTCAAGGCAATGATTTTGCAAGCTTCTGTAAGGTCCCCTCGGGACAACTATGCCTGTGAAACTACACCGAAACACATCTCAAGGCCACCAATAGAGCTACGCATTGGCTATTCTATTTGACTTAAATTCGTTTTTCCTTGTAAACCAAGTTACTCATTCCAACTTTCTTTCGGACTAAATCCAGCTTCAGGGTTTAAGTGGTTTTCAATCTCACCAATTAGGCATTTTATGATTGATTCTTATATTGATAGATTGGCTTGAGCATGGATGATCGAAGCGAATCTATGCGAACTTAAGAGTTCCCCATTGAATCTAATGAGCAAAGCAACTATGTGAACTCTAACTTCATATTCAAGGCTCATACAGCGTTGTGTTCAATCTTTGACCTACCAACTCCTAATTCACATGTTCGTTCTTTGATAACCATTGGGAATACACTGAATGAAAATCAAGTCCTACATTATGAGAGTCGTCAACTAGGAAATTGGGGATACTCAGGGATCAGGTTTTAACAGCTTGTGACACTTGACACAAAAGATCGAATATATACTTGAACACCCATTTTTCATGTTGAAAGCGAACTGTCACTCAATTCTCAGGTGTACAGCACAGTTGAGTTTGTTTGGTAGGAATGTTTTTACAGTGGGCTTATCTCCAACTGATGGTGACATCTCCTTTTCCTTTGGGTGCAAAAAAAAGTTGTTGCGAACAAAGCGAATGCATTAGATGATCAGTGTTTGATTAAGTGTTTTTCCTTTGACACATGGCACTTTCGTCCTCCCCCTGTTTACGTCCTCCACTGTACCTTCTTATTTAATTAAGCGATTACATTGCGGCATTACCCGTTGAGTCCGGAATGCTTGAACGAAAGACGAGACTTTAGATGTTTGGGTGAGCAGTTTAGTGATTATTTGACAAATACTTGTAGGCTCTTATGGCTTTCCACCTTGTCACGAAAACATCGATATTTCTTGTATTTTACTGGTGGTCCTCAGATCACTCCACCTTGCTCTAACTCACAAGAAAATCAAGGATTAGCGGCAGTGGGTTAGTGAGATTAAAATGTCTACATTTTCTACATCTTGCTTCGTCTTTCTACGCAATCTGTATTGGTCGTTTAAGGCTATCAATCAGTTCCATTTTTATTGGCTGCGAAAAAGAGTAAATTTCCTTGGTTGCACACATTATACAACCAAATAAAGGTGCTTCAGAATAGAAGATAATGGAGTAGAACGGGGTGGAGGAGGGAAGTGAACTGAGACATCGAGCGAAGTGGATTGTTTGAAGGAACTTTGTTGAGTAAATCGATGGAGCAAGATTAAAACGCTATTCCATTCGCACGAAAACAGGTGTAAACTTGTTTCTAAATTATTTTTAGAGCAAGGGAATGCTCCCAAACGAAGTTGAGTTGTAGACACGCTCATGTTTCAGCTGGTATTTTCTCTAGCTTGGGTGATTTTGCAGTTGAAGAGAACGCACTCTCTCTGTAACTAGTTCAAACCATATGACTAAAGTTTACAATGACAGTTGAACATGCGAATATCTTCGATATCTGAGAACATTTCACAGTTTCGCTTCGCAAGGCTCTGATGAAGATATAGGGAAAGATAATAAAGATGATAGTAAGGGCAATAAGAAGTAGAGAAAAAAAGCGTAAAGAGGATGGTAAGAATCTATCACATCAAGTACGAACACGAGCGAAGCGAGTGTGAGTGCGAGTGTTGCTTGTGACGGTGGTGCTTTACTTGTAGCTCTAAGTCACTTCTAGTTCTACTCTAGTTCTACTTCTATTGATTTCTCTTCCTATACTATTTCTTAGTCAGAAGCATTGGATATCTTACCATAGATATAGGAATCTTCATGTCTGCAAAATGAGAATTTCAGATTTGTGTGTTCACATTCCTGGGTTCACATTCCTGGGTTCACATTCCTATGTCAAGATTCCCGAGTCTGTATACTTCAATCCGCAAGTCCTTTTCATTACGCAAGATTGTTGATGTGGAGAAACATCCAGTGCCAGTTGATCGTTTGCACCCATACTTTTGTGTCACCTTTCAACCTGTAAATGTTTTGCACTTTTTCAAAGTCACATTTTACACGCCAATGGACTTTTCCCAAGTGGATTTCAAATACCCCCAGGACTTTGACTTTGAGTACAGACACAACCTCAACCCTGATTTTCTCAAAAGCAACCCGATTGCTTTTGGTAGTGATCCCAGTTACTCGGAACTCCAGGTCCCCAGGACCCTCAATTCTACTCCGTCTAGTACTCCGTCTGCTGCTTACACGTCTAATTCTGCTTACACGTCTAATTCTGCTTACACTTCTACTTGCGGGAGTGGTTCCTAAGTGAGCAGCATTGGACTTGGGAGTGCTCCTGAGTCCAGTGACATACTGTTGAATAAGGGTGTCGAGACGCTGGGATCGTTCGGCGGCTGTGAGTGTTGCGCAAAAGTGCACACAAAAGTAGATCAGCCAAAAAAAGATTTGCAGCCATTCAAGGTCCCTCAGATACCTCGACACATACCTCAACACATACCTCAACACATACTTCAACAGATACTTACTCAGAAGGAACGAATGAACTTGTATGGAACGAGTTCTATGCCAATAAGGGTGGAGAGTAGGGACGAAGAGCAAAGTGAGCTTTCCGACCATTCAGATGGCAATGAACAGACAGAATGTGAGTCGAGAGGTACTAGTGGAAGTCAAAAAAAAAACCCTTTTGGCACTTCTACTTCTACTTCTACTTCTACTTCTACTACTACTTCTACTTCTACTACTACTTCTACTACTACTACTACTTCTACTTCTACTACTTCTACTTCCCCCTCTACTACTTCTACTACTTCTACTACTTCTACTACTTCTCTTTCAATAACCTGCTGTTCTGCTCACACCTCCTCCTTTGAGGCTGAGAACAAGATCACAATCGAGTTGCCCACAATTTCCTGGGCGATAGTCCCTGTACTGAACTACAAGATGAAGCATCCCACTATCGAGTACGACAACAGCTTGTACCTGAAGGTTGTTGAGTGCCTTCTTCCACTGAACTTTGCAAGAAATGATCCGACCCCACAAGATCTTGCCTATATCGCTAGCAAAAGGGTTGACTCAGCGAGCAAATATCAGATCCCTTGTGTGTACATCAAGAGAGAACGGTATATTCGCGACATTGAGGAATTTCGCAGCCAAAACGCGGTTCCAGATCTCGTTTACCAGGTGGAAAACTTTTCCACCAAACATCCGTACAACCCCCAGATTGTGAGATACTTTGAGCACGATGGGTTGCCAATCCTGGAAACTAGAGCAGGATTGTGTCCGTATTGTCCTGAAGTTGTGTTTCTCAACTTGAGAACTTCGGCTTATGCCCAGCACCTTGGGTACACACACGGAATTTCAACGCTGAATATGCTCACGCCGATACCCTTGTATCCTGGTGCGTACAGGTTCAAGGTTGAGGTGAAGAAGCGCACCATAGTACACGAACAGATTTGCCCGGGGGTGGTTTGTCCAGGGTGTCACCAGATAATAGAGGCAAGTCGGGGTCTTTCTTACTATAAACGGCACTTCAAAAGCCCATTTGAATAGGGGGGGGTTCAATGAAATACACAACCAGGTACAGTCGAGCGCACTTGTGTTTGAGAGCAAGATAGACAAGATGAAGAGAGAAAGGAGAGTTGAGAGAGAGAGAGAAGAGGTGGAAGAATAAAAAAGAAAAGACTTGAAATTTGCAGCCATCGATTTTGAATGTACCCAGTATTTGGAAACTCACTACATCTTATAACTCACTACACTATATTCAACACTGTTAATAACAACTCGCAAACAACGAAGTGAGTTGTTCGTGAAGTATTGAATAAAGACTTGAATTTGCAGTCTACTCTGATATGCCCATTTGGAAACTACACCTTACTCTTCACTACACTATATTCAACGTTGTTTTTCAATAACAACTCGCAAACAACTCGCTACGCTCGTTGTTCGCTCATTGTTCGCTCATTGTTCGCTTCGCTTGCTCATTGTTCGTGTCTCTATTCTCTATAATCTACCTATGCAAATTGAGCCACATCGAATGACTCCACGTTGTCTAATGTCAATCTATAGATTGTTTTTCCTACCTCGAGTGAGGTTCCTTATATGCTGAGCAGGGGTGTTGTTTGCTGATGAAGCTCTCAATGTTGAGGTTGTAAAATGTCGCAGGCAAGTAAAATGTCTCTTTATGATGTCGCAGGCGAGGTTGACAAATGTCGCGGACGAGCAAAATGTCTCTACAATGTCGCAACGACATTGGAAATTGGGGTTCTCAACTGAGGTTATTATTGATGGTTGTCCGATCGAACAATTTTGCAACTCTGAAACGATTTCGCAACAATCTCGCAACAATCTCGCAACAATCTCGCTTCGCTCGATTGCCGCTCGATTGGTGCTCATTTGTTGCTCAAACCATCCAAATAATCCCCCATACTCTGGTACCTCACCGGCGCCTCAAACGTCTCATTCGGATCCTGATCCTGGTCAAACGTCGCATCGTAATCCTCATCACTCACATAATTCATCTCCTCGCTCTCGTAATTAATCCCAAAATCAAAACTCATACTGCTACCCGAGCACGCATCCCTGGAATCACTACTACTCGAATAAGTCCTGCGGTTCCTCCTCTCACTGGCATCACTATACCTCTTGCGGGAATCGATACTTGCGTCCGAGCGCACATCACTGGCCCTGCTGGCATCGCTATGGGTCCTGCTGTGTCCCTTCCTCATGTTCAAACTCGAGATCTTTCTCTCCAACAGGTACTTTGTACTAGCTGAAGGCTCGTGAATACTCCGGGTGGAGATCATGGAGTAATTATCGTCTGTCAAAAAGGCATTCAAGTTGAGCGACAGCAGTGAAGAAGTGATTCGTGAAAGTCCATAGCCCATGGACGCAGCCGAACTTTTGCGCAGCACACCACCTGAACTCTGTCTACTATGTGTGAACCCCGGCGACTTTTTCACCACGCCATTGGCATCAAAAGCCGACTCTTGGAGTCCCAGAAGACTCAGAAGTCCCAGAAGTCCCAACCCAGAACTGTCCAGCAGTTCCTTTTCCTTGGGATGGGGGGCATTCAAACCGAAAATCGGGGGGGGTTCCATCAAATCAGTAAACTTGCGCCGGCTGGCAGCAGGCGCAACCTTTTTGGGCGGTGAACGGAGCGATTCGATGGTGGGGCGCTCTTTTTCCTTTTCCTTCTTTTCAGTTTGGTTTTTCCGCGTAAGGAAACGCAGGTGTGGACTAAATACTGACCGCACCGACGACGGCAGTGAATCGCCCACAATCACAACATTGCCGTTGGTGGGGGTATTGGGAGAAACGTGTTTGTTGATACTCATGGGTGAAGAACCGAAGACATCATCGTAGTTCTTGGCTTCACTAAAGGCTTTGGGGGTGGTGGACATTTCAAACTGGGGAGAACTGGCATCTTTGGGAGACATGAATGATTTTTGAGACCTTTGGGATTTTTGAGGTGCAAGTGTGCGAAAGGATGGCAGGTACCTTTCCAGGTCTTTTCTTTCCCCAGATAATCTTTCTTTTCTTCTTCCTTCTTTTCTCTCTTCCAGTGATCGTTCTTTTCTTCCTTCTCTTCTTTCTTCCAGTACTCTTCTTTCTTCAAGTACTCTTTCTTCCAGTACCCTTTCCTCCAGCAATCGTCTCCTTTCCAGCACTCTTTCTCCCAGTACCCTTCCTTCCACCCTTCCTTCTCCCTCTCCAAATCCTGCCACCTCTGGAAACTCCTCACTTGGAGAAACAAAGTTTGGGGAATCAAAGTCCGAGTATGGGGATCTTGCTGGAGAAAAAAACCGTTCCTCACCAAACTTGTCAAAGTTATCTGGATGAGTCTGTACATGAATAGTTGGTTTTGAAGATAACTGGTAGTCATTCGTACCCATGTCATTCGTACCCATGTCGTTCGTACCCACATCATGTTCATTCTTACCCATATCCTTATTCTTACCCATATCATGTTCATTCTTTCCCATACCCTTATCATTCTCAATCTCATTTCTATTGTCACTATCATTTGTTCCCTTTGTATGGGTCCCCACCATATCATCAAAGAAATTAAACATTCCCAATTTCGCAGCAATATTGTACGGTTCTTCTGTAAGAATATTCCCAGAAATGTTTTCAGTAATTGTTTCTGTAGTTTCAGTCCCCATCATACCAGATATGTTGTCTTCCTTCTGTCTGTCCATCATGTCTTTCTCCACGTCTTTCTCTAGCACGTTCTCTAACACGTCTTTCCCAATCATGTCTTTCTCCAACACATCTTTCCCTATCATGCCTTCTATCATGTCCCCTTTCTTATCCTTTTCTATCATGTCTTGTCCCTTTTCTATCTTTTCTTCCTCCCCCTTTTCTCCCTCCTCCGTATACTCCTCCGTATCCTCGTACTCCAAACTTCCCATACTCAGCAGATCCAAGTACAGATCCAACAAATCATCCACCGGCTCCAAATTGCGTATATCTTTCGGACTCTTGATAGAGTGCGGGCTCTTTTTCTTCTTCTCCTTGCCAAAAAACCTGCGGATTCTCGTCGTCAAGTCATTTCTCTCGCAATACTGTCTGTTACGTCTCCAGTAAGCTCTGCGCTCAACATCCGTCAAGTCAAACACCGTAAACTGATCGTGCCTAATATCATGAATACTCGGTCTGAGATTCGGATCCTTACTCAAAAGTGCCTTGATTAAGTTCTTGAGGTACTGCATCTCCATCAAGTCGCTCTTTGTTGCCTTGCTACTCTGTTTAATCAACGGAAACTTCAACTCCTCCCTCACAATATTCTTGAATAGCCCATACTCATTCTTACCAGTAAACGGAAGGGTATTGAAGATGAGGCAGTAGAGCACCACTCCCAACAGCCATATATCGATTCTCCTGTCAATCTGCACCTTTTTTATACCGGAATTGCGCCACTGCACAAACTGACAGAGTTCGGGGGCATAGAACGCGGGAGTGCCCATGGTCTTCCCAAGCTCCTTTTCATCATTGGGGTTGTTTTCCAAAATCAACGACACGCCGAAATCACTAATTTTAATGGTGTTGTCGGCGGCAATGAGGAGATTCAGGGGCTTGAGGTCGCGGTGCACAATACCTTTTTCATGGAGGTACTCCAAGCCATCGCTCACATCACGCAATATCTTGTTCAATTTAAGCGGGTGGCTCTTCTTGTACTTTTCATGGTAGTGGCTGTACCGCTTCCAGTCGATCTCGCCGTACTGGCAGTACTCCAACACAAGGAGAATCTTGTCGTACTTGAGGTCGTCAATCACGTGATACAACTTGACCACGTTGGGGTGGTTGCACTCCTTCATGATGCGGATCTCCCTCTTGATCTTGGTGGTTTGACTGAGGTATGTCTTGGTAATGAGCCGTGTTTTGTCAATGCGATTAATGGTTTTGATGGCAACAAACGAAGGGAGGGAGAATGAAGAGTATGATTTGAGTGAGTGGGGGGATGATGAGGTGGAGGTGGCATTAGTAGAAGTGGTAGTAGAAGTAGCATTGGCATTAACATTAGCATTTACATTAGTAGCATTAACATTAGTAGTAGCAGAAGCATTAGTAGTAGCATTAACATTAGTGGTAGCATTAACATTAGTGGTAGCATTAGTGGTGGCATTAGTAGCAGAAGTGGTGGCATTAGTAGCAGAAGTGGTAGCACTAGTAGCACTAGCACTAGTAACATTAGAAGTACCAACACCATTTTTGATTGGGGTCTTCTTGATTGGAGTCTTACTTGAAGTCTTCTTTGGAGTCTTACTTGGAGTCTTACTTGGAGTCTTACTTGGAGTCTTTCTCATGTCATTGTTTGAAGTCTTCTTTGATCGTAGGGACCCAAAGGAGGTCTTTGACTTGGGTGTACTGGCGGCGGAGCCGCGTGAAATGTCGCGTAGCGCTGTCAATGCCTTTGATTCGTCTTCCTTGTCGACAACCTCCGCGAGAAGTACCTTTCCAAATTGGCCCTCGCCGATCTTGCGCAATATTCGGTACCGCTCGTTGACGAGCTTCCGGTGAGTACCGGGCTCGACCGTGATTGATAGTTTGGTGATGTCCATGAACTAAAAAAAATGACGAAATGATCGAACGAACTACTAACGAGGGAGCGAAGCGACCGAGTGAGTAAATAACTGATTATGATTGATGATTGATGATTGATGATTGATGATTGATGATTGATGATGTAGTAGTAGTTTACTACTACTACTACTACTATTATTATTACTACCACTACTACTACTACTACCACCACTAAAACTACCACTAAAACCAAACTAACACTAAACCATCGTATCTTCGTATGATTTCAGAATGTAATTAAGACTATTATTTTTTAGTTTCAGTTAATGTTACATTATATTATACAGTTGCTGCGAGTGAGCGAACAAAGTGTGCAAGTGATCGAACAAATGAGTGAATGAGTGAACAAATGAGCGAAGCGAATTTGTAAGCGACTTGACGTAGTGCTCGAGCGAACAAATGAGCGACAAATGAGTGAACAAATGAGTGAAGCGGATTTGTAAGCGACTTGAAGTGAGTATGAATCACTTGATTCAGGTCATTTGATTCAAGTCATTTGATTCAAGTCATTTGGTCAAGTCATTTGGTCAAGTCATTTGATTGAAGTCATTTGATTCAAGTCATTTGATTCAATTTGAGTCGTCACTTGATTCAGGTCATTTGATTCAAGTCATTTGATTGACGTCATTTGATTCAAGTCATTTGGTCAAGTTATTTGATTCAATTTATGTTGTCACTTGATTCAAGTCACTTGATTCAAGTCACTTGACCTGAGTATTCAAGTCAATAGTGAAGTCCCTTGAGTCAAGTCATTTGGTACTTGAACCAATTCACTAGTCATTCAAGTCAAGTCTGAGTAAAGTCACTAGTGAAGTCACTTGAGTCAATTACTTGACCTGAGTAGAAGTCATTTGGTACTTGACCGTACTTGAATCACCCTTTTCATTTGTAATCACTTGACCTGAGAGTCAAGTAGATTACTGAGTAAAGTCAGAACTATACTTGATCAGCTGGGAACAGTTAGAATAAATAGTGCTTAAGCTTTCCCCTCTATTGTGGGTAGACACTAATGACTGACTAGTGGAACCTCTTGCTTTTCTTCCTCAAGCCTATTTTTCTTCTTTCAACGTATAAACGTCTCAGTTTCTCATAACCTGTCCATTGATCGTCCTGCCTTCATCCTCTTTATCTACCAGTGAAGCTGAAACAGACTTCCAGACCTTCCAGACTCCTTCCAGACTCATGCAGAGCGTCTTAATTTTGGTCATGAGGGTCGGCCTTGAAACAGGATGAATCAAAACAAAAGAATGGGAAAGGTTTACCCGCTCGATTAAAAGTTTTGCTTGGAGAGAGTTGATTCACTGTGCCATGAGTCAAGTCGTCTTTACTCAAACAATTAGCGAGGCGAAAACGTTTGCTCAGTTGTGAGCAATCTCAGCAGATTGTTGTTCCGAGCTATTTGAGATGTTGTGGTGTCTACCATAGAATAGATCAAGAGTCGAACAATCGAGGGTTCAGATTCTGATGAAAATTGATGACCATGTTCGCTCAGCTCATTCCAGGTCGTTTTGATTCCATCTTGACTTGTAAACACAAACAATTTAGCGAAGCTAAATTGTTGCTCTTTTGATCTCAGATCTTTTTGCAATGCCTATTTTACACCAACATCAAACTTCATCGCCTACTTATGAGCAACTTTTCTCAATTGTTATCCACCTGACCTCCCACGTGCTTCTCAAAATAAACGTTCTTTCCAATGTTGAGAGCACTTGCAGGAATGTAGGCTCAGTTTGATTCGTACTGACTCTTTTTAACTGTTGAATATTTTATCTGTTGCTCATGTTGACTTCTGCCAGGCTCATGTGAACTCGAATTGTTATGTTCTCGACCTGTTATTGATGTTGACTCGAATTATTTTATGTCAACTCGAGTTTAGTTGGTATTGGTTCATCTTGACTTCTTCATGATGACTTCTTCTATGTTGACTTCTTCTATGTTGACTTCTTCCATGTTATCGACTTATTCAATTCTTATAACCCCTCAGCTTATACTTCTCTCAAACAATCGATCGAAGCGAGAATGTTTGAATCTTCGTTCAAATCTCTTGACTTACATGTTGACTCAACGTCACTTTGGTTGATGTAACTCATGTCGAATTTTCTTGTTGACTCTTCTTATTGACTTCTCATGTTGAATTTTCATATTGACTTCTCATATTGACTTCACTTCACACTTCGACTTCTTTTCATGTCGACATGACTTATTTAATCAACTGTCAATGAGAAACAATCTCGCGAAGCTTCGCTCATGTTGCTCGAACATTGCTTAGCTCGATTGATGTTCAACTCATCAACTCTTCTCAAACAATCTCGCTTCGCGAGATTGTCATCATTTTTTGGTTGTATACAACTCGCAACATTCGCTTCGCTCATGTTGCTCGAGCATTCTCGTCCTCATTTAGATCTCTAATCGCCCTCTCCTCCTCCTCCGTCAACCCCGTTATATCCGGTGGAATCTCCCTCATCTGAACCCCCGGCGCATAATCCAAGTATCGCACCTGCTCCAAGATTTCCTGTGTCACCGACTCCAAGTACTTTTTCGAGTTCTTATTATCTATTCGTCCCTCCAACTGCGGGTGCAACAGGTAATCCGGCCCGAACCAGTCGTATGTCGGCAAGTAGTTCGGGATCTTGTGGTCCAACGTCACGTCGTTCAACACACTCGTCTCGTAGCACCACAATCTAGACACGTTTCTAGGCGTATACCCACCTCCTCCCACCACTATCATGGGTATGCCAAAACTCTTAATGTACTTTACACACTCTCCATGTGCCCTGATATTCAAGTTGAAACACCCCAATCTATCGTACCCCAACGAATCGGCTCCACATTGCTGAAATATACACGTTGGTTGGAACTTGGCAATGAGTGGTTCCATCACCAGCTTAAAGAGTCGCACATACAGTTCATCGTCGATTCCGTCCCTCAACGGTACATTTATAGCATAGTTTTTTCCCCTGCCAATGCCAACTTCATCAACTGAACCAGTTCCTGGAAAAAACTCTCCATTGTACTTGTGGAACAGTACTGTCATCACTCTGTCTGTCGTGTAGAATGCCTCTTGGACCCCGTCTCCATGATGTAAATCAATGTCGATGTACATCACACGGGGATGGACCCGCAAAAGGTTCATTATACTCAATACAATATCGTTTACGTAACAGAACCCCGAGGGTTCGAATTTTTTGGCGTGGTGAAGTCCACCAGACCAGTTGATTGCAATGTCCGAGACACCGCTGATGATTTTACGCAGCGCGTCCAACAGCGCGCCGGTGTAGATGGTGGAATAGTCGTACATCCCGTCGAAAACAGGGCAGTCGTCTCCAATGTTGAACTTACTAAGCGCCTGGGCCATCTTGTGCTGTTTCTCGGGGGTGATCAGCTGGAGAAAGTCGATATAGTCCTCGGAATGGAACTGCGTGAGCTCGTCTTTGGTGGCACGCCGGGGGGTGAAGAGATCCATCTTTTCATAGAGCTTGTAGGAGATTACAAGGTGGTCTGTGAGCATGAGCCGGAAGGGTTTCATGGGGTGGAGGGCCCCGTAGTGGTAGCCTGTGGCATCGGGGTTGTAGTGGTAGGATACTTTTTTGCGGGAGGAGGAGTTGGGGGTGTAAAGCGGTCGGTTGAGCTCGGTCTTGTGGTCGAGTGTTAGGGTGGACATGTTTAAATCTTTATGAGCGCAGCGAATAAAGATTTAAACTGAATTCATTCACAATATTCAATATTCACAGTGATTTATCACTGTGAATATTGTGGTACTGAATGTTTTACTGAATACTTTTAATACTAATGGTTTATACTAAATGCTTTGAATGGTGTGATGTGTTGGGATTGCCAATTACAGTGAATACTTTGAAAATGTTGAATGAATACTCGAATACTGTGAATGTGAATATACTGTGAAAATGTTGAATTGTGAATACTGTGAATACTTTGAGTACTATACTTTGAATACTTTGAATACCTGTTGAACCTCGCCCAATAACCTACTACCTTTTCAAAAACCTTTTAACTTAGAAGAATGGTTGAAATATTCTTAAGCCTGAGAATATGTCAGCATCCCACCATTGTCAGTAATCAGCTGAAATATTCAGTCTTCTAACTAACAAATTACCTTCAGTAATTATCTCAATTCTGCTGTAGGAATACTCAGTACTAGAGAATAAGCAAACTAACGCCTCGTTTGAGTTACCTTCAGGTTTGTCGTTTGAGAAATCGAGCCCACTGTGAATTTCCTCGCTGAATATTACTCTTCTGAATGCAACAGAGCAGGTGCATGATGAAATGATAATAACATCTGATGATAAGAACTATTACTAAAACAATTGATGATAAGAATTATTGCTAAAACGACGACAAGAGAGCATTGAGTAAGTGTAGTAGACGTCTTTTACGGACTGCTTACAATACTGATTATGTAAGGAATGTTTATGTATTCCTAGACAAGACTAGTATCAAACCTCGGTCCCTGGCTCCTTCTAATAGCACAGTTGAAACAGGGTAAGTTGGTTAGAGGGAGGACTGAACATTGTCTTTCAAAGGATCAACACCAGTGAGTTTTGTTTGTGTAGATTAAGAGTCAATTATATGCAGTGCTTTCAAGAAACGTCTCCAGCCAATGTTACTGGATAGACTGCAAACACTAGTCTTGGACACATTAAAGCTTTTATAAACTGAAGACACTTAAAAGTTGAAACTGAAGACACCTTAAAGTGATAAACTGAAGAAACCTTCAAGTTGATAAACTGAAGAAACCTTCAAGTTGATAAACTGAAGAAACCCTCAAGTTGATAAACTGAAGAAACCTTCAAGTTGATAAACTGAAGACACCTTTAAGTCTTAATAACTGAAGACACTTTAGTCTTGTAAATTTTGTCTGGGTTAATATTGGGAGTGTGAACTCCCAATGAGAATCAGGCAGCAATTGCTTGTATTGTCTATAATTGATCAGTTAAGTACGCTGGTATCTTTATCCTCTCGTTTGTGAGCCACTGTATGCAGTACGAAATAAGACACTACAAGATTTAAAACCACTGGAAACAAACACTTACACACTGGACTTTGTTCGCCGGAATATCTGCTAACTGAAGTTTTGGTGATATACAAGAGGAGTTTGTGAATAGTATGAGTTTAGTAGATACTAGATATTTGATATGCAAAAATGGTACTATTGATTGTAGGTCTTGTAATTCTGTTCCAATTCCCAATGCTCTCTCAATGTGATTTTGCTCATACTTTTCAATCTACTTCAATCTACTTACTTTCAATCTACTTTTCTCAATCTACTTACTTTCAATCTACTTTCTCAATGTACTTCTCAACTTGTACCCTCTTCCTGTCTCTTAATCTGAAATCGTCGTGTGGGGCTAAAATGTGGTGGCAACAAATTTAAAAAGTCAACTAAGATGTCAGGTATGTACGAACAGACAGCGCAGTCCAATCGGGCGAGTGATTGTGAAGGAGATGTGAATACGACGTCAGAATGAATACAAGTTGGTTTGAGCTGAATACGAGCTGAACATGAGCTGCGAATTTTATTGTTGAATGAGTTGAGAATATGGACATTGGAATGAGGTGATTCAAAGACCAATTGGAATGGATACGGATGAGAAGAAACGGTTGTGATACGAAGGTCAAGAAAAGATTAAGAAATGTGAACATGAAAACTACTGTGAACATTGATGGCAATTGCTGTGAACATAAACGTCCATGCACTATTGATGAGTGTTTCGTGGAAGAGGATGACTTGAACGACTTAGACATGTACACTGGTGATCTATTGAATATGTCTATTAGGCACTACCATTATCACTTCTCGTCTTACTGCAAGAAAGTCAAATTAGGACGATGTTCATTGAACTACTATTTGCGTATTGTCAGTAGTAGATGGGACATAAGACTACATTGGACTCGATTTTGCGTGTTATACCGCGATTTGCACGCATTTTGACTACTCTTTTTGATGATGACGACGTCCTGACCTTCTATGGATTCTACTACATTTCAAATGAGCTAAGCTAATCGATATCAATTGTTTAATCGAATTCTGGGATTACATTGAAATGAGCTAAGCTAATCGTTTGTCTAATTGCTTAATCCAATTCTTGATTCAATTGGTAGCTGATCGTTTATCGTTCATTGTTTCGATCGAATTATTCGCTTACATATGCTAAGCTCGTTTATCGTTCATATCTGAGTCTCGACTACATTCCAACGATTAGCTACGCTAACCGTGATCAAGTTTTTCGTCCATCAACTGTTAATCCAATTCTTGACCATTTCAACTTCGCTATGTTCAATCGTTTATCAATTCTTGACTTACTTTAAACGATTGGCTAGCTAATCGTTTATTGATTGTGAATACTGTTTCACTTTCACTCCAAACGTTTAGCTAATCGTTTATCGATTGATACTGTTTCTTTTCAAACGATTGGCGTAGCCAATCGTTTATCAATCTTATCAATTCGCTTAAATCTCAAACGATCTCGCTGCGCTCGATCGTTTATCGATTTATACTAACCCCAGGCTCTGCTGGTTTCGATAGACACATCACCATCTTTTCCCCCGAAGGAAGACTCTACCAGGTCGAGTATGCCTTCAAAGCCATCAACTCCTCCAACATCACTTCCCTCGCTGTGTGTGGAAAAGACTCTGCTGTTGTGGTATCGCAAAAGAAGATAAGTGACAAGTTATTGGATGCGTCCACAGTAACGTACCTCTTCCAGATCACCCCCAGTATAGGTCTCATTGCCACTGGTTCCATTGCCGATGCACGTGCCCAGGCGTTGCGTGCACGTAGTGAGGCCACTGAGTTCAGGTATAAGTACGGGTACGAGATGCCTGTTGAGCTGTTGGCCAAGCGTATGGCCAACATATCGCAGCTCTACACCCAGAGAGCATACATGAGACCCTTGGGGGTGGCCCTCACCTTTGTGCAGGTAGACCAGGACGAGAACAAGGGCCCCCAAATCTTCAAGTGTGATCCTGCGGGCTACTACACTGGATACAAGGCCGTGGCCACGGGCCCCAAGCAGCAGGAGGCAACGACTTATTTGGAGAAGAAGTTCAAGAAGACGGACCACGTCAAGGGTGACTGGAAGGATGTGGTTGAGTTTGCGATTGTTGCGTTGGGGTCTGTTTTGGGGACTGATTTTAGGAAAAACGATATTGAGATTGGTGTGGCCAAGAAGGAGGGATTTCATATATTATCGACGGAGGAGATTGATGAGAGGTTGGTGGCGTTGGCGGAGAGGGATTGAGCGAGCAATCGAGCGAAGCGAGATTGTGAGCGGTGAACTTTGTTTGAACAACGAGCGGAGCGAGTTGTGAACAACTTATGCTGAACTATTCTTGAACAACGAGCGGAGCGAGTTGTGATCGTTGTTACAGAACTTTTGTCTAAACAAATGGGCGCAGGGATATTCAGACCTCGCTTACAATCTCGCACTGCTGGATTGTCGTAATGTCCAAACAGCTTCACTTAGAAGCATGAGTTCAGCTCGTTCGAGGATTGTTAGAGCTAATAAATACAAGATTGATTGGTGTAGAAGAGAGGGCGGTTGTCGCGTTGTTTCACTGGGTCACGGTGCAGATAGCGGGTGAGCAAATTTCAGTAAGAGTGAATGATGAAAGATAATTGTGAGGTAGTGCCCATAGATTGTACTACTGGGAATGTGTAGGTTCAAAGTAGTACACTTCTAGATAACAAACTGAGCACTCATTCTCTAGCTGCTTAAATAAGTAGTCTAGTGATACAAGATACACGAGTAATACACCTACGTACTAAATGTCTGAGGTTCTGATGAAGGATTTTTAAATGGGTATTGTAGGAGAAGCCGAATATTAGGGTAAACCGATGAGTATATTTGAGCTCCTAGTTATTTCTACACCAACAACTCACTTCGCTTGTAGTTTTCGGGCTTTTGGGGAATACAAGTTACGCTGATGCAATATTAGTTCTCTTTAGAACTGGTAAACATCTACTACTCTAATCATGCTGTCTATGAGTGTATTAGTACTATGAATGTCTCCACTTTACATATACCTCCTCTACTGTTCTCGTCTGCGATTTGCTATTTCGTATGTTGAACAACGAGCGAAGCGAGATTGTTCAAAGTCTAGTCAATCGGGCAACGCTAATTGCTCGATTGTGACTAGGTTGCAGGTCATACTCAAACATCTCACTTGATTTTCTTTCTCAATTGTTGTAAAATGTTGCTCAATGTTGCTCAACGTTCATGATTCATACTCAACAAACTACAACATTCAGCACAATCGAGAACAATCGAGCAAAGCTCGATTGTTCTCGATTATGCTGACTGTTGTAGATTGATGGATTAGAAAACATACGGAATAAACATATACGGACAAGCCTCCAAATACCTATCCCAGTCCTCCCCATACTTCTCCTCACACTTCCTAGTATCTCTAAACCCTCTGTGCACCAACACAATAAAGAAAAACACTGGGAAGAACCAAATGAACGGCGACGCAAACCCACAGAACATGGACCAACTAACCGCCTGGATCCAGTCGGCAGTATAGTGCATCTTACGTGCGTACACGTACCATCCATCGGTCAAAAGACACGATCCGTTCTTGCACTTGATGTACTTGGGGTTCACCAAGTCGGAGTATGGCAAGTAAGGAAAGGTCTTTCTAATCTTGTTGTTACCTGCCATGAATCTACGGAACGAGTTCTTTTGACGGTTACCCGTGTCGAAAAAGTAGTATGCAATGGACAAGATGACAAACCAGAACACAACCCATGGGGTCGAGGTCTGGTACTCGGACGGGTGGTGGTAGTACAAGTACAACGTAGCGTGCACATATGTGAAGGGCACACCTGCAATGTTCCAGAAAAGCAACATGAAACCAAACTTTTCGTAGGCCATGTCCCAGGTTGGAACAATCAACTCTTCACCCTTGGAACAGGCGTTGGCATACAACCAGTGGGCGTACAAAAGACCAAGTGCCTGGGGAGTCACATACCCGTAGGCCTCGTACTGGGTGAAGCAGAGCGAGAGTGTACAGAAGAAGAGGATGAACCAGGGAATACGCACCTCGAAAAACATCTTGAGGTCGAGGTACTTGCCAATACGCGGGTTCAAAGGTGCACCCATAAAGATATCGTAAATCACATTGCCGGTCAAGTCGTGGTAGTCCCCGGTGTAGTAAACGGTGACAAAGTACAACAAGACACTGAGGGTGATACCGTAGACGATGGCGGTGGTCATGATGGGACCAATGTTGGCGAGGATGTATGTCATCCTGAACAAGCCAGACACGTGCAAAACGAACGCCAAGACGATGGTTGTGTAGTAAGCCGCCATGGCGTTACAGTAGTATGGCAACTGCTTGTTGTTCAAGTGTCTCAAGGGCTGGCCCTTTTCCCAAACACCAGGCAAGGTGAGGTAAAAGATGGCCTGGATAATGAAGAAAATGGTGAAAAACGCCCAGTTTCCAAAGGAGGGAAGGCCGTTCTCCTTAAAGAGGCGCCAGAGATCGTTAACGAGGAAATCCTGGAAGGTTTGGTTGGCGGAAGGCCATGCGGGCTTGCCGCCGTAAAAGGCGGCACTGATCCACATGTACCACATGAGGAGGGGGAAACCGGTCATCATACCGAAGGCGCCGAGAGGGCCGCCGAATTCCCATTCGATCTCACTAGGTTTGAGGTAACCACGACGAACAGACATGGTGGTGGATTGTGGGAGAAGAAAGGTAAATATAGAAAAACGCGTCGTTTAGGAACGAGGGAACGAGGGAGTACAAAAATGAACGCAAACGAGCGAACGAGAGAATGAGCGAACCAACAACGAGCGCAGCGAGTTGTTGTGATAGAGAATAATAAACAACGAGCGAGGTGAGTTGTTGTGAGAGTATAACAAACATGTATAATAGAATATGGTATAAATATTATAAAATAGAATCATTTAATAGATTGTAGTCATGAAATATTAGCAATAAATTAGTAGTCATAGAACATCATAAATTAGTAGTCAAAGAATATCAGTAATTGGTAAACAGAGTGAGTAAACATAGAACATCTTGATGGTGAAAAAATCTCAACTAGCGTTAGTAGACACAATAGCCTAGAAAAGCAATCTTGGAGAAGTGCAAGAATAAGCTGTGATGGACAGTGGGAAATAGCGAAAAGAATGCAAATTTCGTTGAAATAAGTTGAATATTTGTAAAATTGTGGGGAGAATTGGCACATTTTGATCAAGCGATGGCAGACTTACTTGACCAACTACACCAACTACACCATCTTACGCACTTCATCAAACTTCACCAACTTCATCAATCATCATAATTCATCAAATCGATTAAACTTCACAGTTGAGCTTCATCAAACTTCTGAACTTCATCAAACTTCTGAACTTCATCAAACTTCCAAACTTCATCAAACTTCCAAACTTCATCAAACTTTCCAAACTTCATCAAACTTTCCAAACTTCATCAAACCTTCCAAACTTCACCTATCTGATCTCATTATCTCTAGATGCAATTTTGCGCTCAATTGCTTTGCTCAATGGCTTTGTACGATTGCAGTGTTCTTCGTATACAAAACCACAGCGCTCATATCAAGGTTGACGTACTGAAATTTTTTTAGCTTCCTCCGCTTATTTCCGTGAATACGAGATCGAGCACAATCGAGAAACGAGCACAATCGAGAAACGAGCACAATCGAGAAACGAGCACAATCGAGCGGAGCGAGATTGTTGCGAGTTGAAAGATATCGAAATCAAATCTCGTTAGTCAATATCTGAAGTCAACTCGCTAGTCAAAATATCGAAATCAAATTTCGTTAGCAATGTCTGAAGTCACGCTAGTCAAATTTCGCTAGTCAATATCTGAAGTCAATTTCGTAGTCAATATCAAGTCACATTTAGAGTCAATATCTTAAATCATAATTCGCTACTCAATGAATTTACTCAATGAACTTACTCTCGCAATTTACTCACAATACTCACAATACTCGCAATACTCGCAATACTCGCAATACTCACAATACTCGCAATACTCGCAATACTCGCAAAACTCGTAAACTCACAACTTACTCGCAATTCGCTTCGCTCATTGCCCGCTCATGCTCGCTCTCTAATATTTTCTATTCTCCTCTATATATTATTCAACTATCACTACACTCTCCAGAACGATTGTTCTACTTTTGGCAATATTGTACAAGCCAACGACTTAATCTCAATCTAATGATTGCTCTATAATGAAACAAGCGAAACGAACAATGACACAAAAAATGACACGAACAATGACACGAACGCTTCTCGAGCACTGAAGCTTTTTCTCCATCGAAACACTCGTCAATCGCTTCATTCTCACTCGTCAATCGCTTCATTCTCACTCGACACTCACTCGACACTCGCTACTCGTCAAGCGGTCACTGTTCTTTTCTTTTTTCACTCGAAGGCATCAGACAACTCGAAGGTTGTCACTTGTATTTTTATTTTCACAGCATCACAAGACAACTCAAAGTTGTCACTGGTCTCCAAGGCATTCAAAACATGCCAGTTGTCTGATCTTTTTACTTTTGAAGACACTCATTACTCGAGTTGGCACTGACATTTTCATTTAGTTACTCAATACCGAGTGATATTTTCAAGTCATTCACTCATCACTCGAGGTGGGTTGTCACTGGTCTTTTCAACTTCACTCGAAGAAAACTCAAGGTGGATTGTCACTGATATTTTTATTTGGACACTCACAACTCACAACTCCTACAACTCACCACAACGAGCTTCGCTCGTTGTAGTTCGTTGTGAGTTGTAGCTCGTTGCTCATCTCTGCGGAAACGGCGCCTCCAAATTCCTCTCCAACTCCTCCCATCCCTTTGCTGCTCTCCCGCTCCCCAACTTGACCAAGCCCGCAAAATACAACCTCAACATCTCGAGCCACTCCTCATCGGTCCCCAAAAGTACCTCTCCAATGGCATGGTAAACACTCTGTACCATACTGGCCCTCAAGTCAAACAACGAGGATGGCAAGTAAAAGTTGTTGCTAGTCAACACCTCTTCTGAACATGGAAATTCTCTCTCTGTTCTTTCTCTTCTTTCTTCTCTTTCTTCTCCTTCTCTACCTTCTTCTCTTTCTTCTCCTTTTCTTCCTTCTCTTTCTTCTCCTTTTCTTCCTTCTCTTTCTTCTCCTCCCCTTCCTTCTCCTTCTCCTTCCCTTCCCTCTTCTCTTTCTTCTCCTTCCGTTTCCTCTTTCACTCCTTTTGCACTCTCCTCTTTCTGACGTTCCAGACGCCTACATATAAAAAAAGACCCCCTCATGATCTTTCCAATGAGCTCTCGCACCCACGGGTGTGTTCTGTCGTACCCCATGAGCTCCGTCAATACGCGCAAGTAGAGCGCATCCACCCTGAGCTGCTCCAGAAGATCGTACCATGAGTACGCCCTCCCCTTGTGCAAAGCCACGCCCGGTCCCTTGGCCTCGGAAACCATGAACGTTTCGCGATTTATTCCCTCTATAATGTATTGTCGGCAGTCGCTAATCATTCCCATAAGCACACTAAATTCTTGGGCAGTTAGTGAGGTCCCCCTCTCCTTGATACTCAAAAACTCCTCGGCTAGAACAGTGTACTTGCGCAGGTACCCCTGGAACAAGTTGAATTCGGTTCCTGGAAGAAGCAAGCCTATATCCATCAAGGTCTCTCTGTAGCCCGGGCTCGCGAGATCCAACGCACAGCGGTGCGGCCAGTCGCCATTGAGGCGCGCAAGACTCTCAATCGCAAAGAACCAGCACTTGGAAAGCGCAAGGGCAGGCAGCCGGTCCGGACACTCCGCACAGGGGCCGCCATTCAGGTTGCAGAGCGTGTCAAAGTTGAGAAGGAGGTCTCGTGCACCCTGGAGGTGCACCTTCCACGAGGCGCTCGAGCACATGAGCGAGTCGTTCGGGGACCAGGCGGCGGTAAACGAGGACGTGAGTACCAATATAGTAAGTAAAAGTAGTTCAATGTCACGGGGCAGGAGGTTGTTGCTTTGCTGAAAGACCTCGCTGAGGTCCCGCAAACACACGGCAACATAAAGTGTGCGGTTGCGTTCGTGGAAATGACCCCCGTGCACATTGTGGAAAAAGGTGGCCAGAATGGTGAGAAGCAGCAGAAGGAGGTACGAGCAGTCCTGCGCACTGTCCAAAAGAATACACACCACCAGATTCTGCGATACCAGCAGTGAAAATGGAAAGAGGTGGTACAGGAGTTCGGTGGTGGTTAAAAGTTCGAGGTAGGTTTTGTGAACCCCAGATAAGTTGTGTTTTTTGATGACTGTGGAGAGGAGAGAGTGAAGGGAGTCGCTTGATTCAGTTTCTTTTTCTTTTTCAATTCCTTCTTTACCTCCCTCTTTTCTTACTCCCTCTGTTTCAATTCTTACTCCCTCTTTTTCAGTTACTCCTTCTTCAACTCCCTCTTTTTCAGTTACTCCCTCTTGTTCCATATCCACATCTGCCTTCTCATCTGCCTTCTCCTTTGCCTTCTCATCTGCCTTCTCCTCTGCCTTCTCTTCTGCCTTCTCCTCTGCCTTCTCTATATCCATTCCCTCCTTTTCGTCCGCCTTCTCATCCCTCTCCAACATGACATTGAAGGGATCAAAGCCCTCCAAGTTCTCAGGTCGCCCCTTCTCCGAGACCCTTCTCACGACCGACTGCTTGATGCCACTCACGAGGTGAGTGGCCTCCTGAAAAAGGTGGTCTATTTCCGGTGGGTTGTTGGACACTATGTCTGCAATCAGGTTTCGAAACAGACGGGCCTCCAGCAAAATACGGCTCACGGGGGCGCTTTCAAATATCCTGCTGGTCTCGAATTGATGAGAAATTCCGTCGTCGTTGCCCGATTTCACGGGAACAAAGTTTCCAAAAGGGGAAAATCCAGACCCAGTGAAATTTTCCGGGTTGCGGAAAGTGCTCACGATATCCCCAAAATCCCCCTGCATTTGAAATCCAACTTTTTCTTTCCAGCTATCTTGTCTGTCTCTTGCTCCCACGTCTCTTTCTCCCACGTCTCCTTCTCCCACATTGCCTCCCAAATTTCCTCCCAAATTTCCTCCCACATTGCCTCCCGCACTGCCTCCCACATTGCCTCCCACTCCTCCCACGTTCTCTCCCTCTCCCATCTCTCTATACCCAATCATCCCTTCTATCTTGCCATAGTTCAAGCCCCATTTTTCGTTGCCAACGTGAGCTGCGGAACTCTTTCCGTTTTCAGAATTTTCCGTGTTCCCAACACAACCCTTGACGTCTTCCTTTTCTTTATACTCATACGGCTTGGGCATGTACCCATAGTAGGGGTTTAAGGGTCCCACATTACCATAGTAGTATTCATCAGGTTGGTTGGTGGAAGCTTGATTTGGTAGTTGGTTGGGTGGTTGATTGGTGGATTGTGGATTGGATTGTGAATTGGATTGTGGATTGGATTGTGGATTGGTGAGTGGATTGGTGGGTGGATTGGTGAGTGGTTGGGTAGGTGGCTGATTAGTGGGTGGTTGGGTAGGTGGCTGATTAGTGGGTGGTTGATTGGATATGGGTTGTGGTAGGCTAGACTCACTAGGTTGACTGGGTAAACTAGTATGACTATCAATTGAAAGATAACCAGATTGACTAGAAAATTGATGGCTGCCATGACTGCCATGGCTCCCAATTTGGTGACTACCAATTTGACTACCAATTTGAGAGTCATGATGCAATTGACCAATCTGACCTCCAACGCCTCCTTGACTCTGACCAACCTGACTCTGGCCAACCTGACTCTGACCAACTTGACTCTGACCAACTTGACCCTGACCAACTTGACCCTGACCTCCCACCTGCTCCCCAACCTGTCCTCCCAAGTGCCCCACCTGTCCTCCCAAGTGTACCTGACCACCTCCACCCAGGTCAATGTGATCTTCCTCCTGAATCTCACGGTTATGACTTTGCTGACTTTGACTTTGCTGACTTTGACTTTGAGTATCCTGACGACTCTGGTTTTGAGTCTGAATCAGATTAATCTGCAGATGCTGATTAATCTGCTGATTAATCTGCTGATTAAGATGATTTTGGCCCTCGTTCTGCTGATGCTGTCTATTATTCTGGTCGTTCCCTCCTTCCTTATTTACATGTTCCCGTATAGTGGGGGTGATGGAAGGAACTAAATTTGGCACGGGCGCGTGAACATGGGGTGAGGCCATGGAGTACGGCATGGATGGGTACAGCGCAATGTGGCTGGGCAAGTGGCTCTGGCCCAAGTACGGTTTCGATAGAAATCCCAAGGGAAGTCCACCAACCACTGTCTGGCCAACTTGGCCTGTCTGACCCATACCATAACCCATATGTATGTGCAGCATTCCTGCAAGTCCTGACTGTGGTGACTGTCCAAGTGACTGACCAAGTCCCGTTCCTGTATTACTTGTATGACTCAACTGTCCTGTATTTGAATGACTGACATGGCTGGATCCTGTACCATGGATACTTCCTTTAATTTGGCTCTGGATTTGGCCGCTTGGTGGTCCTGTGCTTGTATGGTCTGTATGACTAATATTACTTCGATGGCTGCCTGTATGGCTTGTATGGCTTGTATGGCTTGTATGGCTTGGTTGACCTGTGCTTATATGGCTTGGTTGACCTGTGCTTATATGGCTTGTATTTCCGCCATGGCTGCCGCCATGGCTAATATGGCCTGTATTACTTCCGCCATGGCTAATATGGCTTGTATTTCCGCCATGGCCAACGGCATGGCTATGACCCCTGGACGAGTCCGAGGAATCGTCAAACTTGTCATCATCGTCAATCTTGCGCTTGTCGTCGAATACGCTTTCGAAGCGGATGCCAATCTGGGCATACACGCAAATCTTTGCTAGGCGCGAGCAATTGACACAAGCCGGTTTGGTCTCATCGCACTTGATCTTGCGGCGCTTACACTCGTTGCACCCTGCTCGCGAGTACTTGCGCTTTTTGCCTGTCCGCGGTGTGTTCATAGGGGTGACTACAACCCAAAAACTCGGGGTTTAAGGGTGAAGTTCGATTGTACAAGAAAGGATTTCGAAACCGGGAAAAAAGGATGTAGTGCCCCCGAAAAATTCAAAATAAAGCTTGGGACGCAAAAATGGCGAGACACCAAATGCCAGCGCACGGTGGGCGGAAAAGAGGAGGCGCTCGGAATCGCGACGGGGGCCCCAGCCCATGGCTGGCCGTGCTATTTTTATCCCGCGGGACATTTTGTCGTATTTTTCACACGGTTATGAGTGCTGATTAAATCGAGTTGTAATTAGCGAACACACCGGGGGCTAAAGTTTCCAATTAGGAAAATGTAACGTCAGTCGTAACTGCAGTCGCTTAAATATCGCCTCAAGATGAGATGAAAAGTGGGCCTATTTTTGTGGGGCCATATGCAAAGGTCTCTTGCGTCTGTGTTAGAATGACGACACCATTGTGAAATGGAAGATGGGATGACGTAATAAAAAACGGTCAGCCTGCAGGAAGTTTAATCTACTCACCCACTACACCACACACTACACCACACACCCTAGCGGGTGTGTGGTGTAGTGTGTGGTGTAGTGTGTAGTGGTGTATATCAGTACCTACTTGCAGTGTGGTGTGTGTGCTGTGTAGTGTGGTAATACTTGCAGTCCACCTTTCAGTGGTGTGGTTGTGCATTTTAGTGGGCTCTATGTGGTGTCTTTGTGCAACATTCGTCGATACAGTTTGCGATATACTTTAGTAGCTGTACGTCGATTGCCTTATCTCGTCTACTCTGCGCGTTTCACTCTACAATAATATCTCTAGCCATTACTAATTGGGAATGCGAACGCCGTCCACTGGGCAATTTCAGGTGGCCGCGTGCCATCCCATGCCAATCAGCACGATCTCATCGGCTATCTTTAATCCATTGTGCGCCTCTAAATTTCACCCCTAGACAGGGCCAACTAGCCCGCGTGCCTTTGTACCCAGAGATCACCGGATATGGTGCGGGCCGTGGACCGTCCTGGAATGGAATGTTACACAAAGATGTTTAAAGTTGGAATGGAAGGCATTTGATAGAGTAGAGAAAAGAGAACAGATAGAGAAAAGATTTATCTTTTCTCTATCTTTTTTCTACTTAATTTCTTCTATAGATAGTTGTTTTCTATCTCTTCCCTCTCTAGCTTTCAACTTCACCTCGACTTCACCTCAACCTCACACCTTTTTTCATATTCATTTTCATTTTCCATACATTATCTTCTATATAATATTTTTACTCACTATCGTTTCACTCCCTCCAATGCACATACCACTCCATTGCCAGCAAGTGTAGCAAACATGCAGCAATATTTACCGTCTATTCTTAGAAAAAGTTCCTTTTTAGCGACCTGAAATGCATTCCATGCTGTTTCACCCTTTTGCATTATTTCCGCATTCCCCCTTCCCGTCATTCATTTTTCCTCATTCCATTGCCATTGTATTCTCACGATATTCATTATCAATATTCATATTCTGATATTCATTATATTCATATTCTGATATTCATCATCAGTATTCATATTCTTCAATAATTTCTTGTTCATCTCCGTTGATCTTGTGCACCTTCTTTAATCTTGTTGTGATCTTCTCTAGGGCATTAAATCTTCGTTTCAATCTTATTTTCAGCCGAATTTTCCCCTCCCAAACCACCATGGCTTTCCATCACCAGATCCAACAAGCGAATCTGCATTACAGACGTACAGAAACCGTTTGACTAAAATTTGTTCCCCTGCATCAATTACGAGGGGGTGTACTTGGGGTGTACTGATGTTAGGAGCAGCGTGAAACGCAGTGCGATTTTTCAGCACCCACACAGCGTTTTTCGAGTGAGTTTTTTACAGCGCAGGCAACAGTGAGCTTGCTCACTGTTGCTCACTGTGAAGAAAGATGTGGTGTTATCAATGACTACAACGACCGACCCTGGAGACCCTGAAGACAAACCCTGGACACGACCCTGAACCCCCCTGGAGACCCCAGAAACATTGTGAAAAACTTTCCAGAATGGGTCATGTGCAAATGTACTCAAAATGACTATTATGAAATACATTGTCATTGTCAATATTCTATCATATCATATCATATCTACCACATCCTATCTATCTATCATATCGATCACATCCTATCTATCATATCATCATCACACGGTACACATCTCATTATCATCACTATTGATGGGGTGCAACCTTGTTGTTAAAGCTAATTTCACAAAATATCCTACTAGACACTTACACTTACACTAATGACACTGACACTACTGACTTACACTACTGACACTTACACTTATACTACTGACACTTACACTACTGACACTACTGACACTTACACTACTAACACTGACACTACTGACACTACACTTCACTTTCTTCTGCTTTTCTCTATACTTTTGGGTGCAAAATCACACTTTAGGAAATTTTTAACACTTTAGCTTTGCCCCTTGTACCTAACGGTGCCTTGGTAACGTCGATAAGTGAGTTTGCTTAGGTCGGCCATCTTTGATGGTTTCCGTGTCACAAAGAGAAAGCGAACAATCGAGCGAAGCGAGATTGTGAGTGAAGAAATTTGAGTGAGATTTCGAGTGAAGAACTTGTGATTAAAGAAATTTGAGTGAGCGATTTCGAGTGAAGAAATTGTGATTAAAGAAATTGTGTGTGAGCGATTGTAATTGAGGAAATTGTGTGTGGAGATTGTGAGTGGAGATCGTGAGTAGAGATTGCGAGTAGAGATTGCTAGTGGAGTTTGTGAGTGAGTGAACAATGACAGAAGTAAAGTGTTGAGAACACAGAAGTGCAGAGAAATAGTGATTTTTAAATTAAATGGATTTGCTAATTACACTTTCTATGTTTAATATCTTGTGTGTCTCTAACTTTTACTCTCTGTCAACTTTTTTATAGTGTGAAGTTCTTTTCACTTCTTTTGTCTGACTCTTTTAACTTGTTTTCACTTCTTTTCTCTCTATCTTCGTTACTCTCAACAGCAACTCAAACAACGAGCGAAGCGAGTTGTTTGCTTTATTTGCTTTGTTTCTTCGAGTATGCACAAGATGTAAAATAAAGATTGTGTCTGAGATTATCAAGGTCACAAAGTACAACAAGGTATCGAACATTGAGAGAATAAGAACATTGAGCAAGCGAACAATAATCGAATAATCGAACATTTAAGCGAATAATCGAAAATTGAGCGAAGAAGATTAGACAATTGATCTATGTGAAATTGCACTTTGTAGTGAAAGCCCAGTCATTGCAACAACATTTTTCATTCAATGATATATTTCTGTATATGCCTATCAAGCGCCACAACATCTCAAATAGAACGTCACATTTAAAACCACGAAATTTCACTTACATTGGTGAAAGTGGGTTTCTCAGAAAATTTCGCAGCAATTCCAATTGTCGAGGTCTACGAACGAGCGAGTGAGTGAGTAGTGAGTAAATATTTAAATAAGTAAGTAAGGAGTGAGTGAGTAGTGAGTAAATAAGTAGGTAAGGAGTAGTGAGTAAATAAGTAAATAAGTAAGTGAGTAAGTGGGTAAGTGAGTAAATAATCAAATAAGTAAATAAGTAAGGAGTGGTGAGTAAATAAGTAAATAAGCAAGTAACTAAAAAGATCTTACATAGTGTCTGCCCTGGACCGACCCACCCTTTATCCTGTTAAAGTCACGAGTAAGTGAAAAACTAATAGCAAGTCAGCAGGTAGTAGTGTGTATTTAGTATTAGTGTCAGTAGGTATTATGTAGCAAAAGGAAGTGAGGACATGCATCGGTCTCAGAAATGCTAGACGCTCCAAAGCTTGCTGGTGCAAGCGTACTTCCATCTACTAGCAATAAGAGTACCTCTACACTGTTTATAGTAGATACTAATAATCATACTAATCCTGTACTAATCCTAAGTACTAATCCTAAGTACTAATAATCATACTAATCCTGTACTAATCCTAAGTACTAATCCTAAGTACTAATAATCATACAAATCCTGTACTAATCCTAAGTACTAATCCTAAGTACTAATAATCATACTAATCCTGTACTAATCCTAAGTACTAATCCTAAGTACTAATAATCATACAAATCCTGTACTAATCCTAAGTACTAATCCTAAGTACTAATAATCATACTAATCCTGTACTAATCCTAAGTACTAATCCTAAGTACTAATAATCATACTAATCCTGTACTAATCCAAAGTACTAATCCTGTACTACTAATTCTGAGTAGAATAATTCTTGAGTACATATATCCATAACGAATATCCTTGGCTATTGGCTATCTTGTATTTGGGTACCTCCTATCTCTACATTCTCCTATCCCCTGAGGGTCAGACAATTTATAGAAAAATATTAGATACTAAAGTTAGAGTACAGAGTAGAAGAGACAGAGTAGAAGAGACAGAGTAGAAGAGACAGAGTAGAGTACAGAGTAAAAGAGACAGAGTAGAGTACAGAGTAGAAGATTACAGAGAATAGTAGAATACTAGTGGAGAGTAGAATACTAGTGGAGAGTAGAATACTAGTGGAGAGTAGAATACTAGTGGAGAGAAGAATACTAGTGGAGAGTAGGAATTACAGAAAATAAAGATCAAATTCCTCCTTACATTCCTTATTTCCTATTTCTTATTCTTACCTTATCACTCTTCATTTCCATTAGACCAATTCCACATTGCTTCTCAACTGACTACAGAGTCTAACCTTACTAATCCGACAATTACCTTTTCTGCTTTGGTCCTTTCCGTCTGGTTTCCCGTGGTTTCCCGTCTTGGTCGTCCCATGAGCAGCCTCACTCACGGGTTATGGCTTCAATGCGAAATTCAGCGAAACAGAGAGTAATACCGAGCAGAGAGTAATACCAAAGCAGAAAAAGAGCACACAGAAGAGGTGGGGAGGGTAGATAGAACAAGTAGAAAAGTATAAAGAGTAGATAGAAGTATAAGTAGACAGGTAATATAAGAAAAGAGGTAAGTAGAGGTACAAATAAAAAAAATAGTCATATTCTTGTTCACACACCACATCTAATTAACCTCAGATTCAATAGATTCGGATTAGCAAACAAGAACCCACCATGCGCTCATGGTGCAGTCAAACGCTCGCAAACAATTCGCTTCGCTCATTGTTTGCTTGTGGTCTGAAATATGTCTAAAAAATATGGGCGTATTTTTCAGACCGTTTGCAGCCAAACGAATTGAGCGAGCGAAATTAGCATAGATGGCCTCAATCGAGCGAAGCGAGATTGTGGTGTTTTTTACTTCACAGTGAAGTTGATATCAGATTGTCTAGTTCAATAGATAGTCTTTATTGAGAATAACTGATCAATGTATGGAAGAGTTAACAGTTGGATCACAAGGTGCGAAGAGAATCAATCGCACTTTAGAACTATTGAGAATTTTTGGTTAGGTAGTAAAATTAGCTTAAGCTTATTAATCTTACGAAATAATAGATATATGTTGTTTGTATTCAAAGGTACTCCCTTGGTCCTTTCAACTATACTAATTTCACCTACTTAAATATTCTCCCGCTTCCGAGATTTCCAGCTTCCACCTGTCGCTGGAGTACGCACTTTCCGGTACGCCCCCAGTAATCGCTCTTACGCATTCCCTATTCAGCATTCCTATCCTATTTCTGTATCTAGGGAGGCTCATCTTATCTCTTATCAGCTGGTGGTGGTTAATCTTTCCAAGAGCTCACCTATTCTCCTTGGTGTTATAGATTTTTCAAAAAATTCATCCTGCATGTAAGTAATCGGTTTCCTGGTCTGATATTCCAACAAGAACAGAAGATGTAGATGAGCGAAGCGAATCTTTACTTCGCACTTTAGAACTGAAGATGTAGATGAGCGAAGCGAATCTTTACTTCGCACTTTAGAACTGAAGATGTAGATGAGCGAAGCGAATCTTTACTTCGCACTTTAGAACTGAAGATGTAGATGAGCGAAGCGGATCTTTACTTCGCACTTTAGAACTGAAGATGTAGATTCGCTTCGCTCAACTATGCAAAACAGAAGATATTCGCTTCGCTCATGCAAACACATAGAACTCTTTAGACTCTTCAACTCAAGACTTTAGAGTAGACTACACTGTTCGTCCGGGCCAATATGCAGGTAGACTAAAGACATACTAACATTTCAACTAAACTATGATGAGCCTACCATTTTTCAGTCCCATTTTCAATGGAGTTGGATGTGACGAATAAGTAGCGAACATGTGTAAGTGAGTGGGTGAATGTTGGTTTTATCACCTTTACCCAATAGCCTCTTCTCAGTTCACAGCCTCTTCTCAGTTCAAAGCCTCTTCTCAGTTCAAAGCCTCTTCACAGTTCACTTTCCATCACTTCACATTCTTCTTTGGTCTTCTCAATCCTCGTAATCTTCACTTCCTCTCTTCTCAATCCCGTCACTTTCTCTCCTCCTCTCACAAAAACAGCTAGTGCTTGGACCAACCTCCTAGGGGGTAAGGATGCACTCATCTTGAGTCTCAAGGGTATTTTATGCGGGCTCACCTACACCGAAATGCCAACTGGTTAAAATACCGAGTTCCAGCTGAGTTTCATCGGTATTCCTCATCAGTATTCACCTCACCTCACTCGATTCTTCGCTCATGTCTACACTCCAATAATACAACACTTAATGTACATACTAGAATACAATTATATGCGGTGAATTCTCATGATGGTCCTCCTATTTACATGACCATCCATGAGAACAGAACGTCCAAAACAATGAGCGAGCAAACAACTCGCTTCGCTCGTTGTTTGCCGTTGATCCTCTTGTTTTTTTCATTCATCTTAATTTAATTTCGGTCTTCATCTTTGCTTGTTACGATCTCAATACAAGCGAGTTAACAAGGAACTGATGAAGGTTCTTTAATACTCGCTCGCTTTCTGTTTTCCTGACGAGCCGTTTTGTTAGCTAGCCATCAAAACTAGTTGGCTATTAGTTACAACTCGCTTTGCGAGTTGTTTGTTAATTTAGGTTGGTTTGGCTAGCAACAACCCGCGAAGCGGGTTGTTGAACAATCGTACACGATCACACGAGCGAAGCGAGTGTGATCAACTCTGAATCTTCATCAAAATCCTCCTCCCATGAGGCGTCCCCTTAATCCCCACCAACAACGGCTGCAAAACCTCACTCAACCGCCCGAAATCCTCCCCGTCCGCCACATCCAATGCCGTCTGCAACACGTAGTTCCCGAACGCATCGTTCAACAACTCCGCAAAGTGCCCCTCCTCCGCCAACAAGACCGCAATCAAGCTCTTGGTCAAGGTCGGGATGCGCAAGCTCTTTTCAATCACATTCAGCCCAAACTTGTGCAAGCTCAACGGCACAAAGTTCGCCTTTACATGCTCCACCACGAGCGCAATCAGGTCCTCGTCGCCCCGGGCCAACACGTACTGCACCACGTAGTTGCCAAACGGGTCCAACAGCAACACCATGGCGTGGCGTGCCACTTCACGCGAGAACATGCGGCACTGTTCGGGGCTCCCGTGGTCCAAGCACCGCTGCAACACACAGCACCCGTGTCTGTGGGTCGCAATCTCCACGCAGTTGGCTGCTGCGGCGTCGAAAATGAACTGGTTGTCGTGGCTCCCGAGCTGCTGGAGACACTTTTGCACAACGTGGTTGCCGTTGAGGTCACGTGACAACAGTACCACGTAGGGTCCCAAGGCCGCAATCACGAGCGCCAGTTCCTGCGGCGTGCCGATACACTCGATCAATTTCTGGAGCGCGCGGGTTCCGTGTGGGTCGAGCGCCACACGCACCAAGTCCGGGGCGCAATTCTTGACCAAAATGGCGCGCTGGTCGGGGGTCACCAGCTCAAAGAGTTTCTGGATGAGGTAGTTGCCAAACGGGTCTGTCATGAGCTCGACAATCTTGAGGTAAATCTCGTTGAAAATCATCGTTGCAGCGACTTCGGGGTCTTTGGTGTCCAACTGTCGCTGGAGGAACCGGCACCCGTGTTGGTCCTTGCAAAGGGAGTAGATTTCGCCGACAAAGTCCTCGAGCTTGCAGTTGACGTACTTGCTGGCGTCCTCGCCCTTGCGGCGCGGTGCAAAGGCGTTTTTACGGTGCACATTCATGTCGTTGCGGTAGCGGGTGCGGAAGCCGGGGGAATTCCACACACCGCGGGGCTCGCTGTTGAAGTTGGGCACAAACTCAAGATTCTCTTCAAGCGGATTGAAGTAGTTGTACATCATATAGGGACTGTTGTAATTATGCTGAGTATGCTGAGTATGCGTATGCTGGGGGTAGTAGGTTCCAATGGGAGCACCAGAATGACTGACAGAGCCCATAGAATGAATAGGACCAGAACTAATGGGACCATTAATGGGGCCACCAGAACTAATGGGACCAGAACTAATAGGACCACTCATAGAACCACTCATAGAACCACTCATAGAATGACTGATAGGATTGGACATGGAAACACCAGTTCCAGATTGAGTTGATTGAGTTCCAGATTGACCAACAGATTGACCAACAGATTGACCAGTTCCAGTTTGAATAGTTCCAGTTTGTCCAGATTGCCCAGATTGACTAGATTGAATTCCAGATTGAACAGTTGATTGAGGATTACCAACTTGTGAGACTGTACCAGAATGAACTCCCCCTATTCCATTGCGTTCACTCCAAGTCAGATTCAACCCATTAAATACAGAACCTGTGGGATACATGAATTGGGGAAGGAACGATTCGTTAAGGCCGCCTTCGAATTTGTAACCGTCTAAACCCTCGAGTTTTTCAAGTCCTTCAAATTTGTCAAGTCCTTCATATTTGTCAAATTTGTCAAACTTGTCAAATGATTTATCAAACGACTTCTCAAAAGACTTGTCAAAAGACTTGTCAAAAGACTTGTCAAACGACTTGTCAAAAGACTTGTCAAACGACTTATGTCCCTCATATTTTTTATCAAACTTATCAAACTTGTACCCCTTTTCAAACTTATTTATGAACTTGCCATCCATCAAGCCCTTATCATACACCTTCTTGGGAAACTTCTTTTCCTCCTCATCAAGGTTCAACTGGTTGATGGCACCCACAATATCGAGGTTTGTGGGCGGTTCCTCCATGAACTCGTCCTTGAATAGATTGGATCTGAACTGATCGGGGCTCGTTGAAGAGCCCTCGCTAGATCCGCTTTTCATGTGGTTGAAAATTTTTTTAGCGAAAATGATAGTCAGTTTTCAACATTTCTAACATCGAGCGAAGCGAGATGTTAGAATAGCATATAGATCTACAGCCAACATATCCATAATCACTCGAATCTAATCACATTCGATCTAATCACATTCGATCTTATCATAATCGATCTAATCATAATCAAATCTAGTCTCAGATCATTATCAAATCTACATTGGCTCAATCATTATCACTACATGATCGAATCTACATATTCAAATCTTCAGTATAATCGAACATGATCTATATCAACAATACGTGATCCACAATCACTTCTGTCGTTCTAGAAGTATCCTGTATATACCTCGTCTATTCAAACAGACAAAAAGGCGTAACAAGTGAGCGTATTGTTGAGAAGCGAAATGACACTTTATCACTAAAAGTTTAGTAATACTTAGTGAACGAGCCATGGCGTTAGCCATGGTGAGATTACTATCGAAGTAATATTATCTATGGAGTAAGTCATGAATACTAGTATTCTACTCCCCACTAATCCGCTAACTCCCACTAATTCATCATCTCCCTCGCTAACAAATCAATCCCTCACTAATTCTCTCACTAACAAATCACTCCCTCACTATCCCTCACTAACTTTTTCGCTGACTCACTAACTAATCACTTTTTCGCCAACCTTCACTAACTAATAACTCCTCACTAACTCTCATCAACTCCCACCAACCCCAATCACTAATAACTTCCTACCACCATTCATTGAAATTCCGTACTCGACTCTCTTGCGCTTTCTTTATGTCTGTCAGACACTCGGATAAAGTAACCTTAACTTTAATACACGAGTGTTTGAGACACGAACAATGATAAAACGCAAATGAGCAAAGCAAATGAGCAAAGCGAATTTGCTGTTCAATAGAGAAGCACAATTTAATATAGCATATCTAATGAATGAAATGTTATTCACTCATATTTTCTGTTCATTCAGTTCTTTTCAACTCAATTCGCATAGATTCGCTTCGCTCATCTATGCTCAAGTATCACTACATTTTCTTTCTATAACGTAAAATTAACTATGAACGACGGGAAAGTCATAAGGGGAATCGGATAAAAAAATATTAAAAAGGAAACCATCAGTGCACCTTTACATGTGGGGAATGGGGAATTAGGTAAAGGCACCCTTAATGGCATCATCTCTAACAGTCCATGATCGTGCCAAAAGGCATATGTGCTGATATAAACCATAAATGGTTAGGCAACCCGGGGAAGATTGCCGTGTTTCCTCAACAGAAAAAAACTCCCTAAGAGCTCTTCTCGTGCTGAGTGGAAACTCTCTGCATGGAGACCAAAAAGTCCTCCAAGGATCTGTGCGAGGTCTCAGCCTGTGGCTTGCGGCCGTTACACATGTTGTCAAAGCTCTCGGAAGAGGACATCAAGTAGTAAGCACCACCCATCACACAGAAGACACCAAACGAAAAGATCCAGGTTCTGACAACGGTAACAATGTCAGTCCAGTTCTGAGACCACCATCCGAAAAGGGTGAAACAGGTGGCAATAATGTCGACAATCAAGACGGCACCAGACAATTGCCACGATGGAATAGAGGACCAGAATGGACCCTGGGCTCTGGTGACGAAAATCAACCAGTTCTCAGTAAGGGAAATCTGCAAAAACAAGATACCGTCCAAACCACCAAAGTTCTGGACAATACCACCCTTTCTCATAAACATGGTGGTCAAGGTAATCCAAGTACCAACAGCCAAAATTATACCCAAGATAATGGACATACCCCACAATCTTGGAGTGTTCCACTTAACTGGCTTGGGGTCGTATGGAGCATTGTCGTAAGCAATAGCCAAGGTAGCAACATCAGCGAAAATGGCAATGAAAACAACAAGGTCAATGTTCAAGGAACGGTTAAGAATGGCAATCCACAAACCGAGGAACAACTCCAAGTGCAAGGAAAGGGCGATACGGTAGACAACATAAGAGTACATTCTGTGGAAAATCTGTCTCGAGGTCTTCAAGGCATCGATAATGGCAGACAAACCTGGGGCAAGGAAAACGATATCAGCAGCAGAACGAGCAGCGTCAGTGGCACCCTCGACAGCAATACCGGTATCAGCCTTCTTCAAAGATGGAGCATCGTTAACACCGTCACCAGTCATGGCAACAAGGTAACCTCTAGACTGCAAAATCTCAACGGCATTGTACTTGTGCTGTGGGAAAACTTCGGCAAAACCATCGGCATTCTCAACGAAATCGGCAATTTCAGAACCAGCCATGTCACCACCACCAGACAAACCCAAACGGTCGGCATCGTAAATGTTAGTACCGAGACCCAATTGGCGACAGGTTTCCTTAGCGATACCAACGGCATCACCAGTCAACATCTTGACTCTCAAACCCAATCTTCTAGCTTCGTTAACGGTGGCGGCAGTGTCATCTCTTGGAGGGTCCATACAAGGCATAATACCCAAAATCTCCCAGTGGCCCTCGCCTCTCTTTCTGGCAACACCCAAGGATCTGAAACCTCTGGATGCAAACTCAGCGACGGTGTTCTGGTAGTTCTCGTGGACGTCCTCAGGGATTGGGTGGTCATCTTCAACAGTCTTCAAGACGAATAATGGAGCACCCTTGACACAGATAATTCTCTCGCCCTCTGGGGACTCGACAATAGCGGTAACCTTCTTGGAAACTGGGTCAAAAGGTTGAAACTCCAAAACCTTGTACTTGGTCAAAGCAGCCTTGGCACGTGGGTAGTTAATCAACGACTTGAGGAAAGCCTTGTCAATGGCATCCAAACCCTTCTTTTTACGGGAAGCAGCCAAACAAGCAGTCAACATAAGGTCATCTGGCTCGACACCCTCAACAGTGTATGGCTCGTGGAGGGACAACTTGTTCTTGGTCAAAGTACCAGTCTTGTCAGAACACAAAATCTCAACACCAGCAAGAGACTCAATGGCAGACAACTTCTGCACAATAGCCTGCTTCTTGGCAAGGTAAGCAGCACCCACAGCCATGGTGGTGGTCACAACAGCTGGCAAACCAACTGGGACACCAATAATGGTGATGGCCAAGGTGTGTCTCAAGATTGGGACAATTCTGACAGAACGGTAGAAACAAGCAACCCAGACAACGAGCAAGGTAATGATAACGAAAACCAACAAGGTGGTACCAATACCGTTCAAGACCTCGGTAAAGTGACCCTGGCCAGAAGAGGCCTTGTTGACAAGGGAAGCAGCACGACCAACGAAAGTGGAGTCACCAGTAGCGGTAACAACCATAAAGGCCTGACCAGTCTTGACGGTAGAAGAAGAGTAACAAGCGTCACCGTGTCTCTTGTCAACAGCAAGAGACTCACCAGTGATAGCGGACTGGTCAATCTGCAACAAGACATCCTCGGAAATAATACGACCATCAGTTGGGATGACGGTACCATCCTCCAACTGCAAAATGTCACCTGGAACAATCTCGTTAGCAGGCAACTCAACGAGCTGACCGTTACGGACAAGGAAAGCAGAGTTGGCAAGAGTCTTCTTCAACTCATCGACAATGGAACCGGCCTGGTATTCTTGGATGAAACCAACAAAAGCATTCAAAAGCAAAAGGGCACAAATGACACCGAAATCGACCCAGTCCTCAAGACCGGCAGCGAGAATGGCAGCAGCCTCCATAACAAACTGAATTGGACCAACGAAAAACATGACAAACTTCAAAACAAGATTCTCCTGTTCCTCAGCCATCTGGTTCAAACCATACTTTTTTCTTCTCTTGTGAACCTCGTCGTCAGAAAGACCAACAGATGGGTCAGTCTGCAAAAGTTCATCTGGGACAGCCTTGAAAGAGGAGTCGTCCTGCTCATCCTCCTCCTCGTCGAGACCACCCTGGTTCGACTGCAAGTCCACAATCAATTGGTCAATGTCCTCGTCCTCATCGTCAGAGGCGTTCTTTGGGACCTTCTCGTTAGTAGGTTCGGTAGCGCTCATAGTGTGAGAGATGGTTCCTAAATTTTTGGGGGGAGGACCACTTTATATACTGGAGTAGACGCCGGCAAAAAAATTGCAGAGCGAATTGGGAAAAGAATAACAATCAATACAAACAGACAAAAAAAATGGACAATTTCTTTTTTGCGGTATTTGTTTGTTCCGGATGTGGTGGGTAAATGCACGAAAAAGGAAGGAAAACAACAGTACAGAGACAGGCTCACCGTCCTCCACCAATAATTCGGCCACTACCACCACCACTTCTACCACCGCCTCCACCTCTTCTACTACCAATTCTCCCATAACCTCCCCCGACTATTACTTCCCTGGTTACCATCCCTGTTAATTTTATTCTCTGCTATGCGCCGCATATTATGCCGGAAAAAACGAGCACAAGCCATTGCCCGGAGACCGAGATAACGGCTGGATTACCGACCTTGTAGCCCTGTAAGCGTTTTACTTCTACGTACGGTTTCCTCGGAGCCACAGCATAGCTAATTAGTCAATACTTTCTATTCTCAGCACTCTATTACTATTCTTACTATTACTTCCTCATTCTCTATTCCACTAAACTTCCTCTATCTACTCTATTCTCTATTCACTACTTCCTTTTTACTTCCTTGTTACTTCCTTATTACTTCCTTCTCACTAACTTCTACTCACTATTTCTGCCAATCATTGTGCAGTTCTTCGTAATTGATATCGTCACCATAGCTTTTTTCACGGAAAACTCGGTTAAGACTTCCGAAAGTTCCATATGCTAATCCCATAAAAGTAAATGTTTCCTACGTCTGTATTGTGTAGAAGCTCAATGCTTATTCTCTCATTTGTCTACTCTATTCACTCTACTTTACTCTCTACTTTATTCTCTACACACTACTCTCTTTATTACTCTATTACTCTATTACTATTACTCTATTACTATTACTCTATTACTCTATTACTCTATTACTATTACTCTATTACTCTATTACTATTACTCTATTACTCTATTCTATCATACTCCAATTCTTATTCTCAACATTCTCAATTATCCCACCTGCTATCTCTCCATCTTCTCTGCTATCTGCCATCTGCCATCGCTCTCTAATTGAGTGCAGGCTCGTCTACTCCCAGTGCTCAAGTCAGACATCCATTAAGCGATACTTGAGCCGACGATTTTTTTGTCTGGAATTTCCCTCTATTTCGTCCTGTTTTATCGTCTGGCATCTTTTTTTGTCTGCCATTCTGCTCTATTTTTGTCGGCTGTTTGGAATTTTTCTTGTTTGTTTGAAGTGTTTTTGTCGGCACTATTGTTTCCTTTTTTCTTTTTTGTCGGTTTTGTTCCTTTTCTCCCGTCGAATTCTCCGTTCCTTCAGCTCGTCCTTATCGCGAAAATTTTTCCCCAGTCTCACCAATGAAAATTCCCACCAATGAAAAAATAGCGCATGGCTGCTACATAAAACCAACGTCACAATACCAAAAGACACAAGTGGGGAATCTACAGCAAGCCACAGCACCCAATGCTCGGCTCTGGCAGAGCCATGGCAGTCAATGGCGACGGACGTGCAAACTTGCACTTGCAGATGGCAGACTAGCAGTGTTCCTAGTCCAGCCGTGTACTGCTATGACGTAATAGCCGGAGATAATCCTGCCGGTAGTTATTCCCGGTCCTCCAAAGCGGATAAAAAGTCCGGAGCATCGACGGAGGATAACCGTTGGGCACTGGCATGTATATACCTCATTGCACAATCCACGTCCAATGAGAGGGAATCCAAGGAGGTACAAACACAAGACGTGGAGGACTCCAAAATTGTCTCGTTTAAGCGCTCAGTTTAAGGTTTACAAATGCACTTCTCCACTCCCACAAATTGCTCTTTTTCTAGTCTACTTGTGCTTCTTCTACTCTACTTCTCTACTCTTCTACTACTTGTACTTTCTTCACTCTACTTCTTCTACACTTCTACTACTTCTACTTCTTTTACTTCTTCTACTCTACTTCTTCTACTCTACTTCTTTTCCTTCCTTTACTAATTCCTTCACTCTACTTTTGCTTCCTTTTCCCCATCAAATTTTTCACCCAATCAAATTCGACTCCACTTTCGTCTGCTCTCCCACGCCCTGTTCTCTTATCGTGAAAAGGCTGAAGAAGTGAGTGAAGAAGTGAATAGAAATGACAGTAAAGTGAAGACTGAGTACTGATGAGGATGAGTACTGATGAACATGAATACTGAATAAGAATAGTAAAGAATGACTAGGAACAATCTCGCTACGCTCGATTGTACGTTCACTCGATTGTTCGCTATTCTCTTTGTGACGAGGGGCTGCATATCTGAAGGGATTCCAAGGGATTAGTTTAACGACTAATGGGGGGAACGGACCAATGACCACACGGCCTTAGCAAGCAATCCAGTTTTCCGATAAGCAAATAATAATGCTCGGGAAGTCTAATTTTAACTCCTGATAGATGATGAATTTATTCAACATGAAGCGAAATGTTGAATAAGAACTTTTCCAAAAAATGGTCAAAATTCAAGAATGAAATGAAATGAAGAATGAAATGAAGATTGAAGATTGAAGAATTGAGGATTAAGTGAAGAGTGTTGTGACTAATGAAAAAGTAGTACATACAATTCTCATAATTCTATTTTCATATACTATTCTTATTTATTCTCAATTCCATTCTCATTCAATTCTCATTCAATTCTCATTAATTCCCATTAATTCTCATAACTACTACTCGCAACAATCCCGCAACAATCTCGCCCCTCGATTGAGCTCGATAGCTCATCCGACCCCTCCGTCTTGGCGTCGCCATACCCCGTGTTTCACTGGCTGATGTCCTTATCGAGGTTCATATCCCTAGAAAATTGCTTTTTCGGAGCGAGCTGGAATGACGTAAGGAACATGGGGAAGGGGGAAACACAATATAAGACATGCACCTCCTCCAATAATATTTCACCATTCCATCCACAATCCTCAACTTCCACAAATCTTCCCATTCCACAACCCACAGATCCTCCACAAATAGCTGAAAATTCCGCTCTCTCTTTCCGTCCCATTCCTCTCTCCTCTCCCATTCCCCATTTCTCTCCCATTCCCCATTCCTCTCTTTCTCCTTTTTGTCTGATTATTCTATTTCTGTTCCATTGTGTTTGATGTTTGAAGTGTATTAAAATAAAATGTATTGATGGATTACTCGGTGAAAAATTTCAACGTTTCATCTGGGGTTCACTTTGTACGAGCTTGGCACGTCAGTACTTGTACATAAAAAGAAAGGCTGGATTGGGTGTCGGGCGATCTAGCGATCAGCCATTACAGCGATCACACCGAACTTGATCACATTTTCGCTATTGGAAACTCGAGATGCCGTGGAACGGCTGTGGGACGGCTGAGACACATACACTTGCACACAGAAATACACTAGCAAAAGAAATACACCTGGGCGAATCTTGAACCTCCCCCTTTCTATCCTTGGGCTTTGCATGCGTTCTGTCCCAGCATACCTTCGTTTCGGTCTTCAGCCAGCCAAGATTATGTAATATTCCATAATGATTATGTAAAGGACACAAAGAGATTTTTCAAGTAATAGAAACCAGTTGCATAAGGACGTTGTATCTTGGAATGATATCTCGAAGTGGCCCATATCTAACTGAAATACGTTGTATCTGAAAGTGGCCCGTAACTGAAATACGTTGTATCTTAAAGTTGCCTGACGTTGCATCTCAAAGTGGCCTAATAGCATCGTAGCCTTATACGTGCATCTGCACACAATTTATACGTTTGCATCAAATTGAATACGTCTTCCGGGTGAATACGATTACAATACTCCAAAATCCTCTCACTGCAATCAACTTGCTTCAACTCAAGTTTCAGCTACCTTCGAATACTGAAAATCATTTGAGTCTGATGGGCACGTGTTCCTCTCGTATTTAGTGTACTGCATATAATAACAACCTTGCGGTCTTGTCTCACTCGACGTCTGTTTAGGCTATTCAAGAGTCGTTGAACGATTGTATCCTGATAGCCACTTCAGACACTAGTGCTCGAATAGTCTGTTAGTACCCGAATAGTCTGTTAGTACCCGAATAGTTCTGTTTCGTTAGCGCTCGAGTAGTTCTGTAATACTAGTTAGTGGTGTAGGCTAAAATGTCTACAGTCTAAGATTGCAAACCGCGGTCTACTGGATGGACTGAATCCTGAAGAGAGTCTAAAAAAGGGGAGTCTCATAAGTATTACACTCAACCCAACCTAGGCATTTTCGAAGCACAATACTGAAATGCCACATGCTCGAATAGTGTACAATACTAGTTTGGTCGAATGAGGGTACTAGTGCTTGAGTTCTTAGTGCTCTTCGAATAAGACAAGTTGACTCTGGAATTGCAACTATTCGCTATGGTAGTTGGTGATTACGTAATACACATTATATGCAGTACTTTAGAATCCAACACTCTCGTCCACTCATACTTCACTATTACTCATGTTCTTTACAATTCACCTCGCTTATTATGTGATACGTTGACACAACTGCTTCGCTCATTGTGTCTCGTCGTGTTACCTACTATTCAACTCGCTTCGCTCGTTGATATCTACAATACAACTCGCTTCGCTCGTTGTGTCTTCTACACTCGCAACACTCGCTTCGCTTGTGTTGCTCGTTGCTCATTTACCAAACCCATCCATTCTACTCATTCATCTTAACCCTCTTCATCTCCCTACCTGCTCTCCACTTCCACTTCAAAGGCCTAAATGCCTTGAACACCAAGAACAAGAAACTTCCAATAAACCTAAACGCTGCCAACCCCGCCACAATCCACAAGATAATGGTCAAGAAAATCTGCGAGTTACCGTTGATGGAACCATCGTCAAACTGGGCCTCTCTGCTTGTGAACATGTCGACACCCGCGGCCTCCAACACGATGGCCACCAAGATGGCATTTGTCACCATCCACACCAACACCGTCATCGTTCTGATAAAGGCGTAGTATGCCTCGTCCTTGCTCTTCTTGTTGTTGACCTCGGAAACTGGGGGCGGAACCTCGCGCAAAACGTCCAATGTGTGGAAGTAGCTGTCGTCCAACTCCTGCCCCACGTCCGGCACCACCATCACCAACTCGTCCTTGTTTGCACCCGTGAGCTTGGCCGAACCCAAGTCCTTGGCCACGTTGTTACCCTTGGTACCCCACGACACATCGTGGATGTTACAAAACGAGTAAATGTTGAGGATGTTGATGTAACTCGGGGAAAGGAGCACATACTGCACAAACGACGTGAACATGAAACTCGGTTCTCCGTACATGAAGGCCCCCACAAAGTACAAGGTGTATGTGGACACAAGCGACACCACCAAGTCTCTGAACTTACCGTCTGTAAATATCATTTGCACGCGGAAATCGTCCTTGTGCGACTTCAAGACCGACTGCACGGTCCTCACCGCAAGGAAAATGGCCGCAAACATCATGTACGCCATCAACACCGCGAAAATCACCGTGATGGTCAAGTAAAACTTTTTCGTGCCCCTGGGCGTGTTACCAAACGCGAGAATGAATGTACACACCACGCACCCCACGTAGAACCATAGAAAGATGATGGCAAGGTACTTACCAATATCGAAATGCATAGCCTCGGCACCCAAGTTGGCCGTCAAAATACGAAACACAAGAAAGAAAGAAGCGAGCGAGAACCACGACACCAAAATCGTCACCAACTGGTAGTAAAACTCCAACTGCAAGAACAACTTACGGAAAAGCGAGTGGTTCGAGCGCCATATCTTGGTCCAGTGGAACACGGCGTACGCCGCTGCGAAAAGCGATCCGTTCAACCATCTTCTTCTCTGGAGCACAAACTCATCAATTTTTTCAGGAACATCAGTCTCGGCCTTGGCCTCGTTCACATACCTCAACACATAGTTGTGGCCCCTCTTGGCCACCAACTCGAAACAAAGAATTCTGTCCTCGGCAAGGTACATATTCGACGTGAAGATACCCGCTTCTTGGTAGTTACGTTCCTTAATTCCACGCTCATCATCCTCCTCCTCGTCATCAACCAGCGAACTCGAATGGAGGTACTCTCCCTTAAAGTACTTTTCAAGTGGTCCCTTACCGTCCACATTGAGAAGCGCCTCGTACCTATAGGCCGAAAACGCACCCGGCAACACCGAAATGAAGCCGAAAACCGACTCCATAGGCTTGTCCAACACGTTAGAAATCTTGTACTCGAAATTCTGGGCGGCAACCAAGGGGTTACCAAGAAGACGCTTGCCTGGACCCAAACTTGCTCTCATTTCACCACACGCACCAGCGACGTTGGGGTCACGGAACGCACGCCACAAGTAGTAGAAGGCATCTTTCGAGGGGGTGGTACCACAGTCCAACAACATCACCACCTTGGGCATCAAGATGGGTCCAAAGGCCTGGAACGCCCATCTGTGCGAGTTGATTTTACGGGTGTTCTTCTCCTTCAAACAAAAGAGCATCTGGATAGGACTCGAGTTCTGGCAGAGGTGTACGCGGTCATTAATGGTATCTATCCCCACAGTCGAAGTGTACTCGTAGATATGCGCCTTTACCGAGCGATCATTAATCTTGGACTTGGCGTACCCGTCCTGGTACAATCCCATGGCAGCAAGCAACTGCTGCGACCGTTTATTGAGCTCAAGACGTCCGTCATTAATAATCACCACAACCACCTTTTTCCACGAGTCTTCACCCCACATGGGGTCACTTCTCGAGGTCAAGTTTTTAATATTTTCAAACACTCCCTTGAGGGTCTTGGCCAACAAGATTTCGTCCTCGTTATACATGGTGATACACACCATGATTTCGGTCTCTCTGGGTGGAGAGTACAAGGCCTGACGAATACTATAGTTGAACTTGGTAAAGTTGGAGGGTCCACAGGTGGCGGCAGTGTACCTCATGAAACTCATCTCACGACCGGAGTCAGTAATCTTCTTACCGTAGGTGTCAAGAAGAGCCTTGGGAACAGGACAATCAATCACATAATTACCATTCACCAACTTGGCCTTCTTGATGGTACGTGTATACTGGAGTCGCGGCTGGAAATTGTCCTCGTCATCCATCAAGATGACGTCATCTTCCTCCTTGACAAATTCCGGGGCGGCCTTGCGGCCACCCTTTTTGCCAAAGGCGTTACGGATTCCCTTCTTTGTATTGACTCTTTTCACCGAAGCGCCCCTCCTCACGATTTCCTCACCAGTTTCCGAGAACAACGAGTCGTTGTCCTCGTCAAAAGGGTCGAATTCATCGTCGGCATCCTTCAACTCATTTAATATGTAATCATCACCAGTAAACGCCATTAACTGGGAATAAGGACGGAGCGGTGCCGAGTGGTCAAGAGTCTCGATTCTCTCCAACTCGTACTCATTATTTGGATCAATCAACTGTTTACGTGGCGAGTAAGCGTTCGGGGGGTACTCTGGCTCCTTTTCATGGAACGCTACTGTTTTGGCCGGGCGTGCCAGATTCACACTATATTCATCGTCGCTCAACCCAGCCTTGTTGCCAGAAGATGAGGAACTGCCAAAGGCGTAGGGCTGGGAGGTTGGGAAGTTGGCAGAACTCTGTCTGAAAACATTGTTTGCTCCGGGGGAGGGAGGGAGGTTGAACAGCGAGTTGTACGACTGGTGGTAGTTGGGGAACTGGCCGTAGTTCTGCTGGGGAGAGGCCGAGGGGAAGTTTGCGCCGCTGGGGGGGAAGTTGTTGGTGGACGCATTCATGGCGGGACTCTGGAATGGGGGGGGGGTGGAAAACAGGCGGTTGTAGTCCAAAACTCCCAGAGAATCACGAGAGTGGTGCACCAGCGAGTACCGCTTGTGCTGAGGGACCCCGTGGGGGGCCTGGTCGTCGAATAAATCGTCTTCGTCGTAGTTCATGCCAGACGATAAAGACGAGGTGTTAAAAAAAATAAGAAAAGAGAAAAGAAGACAGATAAAGGAAAATCAGAGAACGTAGAATAGTAACAGAAAAGAGTAACAGAAAAGTAGTAAAACAAAAGAAGAAAGTAAAAGTAATAGTATTAAAGTAGTAGAGTAGTAGAGTAGTAGTAATGTAGTAGTAGTAGTAGTAATGTAATAAAGTAATAGGTAAGTAAGAATAGGTAAGTAAGTAAGTAAGAATAGGTAAGAATAGGAATAGAATACTGAGTACAGACTAGGATGACTTTTCACTACTCATCTCAATCTCAAACTTTCTATTTACTGTTTTCATTGCTGTTGCCTATTGCATTCTATTATTATGTTCTTATTGTGTAGCCATCGGGCTATTTTTGGAGTATTGTTCTTTTGTCCGAATCGGGAAAATTAATCGAATCGTGATACAGGGATGCAATCACAATAAGCATTAGCACTTTGGCGAATGTAAACTGTTTAGTGAGTTGATTATAAGATGAATCTCTTTAAAGCACTCACTTTCAAACTCTCAAAATTTCAACTAATTCACTAACAACAACTCGTTAAACTGTTACTCTTCTTCTACTACTCTTCTACTCTTCTACTACTCTTACACTCACTACTTCGGTCTAGACCTGGGACATTCGGCTCATAATGTGTTTCCACCACAACGGTTACGTAAGGTATTGTGTTCATAACTACCCCTGCAGAAGAGACGATACCGCAAGATGAACGGTGGGAGTAACAAGAGAGTAGATGGGAGATGAATGTAACAGATGAATATAGGGAGAATAGAAGAAGAAACGAATAGAAGATTAGAAGATTAGAAGAATAGAAGAATAGATGGAGAGACCGAATAGAAATATGGTACCTGAAAATAAACTCGTAAATCGTTTTAGTCTTTAGTGCCTTAAGATGCAAAGATACACGCGAAGTTGGATGCAACATGGAAAGAGGAAAGAGAAAAGACATGGTGAACAGCCACAATATGGACATGGTGAAACTGTTTGGGGTTCTCGTGTTATCAAAGTTTCGAGTCTAAGTTTGTTCTTGTGATTTTACATCGCCTCAAGTATAAAATTACATTCCGGAGAAAACGAATACAGAAAGGGTAGAAGAGAAGTAGAAGAGAAGGATAGAATAGAAGGGTAGAATACAAAAGAATAAAGGGTAGAATATAGAAGAATATTGAAGAATAGAGAATGGTAGGAAAGACCACAGAAGAAATGAATAGTGAGAAGAATAGAGAATGAAAAATACAGACTTAATAGGAAGTATTTGCAGTTTCCAAATCAACTAAATTAACATTCATCTTTCGCTCTGTTGTCTTGAGGTTCGAGGTAAAATTGACTAATTTCATCTGATCTTATGCATACGTGCTTATTTGACAATTGGCATTAAAGTAGTGAGTGTGAAGCAAACAATTGGCACATTTCATGTCAACTGCTGCAGAATTGTTAAGAGGTAAATAAAGGAGTGAAAAATTATAGGATGATTTGTCCAAAATTGGTAAATTTTCTGTCAATTCTGGGAGCCCTCTCAACTTTTTGCTGACCCCTAAGATGGACTATATACTAGATGGACTGGTAATGTTGACTGCTCAACGGTGACTGCCTAGTGATGTCTTCCTACGATAAACTACTAATGATGCATAATGACCTGGCTTCTACTTGTAAGCAACTTCGACGGGTTAGATTATGTAATGATACTACATGCAGTATATATAGATTATGTAATGTTTCTTCAGTATATACAGCTGCTTACAGTACACTCCTCAGTGGCATGTGAAGATGAATCGGAAAGACTGAACTGACGTGAGTGGCTGTTACAGTGCTAGTGCGGTATCACAGTGATAAGTAACGTGCAGTCAGTGGTCGGGTAGCGATGATCTACATATGATGAAACATGTGATGAAACATGTGACTTGCAGAGACATGTGGTAAAACATGTGATGAAACATGTGATGACATGTAATGACCAGAGCAAAATGTTAGAATGATGGATTGCTGAATTATCGTTCATGTTCGCCTCCTACGGGTATACTGCTTAGCTTCATTTCGTGAGGACTGTAGTGCTTGATCTGTTTGGCTTTTTTTGCTTGTCATGTGACTGAGTAAACCATGGCAATTTTAAATGGAGCGACTGAAGAATTCATCAACAGCAACCTTTGCGAGCTTCTACTAGTATTTGGTACTGCTCCAAGTGCTTTATTACTTTCTCTGATGCTACAACATATGGGCACTTGCACAATGTATCTAAAAGTACAGACGGACTTCCTCACTTTATGCAATGATAAATTAATTTATATAGGCAAGATGATATTATTTATATGTTAGAACAGCTTATAACAACTCGCTTCGCTCGTTGTTCATTGATATTGTTCTCCACGTGAAAGAGAAAAACTCGTACGAACACTCAACAACTCGCTTCGCTCGCGTTGAGTGTTCGCTCGTTGTTGCTCGTCGTTACTCGCATATAACACACACACTACCCCACCCCCCCAAACAATCAACATGGTACCCATGCCCACACTTGAAATACACCATCTCACAGTGCCGCCATTTCCTCTTTGCATCCTCTCTCCCCACGTACAATGCCTCCCTCTTGCGGTCTTCCCACGCACTATAGTGGTCATTACTCATATCTGCTCCATACATGGCCTTGGAACACGACGAACAGTCCTTGCGAGGGATCCAGCCCCTCACATTGTCTGTTCGAATCTTCCCCATCGACTTGTAGATTGTTTGGTGGAGCATACTGAGCGAGATGTTGAGCATCTCCAGCTCGTACGAGTACGACGAGAGAACTTCTGTCAACACGTGACGGATATTGGCAAGCGTAACCACTTCGGTGGTCTCAAGAATACCGTTGAAGACTTCGAGAAATTGTCCTTCTTTGGTGATTTCTCGGAAACAATCATGAATACACTGGTTGAGTTGATTCTCAATGAGAACTCGACATAACCGGAGCCAGTAGGAGTCTTCCTCATTCTGTTCATTGTTCTCACTGTTCTCTTCCTTCTTTTCATTATCCTTCTCATTGTTCTTCTTTTCATTATTCTTCTCATTGTTCTTCTTTTCATTATTCTTCTCATTGTTCTTATTCTCCCTGTTCCCCCTCTCTCCCCTCTCTTCCTTCGCCAACTCTATACCCTCCCTTAACAACCTCGTATCCTTTGGCAAACCTCTCAACACCATCTCAAACGACTCCTCACGATTCGGATTCACAAGCACTAAGGCCCGTATCTGATTTGTCTTCTTCAAATACTCCAACAATGGCCCCATATCCTTCAACACTCTCTTGTGTTTCTTTAAAACCTCCAAGACCTCGTCTTCGCCCAAGAGTTCCACATACTTCATGATAAATTCCCCATCAATAAAGATATTGCGCTCCAACATTCTGTCCATATAATCTTTACGGGGATTCTTCAACACTTCCTTGTGCAACGTGGGCCTGTTGCGGTCAATAAAGTCGAAAATCACGTCAATGTTGGCATCCACCAACCGGTCAAAGTTATCGCGCACAACACGATTCACATTGAGTCGGTCCAATGCGGAGTTTTGGGAGAAGGCCCGCTCCAATACTTGCTCCATGGAGTCGAGTGAGCCTTTCATCCATACTTCTAGTGCTTGGGAGTGTTTGCCTTGGAGGGAGTAGATATCCATGAGGGCGTTGTTGAATTTGTGGGTTTTGAGGCGCTGGACGAGGGAGTCGGTGAGGTTGATGTAGGGGAGGAGACTTTGGAGGGAGAGTTCAATATCGGAAAAAAGTGATCCACCAACAATCTCGCTTCGCTCGAATGTTGGTGGATCACTGGGACTTTCTCCATCAACAATTGAGCGCAGCGAAATTGTTGCATTATTGTCCGTGCTTCCCTTGTAATTCTCACTTCCTTTATCATCATTCTCGTTCCTTTCATCATTCTTATCTTCTTTAACATCACTCTTCTCATCATTCTTACTTTCTTTTTCACCACCAACAATCTCGCTCCGCTCAATTGTTGAATCTGTTGTCTTCTCTTTATCAACAATCTCGCTTCGCTCAATTGTTGAATCATTACCTTCAATCTCACCAACAATCTCGCTACGCTCGATTGTTGGCTCGACTGTTGGTTCGAGTAACCTCTCCACCAACCACCCCAACGTACTCTCCAGAAGCCTTATAAACTGCAGATACTTTGGATAATTCCTCCCTATAAATATCGCTAGCTGCACACAGTCAACCTCCCCAAACGTGTCCTGCTCATACACATCCAAGAGCGCCTCCACAATGTACTGGCGTGTAAACCGCCCCTCGTCATTCAAGTACGAGTCCTCGAAAAACTCATTCAAACACGAGAGCATGAGAAATGAGTCGCGGTGGAGCAAGTACGCGAGGTACGGAAATATCGTGGTGTTTTCCACCCGCGGGTGCCCCAGCGTATGACTAAACAAAAGCTCGCATATCGAATCCTGACTGCCCTCGATTCGCTCTTCGGTGGGGTACTGTCTCCCAGTGAGCACATACGCAAGGTAGGTGTACACCTTGATATCTCCACTATCAATAAACTCAAAGAATGGGGAGACATAGTCACCCAATAGCTTGGTCCACACATAGACAGCACAGTCATGGAGCCTGTACTTGTTGCACAAGTTGATGGTCAAATCAATATCCAAGCCGGAAATGTCCTGGATCGATAACATGTGAATGAGAATATCGCTGCGGTCCAGTTGCACATAGTACCGCACCATCTCCCGAAGGACTTGGGGCAGCATAGGGAGTGTTTCTTCATATGATTCAAGAGTATCAAAGAAGGACTCGGGGTTGGAGTGTTCAAAGACAAGAGTAAGAAGGGACAGTAGGTCAGATAAAGTGATGTCAGTCTTTCCACTTCCATTTTCACCTCCATTTCCACCTGTACTATTTCCACTTTTTCCACCTCCACTAATATCCCCCTTTAACAAAATCATCAAATCAAAGTACAACTGAAGAAAAACCTCCGATTCAAGTATCCCCACCGACTCTCTGAGCAACTGAAAAAGGTACGGTCTCAACTGGTCCTTGCTCGAGAGTCCAACCATTGCAAGTTCACCAGCGCGGTTCGACGTGTACATGTGTGCGGCAATACGCACAGCCTGCTCAGGTGTTTTCAACAGCAGCATGATTAGGTCGGCCCAACTGAGAAGGTGGCCGGTGTAAACACTGCTTCCCACAAGGAAAAGCTTTGATTTGAAGGTGGTGAGGTGCTTGGGAGTGTCGGGAAGGGGAAATGTGCTGACAAGAGAGAGTTTACATTTTTCTCTTCTTCCTCTTTCTCCATGTTTCAGACCTCTTACTCCAGCTTTACCTCCACCACCTCCAACTCTACCTCCACCACCGCTCATATTCGCTCTGCTCACATTCGCTTTGTTTCTCACACTCCCACTCACTTCGCTCATGTGAGTGGTCTTTTCATAAAACAAAACCACCAACTCCTCACTACCCTCCTCTATCACCGCCACCAAATTTGCAGTGATCCAACGACACTCCACCACTCTCTTTCTGGCCACCCACTTTGCACACTGTCTCATGGGCAACCGCGGCACATTCTTGTCCTTATCCTTCAAATCCGCAACCACTCGCACAAGGTTGGGTGCAAGAGTATCGTTTTCAATCTCCATCACGCGGATCTCGTTGCCCCAGGCGTACACTAATCGAGCGTTTTGAATGGTGCTATTGACGAGACAGCAGGGGTAAAAGTGGGGGGGGCAGACGTATTCGGAGGTGGTTTCGATGTAGTCGTTGATTTGTTGGATGGTAGATTCGCCAAATTCACCAAAGTTAGATTCACCGAAGGTGGATCTAACTTTGGTGAATTTGTCTTCAGATCCACCTTCGGTGGGTCTACTTTCCTCGTCTCTATCTCCATCAAGTCTATCTTTAATACCTGTAGATTCACCAGTAGATTCGCCAGTAGATCCACCTTCAATATTTCTCAGACCTTCAATATCTCCAGTACTTTCAGTTCTCTTACCTTCAGTACTTCCATCAGCTCTACCTTTGGTATTTCCAGTACCTTCTGTGGATCCAACAATCGATCTGCCAGATCCCAAGGTACCAACTCTACCTTCGGCACTTCCAGTAGATCTACCTTCGGTAGATCTGCTTCCAGTACCTTCGGTAGAACTGGCACCTTGTCTGGTAGCTCTCCTCCTATAATGCACCCCCACTCTCCCCCTCCCATCATCCAAACTCAACAGCAGCACCACCACCAACGCCGAGCTCGTCATCACCGCCATCAACCCCATCTGATCCGTAATCTGCTCACTCGTCCCCAACGGTAGCACGTCCAACACCAAATTCCTCTTTGTATTCCCACTATCGTTTGTCCCCAAAAGTTTCAGGCTCACAAAGTAATTCTTCATAAACTTTCGTATCCCGTGGTGGTAAAACACAAGCCCGTGATCATCCACACTCACCAACTGGTCATTCAGATCACCCAAGAACCTCACACTTGTGATTTTCGTCGCCAAGTGGCCGCTTTTATTCTCTGCAAAGCGATCATGTAGTGAAATGGGTCGAATTACATGGTGGAGTTTAGTCTGGGCCAAATCAAAGAGATAGATACACCCTCCAAGTGTCCCCACTGCAAAGAACAGGCCATCTGAAGAAAAAACGAGAGCCGTGGGGTCGGGTACTGAAAAGTGCCACTGGGGGCCGTCCTTGTACCCAAAAATGGAATTTTTAGTGGAAATGGCGGTGTAGGATCCACACACACTAATGAGATCTGGGGGGTCCGAGGGGAATTTGGTCCATATGAGAGCCTCTTGGGAAATGGAGGCAGTGGTTAAGGTGGGGACGCGGGACACGTGGCGGGAAACAAGTGCTACAGAGGAGCGGTCATCAAAGCGTTGTTTGGGGGGATCGGAGGAGATCAGGACGGGCAGGTCAATGTTGCGGGGGGGTATGTCGAAGAGCATAAACAATCAAACAATCAAACAAACGAGCGCAGCGAGGATGTTTGGTTGTTGGGTTGTTGAATTGTGCTTAAATGTGGTTGTAAATGTAGCTGTAAAGTTAGTTGTGCAGTTCAAATTGTAGCTTGAATGTGATTATTGTAGCTCAAGCTGATATGCAAGGATTTAAATGCAGATAATATAGCGCCTAAACAATCAGCGTAGCGGGTTGTGATTAAGCTGAAGTTGTGCTGCTAAACCTTTAGATTGTGGGTTAAATAAATGTCTAATTTAAGCGCTGTAAAATGCGTACAAACGAACTGCGAACAGGCTGACCTAAATTAGTAATTTATTCAACTTTCTTACAACATAGTTCTCATTATTCACTATTGATTGCTTCATTATTAACTTATTATAGTCTGTGCTCATTATGGGTCTGGCTTTGTCATCAGATTAAGAGTCACGAATTAGTGATCTGTATGCAGTATCTAACAACGCCTATATGCAGTACATTTAATTAGGCAACAAACCAACAGATGGCATGTAGAAGCCACTGAAAAGATAGGTGGTGAGTCTTTTGATGGGTCGATTATCGATAAGGAAGAAGAACTGAAGGGATTAGAGGGATCAGGGGATTGGAAGATTATGAGGATTAGAATGAGATTAGAAGGATTAGAATGATGTCATTCGAGATAAAAATAGGGTAAAATGATAGAATGAAGAATCACTAACACAGGAGTAGAATAAGAACCGAGCACAAATGAACCAATTTAAGAGTACTGTACTTGAACTGTTGGCTCGATTACTGTTGGCTCGTTTGGGGGAGCATTTTTTGCACCCAAAATGGGTTTAGTCGAGCTAACAAAAAAGGTAGAATAGTTGTAAGTCGGAGGTGATTGCATATTCAGCATTTGGTTTGATTTTATCTATTCAGTCTTCGATTAATTTTATTCAGTCTTTGATTTGTACATTGTCTATTCAGTCTTCATTTGTCAATGATTTGTCTCTTCAGAAACCATTAACAATCGATACAGAGAACAGACCAAGTATGGCGAAAAGATTGAGATGTGATGGAACAGTCCGAACGAGGTCGTGAGGTTGTTACTTGATATGCATCAATGGTACTTAATGAAACTTCAAACGAGAGATGCAAATAATTGACAATAATGACTATAGTGTCTCAAGAGTCAATTAGATATGTATGCATATTGTAGATCGAATGCATTGTAAATCATGTAAATGTAGATCGAATGTTTTGTAAATAATGTTAATTGTAGATAATGTTGTATATTGCATATTGTATGTACAACCTGATGCAAGTATAGTCTTAATGACGATTGTGAGGAATCTTGTACAGATGAGTGAATTCAAAGAAACAACAGATTGTAGATATTTTGTAGAGAACATTTTATATTGTATGTAGATTGTGTGTAGATTGTAGATTGTACATAGGGATTTAAATTGTAGACAGGACAAACAATTAATGATGATTCTCGTCATTTGCCTTGATGTAGTGCCTCGTACAAATGAAACAATGAGAGGTCATTGGATCGTAGAGTTCGTCGTATATATTGTAGATCGTATATTGTAGATTCTATATTGTAGATTGTATATTGTAGATCGTATATTGTATCGTATATTTTTTATTGTATATAATAGAGATTGTAGTAGATTGAGATTGTAGATCATATGAAGTGCATCATATATATATTGTGTCTAGACAGCGCAAACAATTGAGCGACATTAACGATGATCCACGTACAATTTCGCTGCGCTCAATTGTACATTGGATCATTTCGTTAATATCGCTAATTGTTTGCTTATGAACCTCTCCCTCCAAGACCCCTTTGCCGTCGCCAAAGAATACCCCGAGCAACTCACCAACACCTTCAGCTACGGCCACTCCGTGGTCATCCAGTTCAACCACCGCGGCGACTACCTCGCCCTGGGCCTCTCCGACGGGTCCATTGTGGTGTACGACCTCAGCAGCAACGGGCTGGTGGTGGCTCATCTCGAGTACGACGGACACACGCGCCCCATCACCTCGCTTTCGTGGTCAAAGTGCGGGCGCTACCTCTTGAGCTCGTCCCAGGACTGGCTGTGTAAGTTGTGGGACCTTTCGTTGAACACCCACACAAGCGCTGTGGTGCACACCTACAAGTTTGATGGGCCCATATGGCTGGCACTGATGCACCCGAAAAACCACACGGTGTTTGTGGCGTCCATATTGGACGATGATCCAGTGGTGGTGGGAGAGTTGAGAGATAGAGGGAGTGAAGGAAGGAATGATGATGAAGGAAGGAATGATGATGAAGGAAGGAATGATGATGAAGGAAGGAATGATGATGATGAAGGAAGGAATGATGAATATGAAGGGGGTAAGGATGAAAAGGATGAAAGGAATGGTGAGAAAAGTGATTCAATTGAACCGCTGATTCCTAATGGAGAAGGTGATGAAGTAAAGGAACCAGCTTCGCTGGCTCCTTCGCTACCTTTACGTCACTTTTCAACCTCCAATAGAACCCTCGTTGCCATCTTCTCCCACTGTGGAAAATACATCTTTTCAGGCACAAACAAAGGCGAACTCAACATCCACAATGCCTCTACTCTCGAACTTGTCTTTTCCCACAAGGTCGCCAATGCCAACATTAAAAACCTTGTGATTTCCACCGATGGGCGCAAAATGGCCATCAATTCCTCGGACCGTATAATTAGGCAGGTTGCGCTCCCCGATCTCGCAAATGTGGGCCTCGCGCACTGGGAGTTGGAAGTTGAGCACAAGTACCAGGATGTGGTGAACAGATTGCAGTGGAATTCGGTGGCATTCAACTACAATGCCGAGTTTTTGGTGGCACTGACATTTGGCCAGTCGTCCCATGATTTGTACGTGTGGGAAACGAGTATGGGGCTGCTTGTCAAGATATTGGAGGGGAGTAACGAGGAGTTGATCGATGTGAAATGGAATTATGCCAGGTGCTGTATAGGGTCAACGGGACTCGATAGTGGGATGGTGTATGTGTGGAGCGTGCAGTTTCCGCAGAAATGGAGTGCGTTGGCCCCGGACTTTGTGGAGATTGAGGAGAATATCGAGTATGAGGAAAAGGAGGACGAGTTTGATATTATAGATGAGGATGCGTTGCAAAAGAGGAGAATGGAGGAGGAGGATACGGTGGTGGATGTGGTGAGGAGAGAGGTGGTGGATGCAAGGGGGTTTGAGGTGGGGGAGAGTTTTATTATTCCGGTGAGGTATGACTAGTAAACAATCGAGCGAAGCGAGATTGTTTGCAGTCATCAGATAATATTAACAATCGAACAACACCAACAATCGAGCTTCGCTCGATTGGTGTCTGTGAGATTGTTGGATCCTGGTTGTTCGAGTTCGATTGCTACATCATCAGAGAATATTAACAAGCAAACACCAATCGACTCACATTGTGTTAAGTTACTGGCCAGAACTACCAAACAATTCAACATTCAACAACTCACAAGCAGTATCTATGCTGTAAAACAACTTTTCAAACTCGGTTGTTCTCAAGTCTACGAGCTATATCATAGAATAGTAACAATCGAACACCAATCAGGTTAACTCACGTTGAGTGACTCAATGTGAGTGTTCATTCGTGATATTGAGCGAAGCGAGATGTTGAGATTATGTTAGTCAGACAACATTAACAAGCAAACACCAATCGACTCACATTGAGTTTACTCAATGTGCATTCCAACATCGAGTGGAGATGGCGAGATTATGTGTCATCAGAATACTACCAATCGAACAACAAAACGAGCGAAGCGAGCGTGTCTGTGAGATTTTTGAAGTTTGATTGAGTTCGATTGTTGGAGTTTGATTGAGTTCGATTGTTGGAGTTTGATTGAGTTCGATTGTTGGAGTTTGATTGAGTTCGATTGTTGGAGTTTGATTGAGTTCGATTGTTGGAGTTTGATTGAGTTCGATTGTTGGAGTTTGATTGAGTTCGATTGTTTCATCATCAGAGAATATCAATCAAACACCAATCAAACACCAATCGAGTTATCACATTACTCCATGTGAGCCGTGTTACTGGACCAGTACATTCAACAATTCACCAATCAGTATGCTGTAAAACGATTTTGCAAGATTAATTGTTCCCGGTTGGTTTTGATAAATATCAGTTCGACATTGAGCAGAGAGCAACATTGAGCAACATTGAGCAAAATAGAGCAACATGATGTGAGCTGCTCTTTTCAATGGTTAAAGATTACTCAATGTCGTGGAAATGGCGAGAACTCAATGTGACTCGTGATGGAAACTGAAATTGAGCAACTAGTCTAGCAACATCTAGCAACAAGCATGCTCATTTGTACTAATCCCATCAATTGGCAAAAGACTGAAGCGAATGTTTCCGTATCTTCCATCCAATATCATCAAGCAAAGCACTTGCAATGAGTGAAGATGAACAGTTGCAACAACTAAGACCCTTTCACTTGTTAATTCTCAACGTAATGGGTTGCAACACTTATCACTTGTAACATCGTCGCTTATAGACACTCGCAACTTTCCCTCAAGTTGCTCCCCTGTATAATAAATGTAATATTGAGTCCAATCGAACAAAGAATGTAAAACCTATTTCAAGGTGAAGAAATGAACAGGAAATCAGTTATTTTAGGACAAACATCACCCCGACCTCCCATATTTCCACATATCCTCCTTTAAAGAATAGCTCCCACTAAACCTGAATGCCCACTTGCTGGATCCATTTCTACAATTCGACTTGTGTTCGATTTTCACTTCATTTTCGCAGCCATCCCAAATTCACCACATATCAGCACTTGAAGTAGCAAAGTATTTCTGATCTGCTCGTGAATATCTCAGGTCAACTCTTTAGTCCTCTTACCCAAAGACAATTGAGCGAAACACTTCATCTGCACATTCATCACGAGAGAGACCAGATGATGCCTATTGCAGGTTGCAAGCAGCATTTGCCACATAACCGACAGTTCTATTGACCCTCTCTGATGATCTAGAGAATAGAAAATGAGAATTGTAGACCAGTGAGTACAGAATTCTCGGAAATTTCAGAGAAGGGAAGCAGACCCCAGTGGAAGAATAGGTATTGAGCAATACAAGAACAAACAAAATCAACACTCAATGAGTGAATCTCATTGGGTGTAGCGTCAAACATGCTAAATCATGCTTGTAGGCATCCTGGTGTACCAATTTTTATCTCAACCAATGAGAATCTGAAGGTGTGGGAAATGCTAATCCACGATTTTCCTACTTCCTACTTCTTACATCCTTTTTCTCACTTCATTACAACATCGAATTGGCGTATCCAATGTATTATTGTTTTTCTCAATAAGCAACATCACAACTGTGGCTTTGGCTGCAAAATAGATTAAAAGTCAATTATATACAGGTTTTAAAGCTTTGGTCCAGCACATGTACCTAGTGCATCATGAACGAGACTGCATCTCCAGTAAGCACTCAATGCGCACGCAGAACGCAATAATAGACCAACACCCTCAGATGTTTCAGATGTTGCATTAATTTAGATGTCGCGCCTTACATCAACATGCCCTGACACTGGTGTCCAGTATCGCAGTAGTTACCAGTCCTTATTCAGTACTCTCACGTCACTTCACCATTTAGATGTCCCGACATGCATTCACAGTTAAGCCTACTCTTCACTAAATCTTGTGGACTCTCCAGATAGATGAATAGTGAATATAGTGGTAGAGTATTTAGTAAGTGTCTAGTAACGAAGTTCCACGAATGTGCTTGAGAAGTAGAGCATGTAGTAGAAACAGCGTAGTATCTATTATTGAAGGATCTAGTAGTACGTTGTACAAGAATCAACATAGTATCATTGTATTTAGTTTGTAGCATTGAACATAGTATCTAGTACATAATTGGTAGTATTTAGTATCATAGTATATAGCTCATAGTGTAGTATCTAGTACATGGTATCGACATAGTAACTAATCCTGAGCATAGTACATAGTATGTAGCAAGTCTCGACATGTATTAAGTATCATGGTAGGATCAAGTCTCAACATAGATTACCATAGTATATAGTATCCAACATCTGCCAGACTCCGGTATCTAGTCTAGTATTATAATATCATAGTATATCCAACATCACTCCAGCATCAGCTTTAGTATCAAGCCCAATATAGCCATATCATAGTATCAAGTCCTAAAGCAGTATCATAGTATATAGTATCCAACATAAACTCCACATCACTCAAACTCGTTCGTCGGAGTTGGTATCATAATATCAGTATATAGTATTCAACATCACTCCAACTCGCTTCGCTCATTGGAGTAAGTATCATAATATTAGTATATAGTATCCAACATCACTCCAACAACTCCAAAATTATGATATCAAGTATAGTACCCAACATCAAGTGCCAACTTTAACCTCAGTTTCTAGACCTAATATAGTATGATGATCTCATAGTATATAGTATAGTATCATAATACCAGTATATTCAACATTAACTCACATCACTCAAACTCTTCACTCGTTCGAGTAGAATCATATCATATATAGTACCCAACATCAACTGCCAACATCACTTCAACTCGCTTCGCTCGTTGAAGTATGTTGGAGTTTATGTTGGAGTAATGTTGGGGTTATATTACCTAACCACTTAGATAAACTTTTTAGATTATTTTCCGGAGAGCTCCAAATCGAATGTGGAGGAGATCGAGTTTGAGCCCTGGACATGACGTTATGAATTGTTCATAATGACCCTCACTCACTCGCTTCGCTCGTGAGTGAGAAACTAAATAGCAAGTCATCAAGTACTAAGTGTGTATAAGTATTAGTATGTAGTTAGTATTATGTAAGCCAAAGGAAGTGTGCTCATACTCAATACTTATTCATACTTATTCATTATTATTCACTATTGCCATTTTCTATCCATCTTCTTACCATTCATCCATTATTGTTTCATTCATGTTCTTCATTCATTTTTGCTCATTTAGTCATTTTCTTCATTTAGTCATTTTTACCCATTTAGTCATTTCTCATTTCACATATATACTCTGAAGTCATTTTAGTCATTTTTTTACTCACTCCTCACTCACTACTCACTAACTCACTCACTCGCTTCGCTCGTTCGTTCATTAGCTCGTTCATTCGTTCGTTCGTTTGTCGTTCGAACTTTCCATTGTTCTCATCGTCAGCTCCTGCATACATCCCCAGCAACTCGATACGACATCATTTCAGATCATCCATGCGTTTCTTTTCCGCAACCACTACCACAATTATGTAAGCATGCCACGATGTGTGGTGTAGTTCTGTAGTTTTTGTAGTTGTAGTAGTAGTTAGTGTAGTAGTTGTAGTAGAAGAGTATTTTGTAGAGTATTATGTAAATTTGTAGAGTGATTATGTAATGTAGAGTAGTAGAGTATAGAGTAGTAGAGTGAGTAGTAGAGTGAGTAGTAGAGTGAGTAGTAGAGTGAGTAGTAGAGTATAGAGTGTAGAGTATAGAGCAGATATAAAATTGCATAGTTGTAGATTTCTTGTAAAACATTCTGTTCGTATTGCACTCTATCAAATTCGCTGCGCTCATTTGATATCGTATTCGCTGCGCTCATTTGTTCTGTTCTTATTGTTTTTATTTTTATTTATTTACACATGTCGAAACGCGCGCAGGACGACTACGACGACCCCGTAGACCTCGTGAACGCCGTGATATCAGCGCTCACGGCCCCCGACGAGCACACCAACGTTGCCGAGACCTATGCCAACGACAAAAACCTCGCTACCGAGATCCAGGCCTATGCGAAAATCGCCGGCCGCGACTGGACCTTTTACGTCAAGCTGTTGTCTGTTCTGATCGGCCGTAATACCGAGGCCGTCACCTCAGGTTCCGCGATCGACATCGACCTTGGTCCAGCCAAGGTTGTTTCGCGCCAGCATGCAAACATCACCTACAATTTGGAGGCCCGGCGCTGGGAACTCAAGGTCTTGGGCCGTAATGGTGCACGGGTCGACGGCAACAAAGTCGCCGTGGGGGCCCAGCATTGTACTCCGTTATACTCCGGGGCCATAATAGAGGTTGGCGGCACGCAAATGATGTTTATTTTGCCCGAACTGCCGCCCCACATTGCGGAAAAGATGGTGTCCAAGTGCCTCCATCGCATCGGGGACCTGAAGCGGGGCGGCGTGAAACCGTTCCAAATCTATGACAAGGCCCAATTGGCACAACTGCCGTCGAGTGTCAGTGCAACCTCGCTTCAAAGTAACCTTGACCAGGATCTTTCTAAAGAGGAGGCCAAGGATATCAAACCACCGTATTCGTATGCCACCATGATTACACAGGCAATATTGCTGAATGCCGATGGAGTGATGTCGCTTCTGGAGATTTACGCGTGGATCTCGAGCCATTATGCCTACTACAAGTACTCCAAGACCGGCTGGCAGAACCTGATTAGACACAACTTGTCGCTAAACAAGGCGTTTGAAAAAGTGCCGCGTAGACCCAATGAGCCGGGGAAGGGTATGAAGTGGCAGATCCTGGAACTGTACAAGGAGGAGTTCTTGAGCAAGATCAATAATGGTCTGCTCAGTAAAAATAGGAGGGGGAGCTCTGTGCTGAGACAACTCCATTTGCATTTGGCCACACACAAGCATTTGCCGGAGTCGCAAAAGAAACTGGAGCCGTCTTCCATCGAGTCCCAATTGCATCATAATCAACAAGAGGAAATTAGAAGGTACCAGCGAAGTGACATGGGCATGCCAAACATGCCCATGCCGATAAATGGGAATGGCATGAACTTTCCACAGGTGGGACAGGTGGGACAGGTGGGGAATGTTCAGGTGGGTCAGAATGTTCAGGTGGGTCAGAATGTTCAGAATGTGCAGAATGTGGGAGTACAGGGAGTGGGAGTGCAAAATGTTCAGAACGTACAAGGAGTACAGAATGGATTAAATATGGACATGCAGGACCCTGAACAGTACCAGTACCTCCAGTATATGAAGGGACAAAAGATGAATCAACCATACCAATTCCAGGGGAATAGATACGGATTCCCGTGGTACCCCAAGGCTGAGTCACCTCGACAGGAAACCCCTAAATTACCAAAAGTTGGGGGGAATTTGTTCACGTTACCGCCCCCGGGTAATGGACACTCGCGTCTGAACTCGTACTCACAAGATACGAATTTTGAGACGACGACGGCACCCACATCACTGGACCTCCAGTTGGGGTTCACGTCCCCGAAAAAGATTGCGGCGTTGGAGGCATTTACCCCGGAACGTGGACTGAAGGGGAACCCGGCCCAGAAAATGGGCTTGCAGATGGGGAACCAGCTGCTGCCTGCCTTCTGGAACTTTGTACAGTTTAGCACGCCAAATGGGCAGACTCCAATGAGGAAGGGGAGCGATGAGAATAGTCAGGGGAGTCCGACGTTGAGTAGGAAGTTGAATACGGAGGAGAAGAAGGAGAGTGAGTTGAGGGTGGAGTAAAACAAGTGATGAGCGTAGCTCATCGCTTGTTTTGAGGAAACCTTACATCCAAGCAAAGTGAATGTTGAGTAGTGGTGAGCGCTCATCACTACTGAGCGCCACTTACGAGTGAATCACTACGAACCACTATGAGTATTCAAGGCGAGAAGTAAGTGATGAGCTATGCTCATCACTTATTTCGAATGAACCTCACTGTCCAAGGGAAGTGACCACACGAGAAGTAATGATTATAGCCATCGCTTTTGAGTGACCTCACTGTTCAAGAAGTCAATGTATGAGAAATGATCTACCACTTGCTTGACACCACTGACCAAGAAGTGAACGTATGAGGAATACCACTTGACACCGAATCAAGGAGTGAATCGTATATCGCTCCTGACCTCGCTGACTACATGAGACTCCTTCATGGTAATACTGAATGTGATCACTAGAATCATCTGTCTGAGGTTATCGTCTCTTTGAGGAGCCAAGACATGCACAAAACCGGGTAAAGGTACTGGAAAATAAAAGGGTATAAGGTTTCGTGTACGAAAAATTGAGAATGCTCATCGGCTGAGAATATACCCAAGCCTGCTCATGTGAGCTCATGTGAGCGAAGCGAACATGGTGAGTCATGATGGCCATGGTTCAATGCTGAGTGCAGACAAAGGCGATAGGCTGCGATATAGAATCTAGGTTTCGAGGATCTAGAGATCGAATGCGACAATGAGCGATAATGAGCAACAATAAGCGATAATAAGCGACAATGAGCGAACAATGAGCGAAGCGAATTGTTTGAGGAGTAACCGACAAACATGATGAGTATCCGAACAACCATGATGAATGTATGGATACGCGACAAACATGAAGAATGTGAGTACTCAAACAACCATAAAGTTGAAAGTATGAGTACCCAAACAACAATGATGAATGTAAGTACTCAACCATGTTGAATGTATGAGTAACAACCATGAAGTTGATGTGAATACCCGAACAACATGAGTGAGTTGTATGAGCGAACATCCACCATGATTTGAGCTGCAAACAAACATGAGCGGAATGAGAATATATCGCTTCGCTCACTGCAGCATATTAGAAATGGGTTTGTCAAGTAAAAATGATGAGCCAGATCGGACTCCCACTCATTGGAACTCATTGGCATGCATTTCTTCACTAGTGAGTTCTCAAAGCGACAACTGTATACTTTGACTCATCGCTTCCCTGGTATCCACTCCTTCACGTACCTCTGAACCATGTTGAGGCTTGCTCTACGCACCAGGAAACTGGTGGACACTGGCATTGTATATGATAATAACTGTTTATTAAAAGAACGTAATTGATGAGTATTGGAATGTAGGCAGCGAGCATTATTGAGCGAAGCGAAATGATGCGATGATATGTGCTGTATTCTGCTGTATTCTGCTATATTTCTACTGTGTTTCTATGCATTCGCTCGCAACTCATCTCCCATGCCATTTCTGCTCATTTCTGCTCATTTTGGTTCTATTCGATAGGCACTGTATTTCTGCTCAATTCTGCTCCATTTCTGCTCTACTCTCTATTCTATTTCTCTACTTTTTCATCTTCCCTTGTATTTTATCTCTTCTGAATTCAACTGACTCGATCTCACAGTGTCCAAGAAAGGGTACCAATCAACTGCAACCTCCTTACAATTTAGACTTCAATATTGTTGGACTGCATATAAGAGAGCCTAAGCGAGTACCATAGCTTGACTGATCCAGACATTTCATCCCAAGATTGAAATACCAAGATACATGATAGACTACGAGGTGTATCTCATTATACTCTAGTTAACCACAATCGCTTTTGGAATACTCGGGTCCAAAACTCAGTGAAAAATAATGGCATTAGACATCCCTGTACGGATTTTAGCTGCCCAACATGCTCAAATATACTCTTCTATCAAGCTGTTATAACGTAGGTCTGCACCTCAATCGACCTCCAGTGACTTCCTATATAGTGAATTTGGTAACTCATATTATCATTGCAACATTGTTCATACTTCATCCTCTTATCGCAACATTCGCTTCGCTCATGTTGCGCTCATGTTGCTCATGTTGCGCTGCTTATTTCACGTTCTGGCCGAGCCTCCCGTGAAAAGTTTGAAAAATCGCTCAATATGAGCCTTGCAACCGTTGAAACGGGCTGTGCTACTAACAGAAATTCGAGCAAATGAGATGGAAATGGGGTGGCTTGGAGACTCCCGTGATCTATGATTAATAATGTGTTAGGTAATCGTTTTCACTACAACTTCGCTTTGAAGCAGATGCAAAGAGTGAACGAATGAGCGGCTTGTATCAATAGTAAAAGAAGTAGAGTCGATAATCAAATTGGTATATTGATTTCAGAAGCAGTGAATAAAGTCGAAGGAGATTCTACAGTTTGCGATTCCACATTCAACGAGTGTGTTTAGTGAGGTCTCTATTGAGCCTACAGTTCACAACAGATGAGACGATCTACGATTTATGAGATATCACGTATTCAACTTAGTCGAACGTAGTGAAATTGTTTGCAACTTCAAACGATCTCTTATAATCTCAAACAATCCCATTATGTACGGTTGTTTGATGACTTGTGAATAAGTTGAACTGTAGTTCACCACCTTGAACTTTGTATCACTTCCATCTTTCATGGGATGCAAAGACACAAGGCCTATACAAGACTCTCATTATGTGAGACTCTCAATCAGTACTCTTTAGACTGATAACAACGTAGATTCTTTAAAAAAAGAAACTTGATGTGGGTAAGTGAATCCATTCTCCAGCCAAAGGGTCGAATATTGGGAGTAAATAGGGAAGATAACCATCTGCGTAAATCTAGTCAGCATTTACTCATCAATTTACCTCAAAACCTTCTGATATTTCAGAGCCTTTCCACGCTCTCATTCATGTCAGTTCGACCATTCAGTCTTTTTCTCAAGGTTCGCTACACGGTCAATTTGCCTATATAAATGACCTGCATACAATTGACTCTTAACATATGGCTGCAAATTAACAATTGGTTCCTTCCAATAACTAAATGTACTCTAATATTAGTGGATCCAAGATTGATGTCTGAAATTATTGATAATTGACTGTTTACAGAACGTTCACAGCCTAAAGTGAATCCTGAAACCATGATTGGTTCCTAACATGGAGTATCCATCTATTTATTACATTGGAGCTGAATTTCCTCTTCAGCAACGACATCATATATCTAGTATGTTAGTTAACTGGTTAACTGAATTAATCACTTAATCTATTGACCATCACTTGGTGCTTGATCACCATTTAATACTTGATCACCTATAGTCACTTGATCACTACACTTGATAGTTAATCACTGGACACTTGAGCTATTGACACTCAACCACTCACTGAATCACTCCTTCGCTACGCTCACTCGTTCGCTCGTTCGAAATTTTATTCTATAACTCTATATGGTTCCAGGCCCGAACGATCAGTAAAATACACACCTCATTGAACAGCATACCATAAACAGGACAAAAAATGCCATGAAACGAATGCAAAACAACGAGTTACGCTCGTTATTTTGCTCTAGTATAAGCAGGACCACTTTTTATGTCATTAAACGAGTCAAACAACGAGCGTAGCTCGTTGTTTTCTCGTTTATATCGCCCTATTCCTCAAATCCCCCAACTTCCTCTCCACCTCCCTCACACTCTTCTTCACCTTCCCCCCCATCTTTATCTTCTCCCCCCCCAAATCATAGAACCTCTCCAAAAAGTCACCGTCCACCACGTTCCTCACAGCCCCGAACGCTCCCCTGAACTTGAGGTGGTCCTTTGCAACAATATTGCGAGTATCTCCTCTAAACTGCTCCCTCATTGCATTTTCCAACGAGGCCAAGAACCCCACCTCTCGTTTTGTCACCATGGGCACCAACAAGCCAATGGTCCCCCCAATTCCAAAGTACACCAAACACTCCTCTCCACTCACCGATCCCTTTTCGATATGGGTCACAATATCCCCAATGTAGAACTCACACAAGATCTCGGACCTCAGGACCCCCCCGTTCAAAAACGGCTCGCTGGTCTTGAAAAGCGTCCAGTCATAGTCTGATTTGGTGGAGACAGTCTCTGGCAATCTGTTCACAAACAAAGTACCAAACTTGTCCCCCCCTGCAACAGTATCGTAGTCTACCTGTGCAATGGAGGTGACTTGTCTCTTGGTGATATCGTCTGCAAAAGGAAAGAACTCGTTTTGACCCACGTCGTACTTGGCAAAAAGAGTGGAGTTGTGGATGTCGGATAGGACTACACGGTCCTGGCCCATGTGGACGATGTTTGTGATGTGCGACATGGTGGAAATGGTGGTTGTGGACTTGCGAAGAAGTTGTTTTTGACCGAGTTCGTAGAGGCGGAGGTGGTTGCCTGTTCCACAGAGGAGACGTCCGTTGAAGGGAGTGAGAGCGTGGGCTTGGCCGGTGATTTCGGTGGTGTGATAGAAAGTAATAGCAACTCCACTAGCAATTCCGCTGGCAACGCCAGGGGAGTTGCTGGAATTACTTTCACCATTAGAATCAGTTTTACTGGAATCAGCAGTGGTAGAATTAGCCTTACTAGAATTTCCACTAGAATTGCCAGCCCCACTAGCACTGGCGTTGCCAGTGCTAGTGTCGCTAGTGGTGCTTATTCTGTATGTATGAAGAAACGACCTCCCATACGAATTCGGCATATACCTCTGATCCGTCGTCGAAGCCACCACCAAGTACTGCTCCTTTGACCTCTTAAAAGTCACCCTACACACCGCCGTCAAAAGATGACCCGACGGAAACTCAACCGACTGAACCACCGAATCTGACTGGAGGTCCACCACCTGAACACACGAGGCCCAAGTGTCCTCAAAATCGTACCCAAAAGCTGAGTGGTAGTCGAGGATGTCCCCACTGTCAGTCTCACTATTTCCATTTTCACTATCACTCTTTCCGTTTTCAGAATCATTTATATTCTTATTTTCATCATTTTCACTGTCACTCTTTCCATTACCATCCTTATTACTTTCCTTTCCATTCTCACTCTCTGTAAGTTCCTTTTTATATGGACTTCTCACCCCCCACTCCGACTCAATCACATAAACCAAGTTATCTTTCACCACCATCTTTCTTGGGGTATACCTCAATCTCACCTGGTCTACCTGGTACTCTTTCGAAGGGTCAAATCCCTCTTCTCCCAACGTCAAAATCACCAAATCATTTGAACGTGTCAACCCCACCACCGCATCCTGGGCCACATCACAGGCCACTCCACACACCAAATCCGCATCCAACATCTGGAGGTACTTGAGTGCGCCCTGTACCTCGTAGCACACCCAGCACACCGAGGATATAGCCAACACCATATTGCCCAAAACCAGGAGCCGCACCGGCTCAGATCCAAGGTACTTGATACGGGTATCTGTAAATGTGCCCATATCGATGCTTGTGCGCACATACACACCGTTTTCCATGCCAATATGTACGAAATTGCCCACCACCAAAAGGGAAACGGCCTGCGATGAAAGCGCCTGCATCGAAAGAACCGCCAAACAATCGTGCGGCTGGAGCGAAACCACCTGGATCTCGTCCCCCAACCCAACAACCGCAAACTTTGCCTTTTTGTCAGCGTCTCCTATGGCAAGTGCAGTCACGTTACCAATCTCGAGCCGGTCCTGGTACTCCACTAGCTGGTCGTCCAGAGGGTCCACTTCAAAGTACACCAATTCGTTATTGGAAAGAGAAATGAGAACTTGTTCGGACCGGGTACTCGAGTGGGTGATGGTAATACCAGCAGGAGGAAACCACTCGGTTATTTTGTCGCCTTTAATGTGCCTGATTCCGTTTCTGTGCACTTGTACGAGGGACATTTGGCCCACTTGTTGGACATCTAGAGTGGACTCGGTAAGTAAAAAGTGCGAGTCCACTTCCTCAATGACTTCTCCTAGTGAAAGCACAAGTGTTTTATCCAGGGAAAGAATCATATAGTCTTGGGACTCGCTCTCAGACGTTTTCTTGGTGGTGAAGATCCGGGTGGGAACAAGGGGGATTTCCAGCTCCACCATTTTCTCAACCTTGACTCCTCGCACCATTTTTTTGAGGTGAGTTCCAGAAAGTGAAACAATGGTGTTGCCACAGAGTTTGGCGTCGGTAGTTGGAGCAAGGTTATCTAAAATAGATACAAGAGCGAGATTATCAAGTGGTTTGCACGAAAAACTGTTTTCATTATTCATGTCTTCTTTTTCATTATCTTCATTTATCTCATCTTGTTCATCAATCTTCAGTTCTTCCCCCTTCTCATCATCTATCTTCTCTTCATCCATCTTCTCTTCATCATTCATCCCACCTTCATTACTTATCTGCTTCATCTCATCTATCCTTCTCAGTAAATTTCTCTCACCATCTCCCAACTTTTCAAACTGGTACATCAACTTGTCATTTCTCGCACAATTCACGTACAAAAACCCGCTCTTAAGAACGTTAATTGATGTTGCAGGCGGCGTGGTATCAAAGTAACTCACGTGAAACCCATTTTCTCTCGTTATTTTAAGTAAATCCCCCAAAGTTGTCTGTACCATCACAAAATACGACTTTTTGAGCTTGTGTACCGTATGTGTAGCCACAGTCGTTGCAACCCCCCCTCTTCTTCTTGGTAACAACCACCTTTCACTCCGTCCTTCATTGTAAAACAAGAAAGTGTTCTCGAAACACACCATCAATCCACCATCTGGTAACGCAATCAAATGGTTTGCACCCGTGACATTGACCGGAACCTTGCGACGTACTACGTGGTTGAGACCTTGTTCGACCTCGTAGTAGTAGAGATGTTCTGCACCGTTTTCCAACTCCAAAGCGGCGAAAATTGGGTTCTCGTACCCGGTGTAAAGTGCCTCTGCAGTGAGCATAAGGCTGTTTTTCGCAACCGCCTCGATGGGCGAACCGACCTCGTTATCGTGTACGCGGTACACCAAGCGGTTTCTCTCGATGGCACCGACGAAAATCGCCCGGTTGAGTGGGTCTACGCAGAGGTACTCCCCGGGGGTTGTGCGACTGAAACCGTTTTTGGCAAATGGGTGCTGGAACACACTTTCAAACGACGTGCCGTTAAATTTGAAGACACTGAGGGAACCGGAGTCGCTGGTGGCGACGACACGGTCCCCTAGAAGGGCGATTTTGTTGAGGGCGGCAAATGTGGGCTGGGTGAGGACGAGTTCGAGCTTGCCAGTGTCGGGGTTGGGGTGGTAGAGCTGGAGGTTGGTGTTGTTGTTGAGGAGGAGGGATTGGTGGGGGAAGTTGCCGAGGAGGGATTGTGTGGAGGGCGTGGGATGGCGTAGGGTGAGGTTGTAGAGGTGCATATCGAACAATGAGCGTAGCGAATTGTTCGATTGAAAAGAGATGAGCCAAACAATTGAGCGAACAATTGAGCGGAGCGAAATTGTGAGTGAATGGCTGAACAATTTGACAATTTATAACAAATGAGCGTAGCTCAATTGTTGATCGATGTGAGGTAATTTCTTCATTACAAGCCTCATAATATACAATATACACTAAATGTGCGAGAGATGAGTGACAATTGAGATCAGCAAATTGTGAGTATATTAAAAATTGTAAGGAAATTGTAGTATAGCCAATTTTCAAACATCATAACAAAATTGTGTAAATTTAATCGTATAGATGTAATGTTTCCGTTATTCAAGGCATGACTGTTATGCACTGGTCTGATGTGGAACAAACATATAAACGATATTGGGTGCGAAATTGAAAATTAGATGGGAACGAGATGGGGAACAATTGAGCGTTCAAATCTTCGCATTTCACTAATGGGAGTTACTACACATTCTCATTGACTCTCACCACTCAGTCCTTTTTAATCAAATGCCTTCAAAACCTTGATAGAGTTGTACCAGTGTAGCTTGATGTACTAGAGAATACTTAGTAACAAACTGACTAGTGAGAATGTCGACTGTTTTAGAAGATGTGATTTGAAATTACCACATTTAATATCCTCCAAAATTTCCTCTCGATCTGCTCATTCATTAACGAGAGTAGGTGCCTTATTCTAGTTTACTCTACACCTAATTGAAACCTTCAAATCTTCTCACACCTCACTGATTTTACTCTATAATCAACTTCCTGAAACCTATAAATGACCTACGAAGCTTGTACAAATAAATGTTAATTTTAGGTAGTTCCACCTACTTGAAAACTATCCTAAATCCAAGCTACCAACATATTTCACAATTGATTCTATTACTTGAATATATGGTTTCTAGAAAACCTCCAAGTATTAATCTTTCGGACTTCCACAACAGTAATTGATGAACCTCTTAATGCATTCATAAACTGGTCCATCAATCCACTATTTGCTACCTAAAGCATTCCCTGCCTGAACAGTCAAACTGAGGTAATGTTTACCCTTGAATCGAAGTCACAGTACTGAAGCATTCACGTCACATCTCGTACTAACCACTGAATCAATGTCTTCCCTCAGTACTTTTCATTCCTGCATACAATTTGGGTGCAAAAGAGTAGAGAGGGTAGAGTGAAAAAAGAGTGACATAAGATGGAAGAGTATAAGTGATTGGCTGACAAAGCGAACTAAACATCGATGAAGATGCCATTCCAAATTTGTTCAAACGCCAAAACTACAAAATAGCCTTCTAAATGAGTTTTCAATCTTCACTCATTATTTGCTCACTATCACTCATTCCTCTTTCTTCGCTTATTATCTGGTACTCTTCGTTCGTATTCTTATTCATTCCACTATTCTCAATGTGGTTCATACCTCACCACATTCAAAAATGAGGAAGATCAATTGTGTGTGGACATTCTTTGGGTGCAAAAAAAGAGGAAAAGCATAGAGATCAAGCAGGATAGTTGCACTTTTTTATTAAAATAGATCGTCGAGCCTGATTACGTCTAGATTGGTCTGCAGTGAAAGCGAGTGGAATCCTATAGACACTGAGACCTGTAAAACCATGGATCCAATTTCATCTTTTTACTTCCAGCTGCTAGAATTACAAGAGAAGAAAAGCCCAGTCCACATCTCATTATGTTCACTCTTGTTTGAGTAGGTTGCGGGGTTCCAGTTATTATGTCATACCTTAGTAATGTGAACAAGTCGAACTGCTGATGAACCAACAACTCACAACTTACTCTTGTTGTTCAATTCTTGTAAATTCAAAGAATACTCTTTTGTATTCTCATCGGAGGTCTAATCCATCCTCACAATTTCTCGCTCATTGTGAGTGAAATGCTCTGACCTCACTCACCGCCAATAACCTTCGCTCATTTCTACAGTTTTCCAATGTCTATACTACATTTTGTATTTTACATGATATGGACACATCGAGTGAGATGCAGTTTATCTCACTCGATTTTGCTCAACAGCTCGGCTCAGCAGCTCACAACTTTGGTAAGTACTCTATTGCCAGTTGCATTTCACATCTATCAGTGACTTGTCACTTGTTTACTGAGTACACTTGATCGCTTCGCGATCAAGTGAGAATGTTCACGCTGCACACACCTGATCGCTTCGCGATCAAGTGAAATATTCGAGCATTCACACTTGATTCGCTTCGCTCATCAAGTGCTCATTTTGTAGACTCCCTCTCCAAATAATCCGTCCACAAACTCGCAAAACTCTGTCTCTCCGTCTTCACACTCTCCCCTGCCAACCCCGCGCTCACCTTCTGCTCATTATTCCACTCCAACAACCCACTGATCAACTGCAAACTCTCGTACTTTTTCGTGTCCCCCCTCGGCATCTGCAAAAACGAAATCAACACATTCGATATGAGCTCCTTATCGATCGTGTTCTTGTTTGTGTTTTGCTTGAGAAGCAGCATGGATTTCGTCAAGTGGTCATTCAATATAATCGCCTCCTGCCGAAGTTTCCCAATCTGTAACAGTTTATTGTGAATATCTTGCTTGAGCTGCTCCACTTGGGTGATGTCCTGTTCGAGTTGCCTAATCTTTTCCTCCTGGCTTTCCCGTTGTTTGTCAGCACCTTCCCTCACTGCAGCATGTGCTTCTATTTCTGTCTTGAGTTTTTCAATCTCGTCATCCTTCCCTTTTACCAAATCTCTCTGTTGCTCCTCAAAATCTGCCAACTTCTTCTCAAGCAATGAATACTCCTTCTTGTGGTCCTCGTTCCTCTTCACCTGGGACTGTAGCGAATCTGTCAACTCCTCAATCTTGAGTTCCAAACTCTTTTTTTCCATCTCCGCCTCACTTTTCGCCAACTCAAACTCCCCCACCTCCACCTTCAACTCATTGAACCGCCTCGTGAGCTTTGCGTTCTCGTTCTCTAAATTGTACTTGTCGTTCTGGAGTTCGTCTATAGTGGCCTCATACTGTTTGGTACTGCTGTTGAGCAGCTGCGAAAGACGCTCGTTTTCGCTGTTGAGACTCTCAATCTCGGCCTGGTACGTCTTGGTATCGTCAATGGTGGACTCTTGTGATGCTTCAAGTACCGCAATCTTTTCTTTGGCAGCTTCCAATTCAACTTCAGTCTGTTTCATGTTGGTAAAGAGTGATTTCATCGATATGAGTTTACCCATTAATGTATCGTAACTTTGTTGAATCCGATCCCTATCCGCAGTGACCTCTTTGAGTTTCAAAAGAGTATCAGCATGTGTTTCTCCATGTGTGTCGTTATGCTCGTCATTTGTTTGTCTATGTTCATGTTCCTCTTTATCATCATTCTTTTCCTCATTCTCATTCTCGTCCTTCTCTAAATCCTCCACATTCTCACCCTCCTCCTTTATCTCATTCTCTGCCTTGTGTACATTCTCTGCCTCCTTCACTTCACTATCAGGCTTCTTATCCTTTCCTCGTTTCTTGGCCATAGTTAACACGCGATAAAAATTGAACAGAAAATTTAATCACCATTACATTGCTGATACAAGAAAGGTCTGAGTATCAAGCAGTTGCCTAAAGATCACAACAATTCACAACATTCACGTTGATTTAGGCAATTCACCTTAATTAATATAAATCTAGGCCAACTCACCAATACTCACATACTTTACAGTCTTTTACAGCCACATTTTTTACAGCCATTTTACAGCCAATTTTTACAGCCAATTTAGCCAAATCATTTTTTAAGCGCCAACTAATATCACTACTACTACCACTACTACTGCTACTACCACTACTGCTACTACCACTATAACTACTACTTTTACAGTTAATACTACTACTACTAAATGGACTTTATCGACCTTGAACTGACGGCGCTTCCACCTCAACCAGCGCTTTCGCTACCCATATCCTCCAATATCGAAAACATCTCCAAGCGTTTTTCCAACCTCAACTCACTTACCCGCAATTTACTCAACCTTGACAGACAAGAGAAGCCATCACATGCCGCTGCCGAAAAGTACGCTGCTGCTGAAAAGTACGCCGCTGCGTCGGTAGCTCTTCTTAAGGAGGAGGACCAGTCCAAATACGAAAAAAGTGAGGAAGGTCAAGACTCATTTGCGCTCCCCAATGTCTCGCTTTCAGATCGTCTTTCGCGTGTCTTGAACAATCCACTCACAGATGCCCAAATCAGGGAATACCTCTCGGGAATCAAGCAAAAGGGCCTGGAAATTACTAGCCCAGGTATTCTGGGCGCAATTGCCCGTAAAGATATAAAAGGGACGTTTGAGGAAGACTTGATCCGTGCAAACTCCCAGGTATTGAGGGAGTACCAGCCGGCAATTACGCAGCTAGCGCAGTTGCACTCGAAAATAGAGCAGCTAAATGAAGCGTCACGTGAAGTCAACTCACGTGTAAGCTCCTACTACGAGGACTCGGTCACGCTTGGGGGCAAGGTAACGGAGTTGCGCGCGCAGCACCATAACTTGGCATTGAAGCGTCAGCTATTGTCGAACTTTAAGCTGAAGTTTACCTTGAATGAGTACGAGGCGTTTGTGCTTAGTGAAGGTGAGATCAATGACGAGTTTTTCGAGGTGTTGATCAAGGCCGAGCAGCAGGTGGAAAATTGCCTGGTTCTTCTCACGATTGATAACCCAAAACTCGGGCTCAAGATTATTGCCCAATTGAACCTGCTCATTGCCCTGGCTGTGGAGCGTATTGTGCTGTATACTAAAAAGCTGTTGTCCAACATGTACAACATTTCGCAAAAGATGCGCCAGGTGAAAAAGTGTCTCGACTTCTTGCAGGGGCACAAAGTGGGGTACTTATACACCGAAGTGGTTGAAGACTTTGTTGATCTGCGGAGCAGGGCCATCATCGAGGAGTTTATGAACCAGATGAGTGAAAAGCGTCTCGATAAGCAGCGCAAAAATTCGGCCACTTCCCTCACGAGTTCCATGACATCTTCGCGTCCTCTCATTGCATCTGCCCATGATCCGCTTCGGTTCATTGGTGATCTTTTGGCGTACGTGCATTCGGTGGTGGTGAATGAGGCCGAGATTATCAACTCCATCTTTGGTAGTGGGTCCGACAAGATTGTGAACCAGGTGCTTCGTGCAATTGCCAAACCCACCAAAAGCAAGATTGACCAGATTATCTCGATCGAAGTGAAACTTGCCACCATTCACCTGATTTACAATTTGCTTGAGTTGTACGTACTCATGTTTGAAAAGTTGATGCCGGGTTCAGAGCTCGTGGGGACAGTCAAGAGTTTGATTACCTCGTGTCAGAACAAGATCAGAGGCATTATCAAGAGCCGTCTTGCCACTATTCAAAACAGTAACCTGGCTCAGATCGAGTTGAATATGGGGGGACAACCACCCGAGTGGATTGTTACATTCCTCAGTGATATCGTGCCGATATTGGACCAAACAACCACGCCGCATGTGATGAACCTCGACGAAAAGGCAAACGACGAATTTCTACTGCTCGTGGTTGACGAGCCTATAAAGGTGTTATATGGACACATTGACGCCAACAGCGACCTTTTTGAGTCCAAGCGTGACCAGCTCATTCTCAAGGAGAACTTTTTCGATGTGATCTTGAGCAAGATACTTCCTGTGACGCTATTGAATACCAAGGTCTTGGAGATTAATGAACGCATAGGTCAGCTCACACGCGATTTGGTCTCGTACCAACTCGATACTCTTCTCAAGGGGTGTGGGTTGTACAACTATTATAATGTGATGAGAATGATTAGTCCACTCGATGACTTTGAGGTGGAGTTTTACGAACCCATAACGGAAAATGCCTTGTTCACTGTGGAAAAGATTCGGGAAACGGACGAGACCATCAAGGAATTTTTGCCTAATGCATTACTCGACTCGCAGAATGGGTTGACCAACTTGAATGCGCCGTTGGTGGTGAATGATATAGTGACTGACTCGGCGCTCGAGTTTGCAAAGTTCTACTCGTACTTTTTGCAGGTGGTGGAAAAGTATTTGGGAGAGAGGTTTACGTGGGACGAGATAGAGGTGGCTACGTTGTTGGGAGTGGATGAGATGTATACCGAGATGAAGATGTTGGGTGCGAAGGGATTGAGTGTTGATAGTGATTAGACAATCAACAGTCGAGCGAAGCGAGATTGTTGAGTGTTAATCTAGCGAGTCACAGCTCAAATTGAAACAATTAGAACGAGGACAATTAACTGACGAGGCGAGACTGCTCTAGAGACATTTGTGGTGGTGAAAATCACTTCTCAATCGTTAGAGACAATGGGAATGTTGGAGCATCATTAAAAAAGTATTGCTCATATAGCAATAATGTATTAGAGAATGACATAAGCCTTGAGAGCTTTATTGAGCCATTGAGCATATGAGATTAGACGACTTGTAAGAAGGTGGTATATATTTAGTGTAGGTGCGAGAGCAAACAAGAGGGAAGCAATTCAAAAGAATGTCAACTAATGACTGTAAAAGAGAGACGAACAATTGAGATGACCGTGTTGATCCAGTCTACTGATATGGATGATATTAAAAAGAGTGAGTTTCAACTGTTGATGAGATTAAAGAACAATTTTGCTTCGCTCATATGTTTATGATCAGATTGACATTAATCTTCTCTTCCCAGATTCGTTGGAACTAACGTGTGATCCACCCATTACAAATGAATTGTACGGGAGTGATTAACAACACCTTTACATGAATGAATTTATATGCTCTGATTATCCAGCTTCTATGCTAGTCTATATGTACCTCTATAATACCATATTGAACAACAATGAGCGAGTACCTCTATTAATGAGCAACAATGAGCGAGTACCTCTATTAATGAGCAACAATTGGGCGAAGCTCAATTGTTACCAAGTGTTGCCTTGAATAAAACTAGACCATTGTCAAAATCGATGTGAAGAACAACAAATACATGCAAAGTCCTACCATATCGCTTCGCGCAATTGGCAAATTGTTGCCTACTTCTTCAGGCACTCACAAAAATCTCACTTCGCTCGAATTTTGCGCTGCCTAATCTCTTTCCGGAATCCTCCCCCTACCATACCCATCCTTCGAATAATAATCCATTGGGTAGAAATCCCCCCACATCCTATCCTCATCCATCATCACCATTGCCTCATACGGAGTAAGAAGTGGTTTATGAAACGCATACCCCCAGTCTATCAGGAGTCTTGGACACGCGACCTGAACAAACGCATCTATATCATCAAACATGGCCAATTTCTGCGGAAAGATCTCACTTAAAATAATCTTCACCACCTCGATCCCACGCTCCGAGAACTTAGCTTCCAAAGTCTCGAGGGTGGTGGGATTTCCCTGTCTCCCCAAAGCTCCCAAAATCAAGCCGATTTTTTTCGCAGCCACCGCTGTATTTTTCGCATCCTGGCGAACAGCCACCATTTGCTTCTGGTCATAGTATTCGCGGGTGAATTTACGGGAGTATGGATCGTAGCGATACGCTGGGATTTCGGGATTGTGGATCATGGAACTCTCCAAGTGAAAACGCCCGTCTCCAACATATACCATTCCGTCGTATTCCAGGGCATCAAGCCTGGCAGAAGTACATCCCAACACCTCACCTTTCAGCAATGGGCGTGTCTGTGGAGGAACCAAGAAGAGCGGGTGTTCGGCGTCTGATTCGAGCCGCAGCCTCACACTGTGGATTGTGGGGTTGAACTGGATGGTTCCGAAAATGGCCAATTTTGTGCGCGCCTGAAAATTTCGCTGGAGCGTCTTGATGAGATGAGCTTCATCGATATTGATGGTGACAAACACGTAGAGCACCTTGATCTCAGTAATGTCTATAGGAACCAAACACGAGTGGGCGTAGTGAATGATAAAGTCACATCCGAGGGATCTGGCGGTGTAGTCATCGATACAACATGCACCATATGAAACATCTCCCATCACCAAAGTTTCTACCGAGCAAAACTGCTCCAAGATATCTGAGATCACTAGCGAGTAGATGAGAAGACCTTCGGGCATTTGGAGTGCCACACGCTTGGCAGAAGCCTTACGGATATTCCATACGGTTTTGTGGATCTCAAAGTTGTAGTTGGATGGAAGAAGTCTAATGGCTTCATTGAGGTCTTTGTCATTGAGGATATCATCGGGAATTTGGTTGATGACACGGCCAATGTGTTTGGGTTTGCTTTTGACGAGCGAGGTGGTTGTACCGGCGGCTTGGGAGGATTTGGCACGGCCTCCGAATCTTCTTTTGGGTTCGGTCATGATGAAAAACGTTCGCGAAATTCTATACAAGTTAACACTGAACTACTTATTTGAGTAAAATCAAGTTGAGAGTTAAAGTAGTGGTTATTGAGAAGATTGTTGAAGTAGTGTTGTAGTTGTGTACTAGTGTTGTAGTTGTAGTAGTTGTTGGTGTTGGAGTTAAAGATGTAGTGACCGCTTAGTCATTGTGAGGACTGTAAATCCGACTATATGCAGGTGATATATGGACCACTAAGAGGAGAGAAAAAGTAAGCAAAGAGGAGAAGAAGATAAAAGAAGAATGTGTAAGAAGAAAGTGTAAGAAGACAAGGGTATGAGGTTGGAAGGTGGATAGATAAGAGATGGAATATAGAAAATGGGAAGAAAGTTAGGGTGTTATATTATATGCAGTACAAAGGAGTATGACGTAAGGTACATACGATGGACCAACCGCTGAAAAGTAATCAGGAGTACTCACATAAGATAAAGTTAATATGAAGATATTCATAACTTTTTCTCATTTCAGTATACCTTCGATTCAACATAGTTTTGTTGGATCATCAATGCCCGTACCGTCTTCGAGTAATAAATGTAGGTATGGATGGGGGAACGGGAATATGAAAATGAGGTCAGCGTAGATTATTTGACTACCATAATCTTTGGAATATCTGAAAATTTACATGATCTTTATATCTGGAACATGACACGATCTTTATGGAAAATCTTACATGATCTTTATAAAAAATCTTCACGATCTTTATGGAAAATCTTACACGATCTTTATCTGAAAAATCTAGATGATTTGGAACCTTACATAATCTTTCAGGATATATTACATAATATCTCATCTCATCGCAACAAAACATCATGATTACTCCATACTTCAGCATTGATCAAGACGACGAGTACATCCTCATAGATGTAAAGGTCTCGCATTCACGGCTCAATGCCGAAGGCATTGAGATGGTGGTGGACAACGAATTGTTTGTCTTCTCCCTCACTCCGTACTACTTGCGTATCAGGCTCCCGTACCCATGTGTGGACGATGAACGTGCAACTGCCCGATTCGAAGGCGATTACATCAAGATCAAGCTTCCAAAGGAGGTGAAGGGTCAGTTCTTTCCCGATCTTGACTTGACTGCGAAGTTGTTGGCCCGCAAGGAGCCCAAGAAGGTGTTGATTGAAGAGGTGGGAGAAGAAAAAGGGGAAGTGGGGAGAGAAGGAATAGAAGGAGGAGAGGTAGAACAAGGACAAGGAGAACAACTTGGGAAAGAAGACTCTGAAATGAAAGATGCCTCTGCATTTGATTGGGAAATCAAGCAAACTGAAAATACTCTTTCTGAGCTTTCTGAATCCCATTATGGATTCAACAATAATCATACTGGAATTGTGGGGTCTTCGCTAGGCAATGGAAATGATATCAACGAGGTTTCTGACCCAGAAAAGACCAACCCTGACCAAAGGATCATGGAGCGTTTGATCAGCGAAAACATCAAGTTTGATCCAGAAATCTACGCGGCAGATTATATCATGGAAAAGTACCCAACACCAGATGATGACAAGAGCTTTTCCCAGCTTTTGGAGTGGAAGAACCCGTTGGTGATGAGTTTCTTGAAGTGGTACAAGAAGATGAAGAAGGAGGAAAGTGAAGGCGGAGACCGGCCCATTGCCCCACCTCCATTCATGCCTGTGGAGTTCACCAAAGACGAGCAGGAAAAAATGATTGCACTTCCCCAAAGACTGTATATTGTTGACGATATTCAGCCCATGATGTGCTTTTTAGTGTCTGCTCTTTTCGCATACCACTTTGATTTACGCTCGCTGGAGGGAGAGCACAGCGTTGAAAGTGCGTGGACTGTTGGGAAGTTGATCCCGCAATTTTCGCACCTTGATTCGAGGGTGGACCCCCAGGGACAGCAGATGCTCCGCGCCACAGTGATGGCCCTGATACGAAGATCCTTGGCGTACCCTCTTCATCGCAACTTCAACTTGTCCATGAAGGTATGGGAAGATGTGTACTATAACTTGAGAGGAGGGAAGAGGTTGGTGATCAGAGCTCTTCTTGATTGCAGGGAGTTGTTCCGTTTTCACGATGTTTACTATGTGTACGATAAGATCTGGCTCGAGGAGTTTTGCACGTGGTTCATAGGGAGTGTGCTGGAGGGAACAGTGAGGGCATTGGCGCATGACTTGAAGAAGGAGGTGGATGCAATTACCAAGGAGGTGGTGACGTTTGAAAAGGTAGATGGAGAGGAGATGGTTGTGTTGAATTTGAATGAAGTGGAGATGATGGCGGAGGAGGTTTATAGAGAGCAGTAACGAAAACAATGAGCAAACAATGAGCGAAGCGAATTGTTTGAGTGACGAACTTGGTAGTATGAGTTGGTAAGTATGAGTTGGTAAGTATGATTTGGTAAGTATGATTTGGTGAGTATGAGTTGTTTAAGGATGAAGTCGACTTGGTAAAGGTGAACAATGGGCACATTTTCGAGGAGTGCTGAATGAATACTTTAGGTAGTACATGTAGAAGTGGGCACAGCCGATCATTCGTGGTTGATATCAGTGAATCTTCATAGTCAATAGCTATCCAAGACAAGAACGCTTGCTCCGGACGTCGGAGAACTGGCAATACTTTTGGGTGCAAAATATTTTCGCCCGATTGGGAAATTGGTCCAGACAAAGTGAGCAGCTTGATCTGGACAACTAAAAGTGCGAATAAATGAAGATGATCGATAAAGCCCTCAATATTCAAATGCGAAAGGTAGTTCAATAGGACATTAGTGAGAACGAGAAAATTTTACATCCCCTTCCCACCCAACATGCACTTATTCCGCTCGTGCGATCCCCATGTACAATACTGCCAATATGTACGCCATATGTACGCACCCTAAAGTTTCATTAAACTACCAGTTCTTACAAGTTAGAAGTTATCTTATCTATTAAAATAAAGTAGTGAGGACATGCAAGTTCCTAGGTTAATTATACTGCTGTCAATTTTACGTCATATGTTAATATCGCAAAAATATCGCAAAATCAATCAGCTGAGAAGTTTGATCTGACCCTCAAGATCGATTTTTGTCGATTTTTCACCATTTCTCATCATTTCCCCTTTGCGTTCATTCAATCCATAAAACTATCTACCTAGCTGGAACTCATAAGTACTGAGTACGCTCGTTCGTCAATTGTTAATTCGATCACTCCTTTTCGTTACCACTTACTCACACTACCCCGATCTTTATGCAGTACACAATATACATTGTTCATGCTAATTAAGGACGAGTGCATAAATTTACAGCTCCGAATTACATATCCCTTGCCCCTTACATTTCCCCATTAGTGGTTGTGAAGCGAAAAAATCGTGTGAGCGCAGATAGTGACTAGAGTGACGGGTGAATGAGTGACGGTGACTGAGTGACGGTGACTGATTAGAAGTGTCAAATGTTAGTCCGTCTAGTTGACCTTTAGCCAAGTCCTAGTGACCAAATAAAAATTTTTGTTCTCCAATTGTCTTCTCCTCATTTCTCTTTGTTACTTTCCTTCACCTCTCCTCTTTCCTCTCCTCTCCTCTTTCCTCTCCTCTTTCCTCTTCTTTTTCTCCTCTTCTCTTCTCTACAACTCTCTATTCCCTTGTCGCATTGCCGCAAAATGTCGCATTGCCGACTCTATTTAGTCCACTATTTACCATTCACTATTGTGCATTGTATGCATTATGGTTTGCATTGTCCAGCCGTGCCACTCCTGTACTCTATGTTGTTTGTAGTTTGTTTGTACATAAGTGTAGTGCTGCACTTTCCAATTGTATTTTTTCTCTTTTGTGCACAATGCACCTTTGTCCTCTACCCATTGTTCTTCGGGCCAGTTGAGCGCCACTAGACGCCCCAATTGAGGAGAATGAACCAGCCTAAATTGAATAAAACCAAGTCATCTCCAGTTGTTTTAGATGTAAAATGTCACCCAAAAAATGAACCTTCGCTACTGCACATCCACTATTCACATGACATAGCCAAAAACTAGCCACTGAATTGTACTGTTGCAATTGAGCGCCCCACGAAAGATACTTTCATAATAACAATTGAGAATACAATTGAGCTTTGCTCAATTGTTATGAGATACACAGTGACACTCGCTCACTCAATTGTTATCAGATATGGTACACAGTAGCACTAGCTCGCTCAATTGTTATCACATATAAGATACAGTAACAATTTCGCTTCGCTCAATTGTTATTACCAAATGTGACTTGCCAGTAACAATCTCGCTTCGCTCGATTGTTACTTATTACTTCGACGGCGTATGAAGTATATCATGAGGAAACCTCCCCACATTCAGCCCACTTCTATGCTTCTCACCCTCCTGGTCTCCCTCCGAAGTCTCCAGAATAGCCCGCGATGGCACCCTCTCCGGTGCATGTGCCGACACACTTTCATCCACCTTTTCCATAATCGTTGTATCCTCAAGGTCCATGGTCTCGTCCTTGGCATCAATGGTATCATTAGGCGGCCGAGCATTCGCTATAGGTGTGGATGTGGCAATATCATGTTCATCTCGCTCATGTGGGTGTCCCTGTGGGTTCACTTGAAAGTTCGCCTGTCCAAGATTCAGGGAGGTTCCTGCATTCGCGGGTGGTGCCTGATTAGTTTCCTGTGCCTGCTCCTCAATTCTCGCAGGCAGTCCCAAATCAATCAGCATATCACTCTTGTGCCTCTTGTGACGAAATGGTGGGTTTGGGGGGTTTGCTGGCGGACCCTCGGGTTTCCAGTGGTGGAACTGTATAATATGCTGGAATGATGTCATCAGCTCCTGCAGCGGTGGTTGTTTACTCTGCTTATGTAATGGAAGAGCTGGGGCAGGCTTCACTTGCATGGTTGCACTCGCAGCCGGGTCTCTGCTCATACTCCCCCGTCTACTAGATTGTGCAGATGATGACTGTGAAAACGCCGGGGGATATTGATTATACTGAACGTTCCCACTTGGAGTCCCACCCCCACTCCCACTTGCACTCCCACTCCCCGGCTGGAGATTTATTTGTGGGTTCATGTTCATTTGGTTCATCTGAATCTGGTTCATTTGGTTCATTTGAATTTGGTTCATCTGGCTCATCTGACTCAGACTCGGACCCATCTGAGTCTGGCCTCTACCCATCAATGGCGGCACCAATGACGACTTGCCAACCTTTTCAACAGGCATAGAGTAGTGTCTCTGGTGGAACCTCTGGGACCTGCGTGTTCTATAAGGGGACGATGGTGTGGCGAGGTTGGCAACCGCCGCAGCACCTATTTTCGCAGGGGATAATGGTCGACGAGACGGGTTGGTGTTGAGCAGCCCACCAAACCGAAAGTTTTGCGGTGGAACAGCACTGGCATTGAGTGTGTTTTCCAAAAGTGAAGATGTCCTCGAATGCCCCTTTACAGGGTCACGAGATGGCGGATCCCTCCGTTCATCATCAGACTTTTCATCCATCTCCATTTTACTAGTGGAGGATGGGGTCGCACCAGTAGACGCAACAGGAGTCATACCGGGGGTAACACCAGTGGATGCACCAGTCCCGGATAAACCAGTGGAAGTAGAACCAGTAGTGGGATTTGTTGGAGTCACATCACCCTTCTTTTCCTCCATCATTTTTATCACCTGTTCTCTTTGTTGATCGTTTCCAAACATCATTGGAATCATTTCCGCGGGGATCTGGGCCCTCATGGCATTTTGCAAAATGTTCAAGTTCTTGGTTGCGATTTCCAACCGGTAAAACTCCTGTTTCGTGCGTTCCTGTTCAGTTCGCAAACGTACAGACTCAATGTATGCTTGTTCGGAATATGGAAATGACAGTACTTGGGGACCTAGGAGTGATAAAAGTCCAGTGTTTTCAAGAGGTACTGCTTTTTGTGGTTGTTGGTAGATGTTTTGGTATGGTCTATACATGTAGCGGCCCCCAAGTCCTTGTTGACCAGGTGGCTGGCCTTGGCCAGGCACCTGTCCAGGCACCTGTCCGGGAATTTGTCCCTGTCCAGATGTCTGCCCCGGTATTTGTCCAGGCACCTGTCCGGGTACTTGTTGTCCCTGTCCAGGCACCTGCCCCAGCACCTGACCCGGTATTTGCTGTGATTGTCCCGGTGCCTGCAGTGCCTGCGGCACCTGCGGCACCTGCCTTCCCTTCTTCACTGTAAAAGGATTCTGTTGTTGACTCTGCTGATTCTGTATTGGATATGAACGATATTGTAATGACTGATACTGTGGAATTCCAGGTCCTGGCGGTACATGAGGTGCCTGAGGAGTTCCCGAAGTGGAAGCGCCAGATGTAGAAGCAGGTTGGGATGTCTGAGGTGTAGGAGTTTTCTGCTTTTTTTCCTCATCGTTTTCATGGTCTGTTTCTTGATCCTTACCTTCTTTTTCCTCCTTTTCCTTTCTAGCTTGTTCACTTCTACTGGTTGATCGTGTATATCGAGCAGGTGCCGCGCCCTCTTTTTGAAATTTGTCAATGAGCGAATGAACATTCATTGACATTATGCGAAATGAGTAAAAGAGGTGGTGGTAGAAGGTAGTATGTGGTTACTAGTACTATGAGGTAGTAGTACTATGTGGTAGTAGTACTATGTGGTACTATTACTATGTGGTATTAGTACTATGTGGTATTAGTACTATGTGGTAGTAGTGCTATGTGGTAGTGGCAGTACTATGTGGTGGTAGTACTATTTGGTAGTGGCAGTGGTGTGTGAAGTATTATGCCTTCTACCTCTATACGTCTATCCCCTGTATTCTGTATCCTCTATCCTATCCTCTGTACTCTGTACTCTGTACTCTGTATCCTCCGTACTCTATCGTCCTTGCCTTGTCGTCTATTGCTTGACTCCTTTTTGGTGGCGCGTTGATCTGGAAGAGATGGAGTCGAGATTGCGATCTGGTACGCTGACACACAAAGACTTGAAGATGCGCGTCTTTCGAGAACGATTCGTTCGCGTCTCACAAGCTATCCGTTATAGTCGCACTGGTTGTGCGTAGTAATGGTTCACAGTACAATTATATTTTTTTTGTTCCAAATAAGCGCTAGATCTCCAAAAACAAACGGATGCCCCTTCGAAAAAACAAATTGGGTAATCATCTTGAAATAGAACGCCTGGAGTACAAAGAAGACGTTTGGTTTCCTATTTGGGATGAAAATTGGGGACACAGAAAAGGTCAGAAGTCAGACAAGTCAATTGATTCCCAGACTCGAATACAACACATACTGCTAATTGTCTACAATTCAATTGTCTCATAATACTTAGTTCTTCACAGAACATACCATATGTTCATACGGTATAAATCCATTTGTTCCACATGATACATATTTATTTGTTGTATATTCATTTGCATATATTTATTCTATGTTGTTCCATGTTTTATATTCTATTCCAGTTCATCTCTGTTTATCATACTATTCTGTAACATGAAACAGAATGTATCAGATCTATCCACTCGATCTCGCTTGGTTTCCGAAAGGGTTCCGATTCCGAAAGGTATCCAAAAGGTATCCGAAAGGTATCCGGCTGGGCCCGGCGACACCGACATCCAAATGATTTGCATCAATTGATCAAGCCGAGGTGACAATGAGCAACCAGGTCAACCGAAGAATTTGCAATAAAAATAATGCACGATTGATGATGCAAAATTCTATTTTGTTTGCTGGAAGACTGGAGCAAGGGTTGTAAGGGTAATTTCACAACTGCCGCAAGCGAGAGTCGAAGAGTTGCTGAAGACTTCTTAATTAAGAAATAAAAAATAAGTAATGGTTCTCATTTGCTTATTCTGTTCATATCTGTTCTTATTCATATTCTGTACATATTCTGTCATATTCGTTCATATTCTTTTCGTACTCTGTTCATACTCTTCATATTCCATTCACACTCTTCATATTCTTTTCGTACTCTGCTCATACTCTTCACTTCTATTCATAATTCTTAGTCTGTTCCATTCTATTCTTAATCCGTGCTTATTCTTACTCTGCTTCTGTTCTTACTTCATCGTTTTGTCCTTCCATCTTTTTTCTTTAGTCTCATTAATCTTCTTACACAATAGAGGATCGAGACTTGGGATTGCTAAGAACTAGATGATTGCTAAGGAACATTTTAAGAATGTGCTAAATAGTGAATACTCGGAGTACTCTGAATGAATTCTATCTGCATATCTGAATACTCTGAATATCTGATTTTATTTGCTTCTATAAGAATACTAGACTGACAACCTCTTTGCTCGGTTGCAAGTCGGCTGTCTCTCGGCTGTCCTCGTGTTTTCTCGTGTTTTCTCGTTGGTCTGACGAAAGTGTAATCTTGGTCTAGTCCCAATTGCTCGTTACCACCTGCCGTTTTACCTTTTATTTTGTCCCTGCTTTTTTCGGTGCATGACAAGAACATTTAACATGACAAGAACAGCACATGAGCGAAGCGAGCCCTCTTAGCAGAGCGGGTGTTCACTGGCTCTGTCAATCATTCTCCTTTTTCCTTATCCTATTTTTCCTTATCCTCTTTTTCCTGTCCTCCTTCGCTACACAATCTCGCTCGATTGTCACACGATTGTTCGATTGTTCGATTATGATTCGATAGTTGATTTTCAATTGATTGTCGTTTGTGCATGTTGATTGTATTGTTGTTGTTGTTGTTGATATCGATCATCAATTGCTTTTCCTTTTTAGTCTTTTGTCAATTTCACATCAGTCTTTTCCATCAATCTTTTCCATCAGTCTTTTCCATCAGTCTTTGAGTTGTCAGTCTCAAGTCTATAGTTTTTAATCTACCATCCATCTTCTGTATGCAGGATCATCTAAATACGCAACGTCTCAAGCCCCAAACAATGCGACATCCCAAACATGACAGTCCATGTTTCATACACGAAACTACGTTTCAAGAACGGTGATGGAAGAAGTACTCTAAAGATGATTAAGCTAAAAGAAGCAAAGAGCAAAAGAGTAAAAGAAGCTAAAAACAAAAGAATAAAAGAAGCTAAAAACAAAAGAATCAAAGAATTAAGTAAGCCAGAAGAGCCAGAATCAAGCCAAAAGGCAAAAGAGAAGAAAGAGAAAATGGATAGGTGCATATTTGCTTTTATGTTTGCCTTATAATTGTTTGGCTTCTATTGTTTGGGCCATTTGTTCTAGTCAATTAGTTGTTCGGGTTCTCGAAACCCCAGAAAATTAACGATGATCTGGAACAAATTCAAACCTATAAAGGTAATTATCTTTTCTTTTTCTACTCGATCCGCTGTGCTCCTCTCTTGTTGTCTCAGTCCGCTTCCTCTTGATTTGCATATGACCTTGCAACATGACCTTGCAACATGACCTTGCAACATAGGACTCATGTCTGCGCTCTCATGTCGCTCGTATGTCATCTGCATCCCTTGATCCTTTCCACATTGTCTTGCACACTTCACCGCCCCTATCTCAACGCTCGCAACGCCTCTAAATAGGGGACAAAATAAACAAACTCGTACGGAAGTCCGCAGGCCCTATTAAAGAGAATGAGACATCAAGGGTCCCTGGAGCTTGGCCAAGTGACATGCAAATTGCAGAAAAAATTTTGGGCCATTTCATGCCAATTTCACTCGACGCTCGGTGGCCGCAAAATTTCACTCAATTACAAATCTCCAAGGCAGGTGTATGCTGAAGGAGGTGAAATAGCTAAGAATAGACCAGTTCATGTTTGTATGATATGATTAAGCACTAATGAACATACATCTGTGGCATACTCGACAAATTACGACTCACCATACTACGACTCACCATATTACTGCTCACCATATTACTACTCACCCACTCTTTTGTGCTTTAGGCTACAATTTCACCAATACTTACCTTCGCCAAGTACGGAAATCACATCAGGGATCCTAAAAATAAACAACGGAACTCTCTTTGTCTGGACTACTGCCTGCTGATTTTCTGTGCCTTCATCCTTACATGATTCACCATGGCAATTCGAGATGTGCTATTTTCATGCATATTTTCAGATGCCTGCCATCACCCTCGACTGTGCATCGAGACTCCTTAGTGTTTTTCTCCCGACTGTACTTTTTCGCTATTCACTTGCACTTTTCTCTACTTGCCACTTCTCTCTACTTGCCACTTCCGTTCGCTTCTCCGAGTTTCTACCGCCCTCTCTCAATTCTCCTCTCTGTACTTTTCCTATTACTCCTTCCTCGGTTTCCTCCTCAATCTCGAGCTTATCCTTAACCTTGATACGCATCATTGCAAGTTTAATCGGCCTGCCTTTGTGTTACTTCTAATTATACCACTAGAAGAAAATGATGAAGCGTGAACCAACCTGTTCGGAAATTATTGATTCCAGGAATATTTTGGAAGACTTACTTTTGTTAAATTTTTGCTAACACTCAACACTTTTCAAAACTAAGACGTTTAACACTAACACTTTTGCACTTCTAACACTTTTGCACTAACACTTTTGACGTTTTCTCGGACCGAATTTCAATCAGCCGAGAATCCGGAAATTTGCATTGTCCAATACAACTCGCTCTGCTCGTTGCTTGTTTCTTCTACATTCCACTCTATTCCGCTTTATTACCTACCTATATCCAGGAAACCAAATTCCATTTTTTCCGTGAAATCATACAATAAAAAATCGAGCCATTATTAACCGACCTTAGCGAGATGCCATTCAGTATTGAAACTAAACTGATTGACATCAGAATGATCTCAAAGTTGCTTATCGTCAAGCTTCAAGCTTCTCGCTTCATTTATTTTATAACACCTGCCTCGATTCTTCAATTCTTGTTTCAATTCCTCTTTCGATTCTTATTCCTCTTCCTTATTCTTCAATTCTTCCATTTTTTCGCTCAGTTCCTTGTTCTCGAACAAACTCGCTTCGCTTGTTTGTCTGTTTGTCCTCGTTACGTCAACAAATCACTAACCTTCATACTAGGCTTTCTTCCATGCTCCTTCTTTGGTTCTGCCAACTTGGCTGCCAATAATATCGACAGAATTCCTCCCTCTTTCACAGCCGTATACTCCGACGGACTACCCGCAATCAGCTCAATAGGCAGCTGTGTATCCAGCGACTTTCTCAACAGCTGAAGACACTTGGATGCGTTGACAATGTCCAACATGTCAGTGGTACATGCCCATGAACTGCTGCGCTTGTGGGCTGGTTTCGATACTCTATGGAGATCCACAGCAGAAAGCGGTTTCCGAAGTGCCCCAACCTGGGCGTCTTCTCTTCTTTCTTCTTCTCTTGTTTCTCCTTCTTCCCTTCTTTCTCCAACAGGTCTCATCTCTACTTCTCTTTCTCCTTTCACCTCTTCTCCAACCTTCTCCACTTCTGTTCTTATTGGAGGCAAAGTTGGCTTTGTAGTTTCTTTTGGAATCGGCTTGGCCAACCTTGGGGTATTCCCCGTATGTGTTTCATGGTGAACAGGCACGTACTTCTTCTCCTCATACCAGTCTTTTGGAGGGAAAGAGTAAGTGGTGGGAACATCAAACCTCCCCTCAACTCTACCATCAAAAGCTCTCCCATCAAATGAAACCAGCAGTCTGTGGAACCTGTCAAAAGGTCTATCCAGGGGCAACGGACCAAATCTATCGAACCGGTCGTCTCCAAGCGCAGCAGGCCCACTTCCGTGTCTTGCATGAATGGGGCCTCTGATGGGTCTCTCCTTCCGTGAGGGGAAGGTTGATGCCCTGTGGGGGAACGTAAAGGTGTTGAGACGGCCTGCATCGTCAACAGAGGAGACGGGGGCGGAATAACTCGATCCATGGGCACCTCCATGGGCACCAACTCCATGGGTGTTTGCACCATTAGCATGACTTCCCGCAGAAAGTGGGCCTGGTCCCATGGGGGACTGGTATGACCCAGATAACGAGGAAGCAGAAGAGATGGACGATAACGAAGAAACACCAGAGGATACAGAAGATAACGAACCGCTAGGTGCATGTCTATATGGTTCTCCAGGACCTCCAATAGATCCACTGTGAACATGTCCGGTACTGCCACTTTTAGTGTGACCATTTGCAATCTGGTGATTTGGCATGTGCACATGTCCATTGTGTGTGTACCCATGACCTATGTGTGTGGCATGACCCGCTTGACCGGCAGGGGCCTGGGCACCCGCTGGCCAATAGTACTGGTCAACCTGACCACCCACTTGTCCACCGACCTGTCCAATCACATTACCTGAAATGGAATGGCTGCCAAATTTTTGGGGCTGGAATTTGTCGGTTTTCTCCTTCTCCTTGTCATTAATCGGGGGGAGGTCAGGGAGGTGTTCGTCCAGGATATCGTCGAGGCGCAACTCGCCGTACCCATAGTCCATGGGCTTGAGGCAGAGGTCGACGAAATCCGCTCCAAAGATGGGCACCAACTCGTGGCGGATATGGTAGCAGAAGCGACGTGCCAAGAGCTTACACAAACTGTAGGGAAGCCAGGTGCCCTGGATTTTGAGGAACCCTCCACGAATACGCTTGATGTAGGGGTGGTACTGGCGAGGAGTCAGCTCAAATAACTTGACGATGCCTGCCTTGAGACTCAGCCCAGTGACATTGTTACTATTTGCACGGTTGAGCGCAGCCTTCCAAATACCAGTGAGGTGAACGTACCCAATTTCGTAGTCCCAAATAATCCAGTGTCCGTTGATGTTGTACTCGTACACACTGAGGAAGTTCCGCAGCAGATCAATGGTGCTCGTGGAGTACTTTTTCACATCAATGTGGGGCATCTTGGTGTCCGAGTCAAGCCCGTACGATTGGATGGGGTAGTTGATATGCACGTTGGGCATCTCGTTTTTGGTGTGGGGGAACGACTTGGACTTTTTGTGCCTCTTGTAGTTTTTGGGCTCAGCGTAGTAGTACGGCTTGTAGTTGGGCACGTAGTAGTAGGGGTACGACGGCTGGGGGTTGTACGGGGGGTACCGATACACGCGGTAGTCTGGATGTGCGGGAATCATAGGTGAAATGTGTCAGTACAGTAAGTAGTGGCAGTAGTAATTAACAGTAGTAGTACCAGTAGAGTAACTAGTGTAGTAGTTAAAGCGGTACTTTTAGTAGCAGTAGTGCGGTAGTAGGCACACGATCTACTGTTTCTGTGTACTGATTAAGTGACTTTGTGTCTTTGAACTAGAAGTACTGCAGAGAGTGCTAGTAGTGGGAAAGTGGCTAGTAGGCAGTCTAGTAGGCAGTAGGCTAGTAAGCGTAGGCTAGAAGGCTAGTAGTAGAATAACAGTGGGGAATAGTCTAGTAGTCTTAGTCGAGTGTCTAGTGAGGACTGTAGTGTCTAAGTGAGGACTGTAGTGTTTGACTTCTTGTGAGCACTTCTCTTCACTAACCCCTCAAAAAACAGCGAGTGGGCAATTTATATTGATGTCGCCCCTTCGCATAAACACTGCTACAATTAGGGGTCAAGAGCTAGGCGCAAGATCATCGAGCAACTTACAAAACCAGAACCGAAACAGACGCACGCGCGCTCGCAACGCCAAAGTCAAATCGGAACAATAAACTTGCACAATATGCATGACATTAGCGTGCCCTGTAATTCCATACTGGAAGTTTGGCCCGTGCAAGTGTGCCTCGTTTTTAATCCTAACCAGCCGCGCCGCAGACCACAAAGGGGGAGTTACAAATGCATGGAATAAGGCGGGTCCGACAAACATGAACAGACATGTGGAGCAAATCCTGTTTGCCATGGCGAGAATAAGACAGCAGGATAGGATGTATCAGCGGGAGAGCAAAGAATGTTCCTCGTATCAGTAGGAAGAGTTGATTTTGCATCGACTCATGTCTATAAAAATATCGACTGAAAATAAAGCGACTGGAAAATATGGAAAATATGGAAAATAGTTGGAGTGTGAAAAGTAAAAAGTAGGAAGTTGTGGAGAAAGAGGGGTGAAGATAAGAAGGTTAGTGGATGGTGATGGTGAGTGGTGATGGCAGTGGTGATGGTGGTAATGGTGGAGGTAATGGTGGAGGTAATGGCGTTGGTAATGGTGGAGGTAATGGCATTGGTAATGGTATTGGTAATGGTGGATACGGACTTGATGTGGCAGAATGGTAAAGTGTCAGAATGCTAGAATAATAGAATAATAGAATAGTAGAATCACAGAATGACTACAATCAATTACAATACAGTGACAGAATCACGGAATGATGATTCAGGGAGTCTTGTTCACATTCCATGGAATCAGACGATGACAGCCGAAGAACCGAACAGTAATAAATTGAAAAAATTAAGAACGGATCAGTGAAAATGCTAGACACTAAACACTGGCCCGGGAACTGACACCGGGGTCTGAACACCGACTGGACATCGGGGACTTACTAAATGGAGGGTGGAAATTGCTGTTTCTCAATTGTCCTGTCTTGTATTTCCGAACCTTATTGTTCAACCTTAATGTTCTGTCGGGTGTTCCGGACAATACAAGGGGTGAATCGTACTGACCACAGTCGAGATCAATCTCACAAGCAGGGGCACAGGGATAGTAACAATAGAAGGATCTAGACGTTGCGAAAGAGAGAGGAGGATGAAGATGGAGAAATCAAAAGAAGGCAAAGAAGTACGAACTAAGAGAAGTATCAATAGAAGAGAAGTTTCAAAAAGAAGAGAAGTATTAAAAAGAAGAGAAGTATCGGGACAGAGAAGTATCAGGACAGAGAAGTATCAGGACAGAGACGTATCAGGACAGAACAAGACCAAGACAACTAAAAAGTGAACTATGCGGAAACTTGAAGAACTTTGGAGAATGGATCAGAAAACCAAGACCAGTGGTGGACACTGACTGCGAAAAAAGAAAGGAGCACTTATCATGTGCCTATTTGGAAATTCGTAGATGTAACTTTTGCATAATGGCACATTGAGCGTTGACCGAAAATTTGTGAAGGCGAGGGTAGGGGTGTTATAGTATAAAGTGGGGGAGTAGTGGTGTAGAGTTCTGGTGTGCCTGAAGTAGTAGAATGTGGAGGAGTGAGACGGATGTAGCCGAAATTTGTTGTATTCTGATCACTTGGATACATTGTGTACAATGGAATACTGTAACATTGTAACGTTACTACCCTCGCTTCTTTGCATACAATCTCACACCTTATTAAATTAACTTTTTGTCTTTGTTCCCAAATTGCAAGTTTTGTGTGAGTCGGTGTTTTTCCCTTCTTGCGCAACTGTTGAAATTCGCGGCCAAATCCAGGACTGAACCCACGCACCTGCGAAACTGCTCACTTTCTGCGGCTGCACCGGCCGCCACCATCTCTGCTGGGACGGTGCCGCCTCCTTTTCGGCGCTCGCCTATCGTTTTTATTTCCGCCTCTCATTCTTACTTGACTCATTCTAAACCTTATTCTGCACCAAGTGCGCAAACTCACCATCACAAAAAGTCTGACATTTGCACAATTGACGGTGTGACGGTCTTTTGGATCGCTAGCTCGCTGGGTGAGCAATATGCTTTTTCTCAAGAGCTGTCAACCTGATCAGGGGGTCTGATCAGGGGTCTGATGTTTGTTGAGTATGGCAAAAATGGTTCACCATCTTTCCGTTTAATGTTTCCTTATTTTTTCTTCTATTTTTTGCAACTTTTCTTTTACCCTTCTACTACTTCCTTGTGTCGCTCCCTCCGACTCTAATTTTTCCTTGCTTCTCTATTCTCCCTGCTTCTATTTCTTGCTTCTACTCTATTCTTGCTGCTATTCTTACTTCTATTCTTGCTTCTATTCTTCTACTCTATTCTTGTACTCTATTTTTCTGTACTCTATTTTCTTCTCTTCCTTGCTTCTACTCTAACTCTATTTCTGTCTTTTCAGTATATCGATGTGGATAGTCCTGCTTTGAAAGAAGCTTATTTACATGCAATATCGTAAATATACTTTATCTTTAACCATTGCTATACATCATATCCATATCACCAACTTTGTCCTTACAACAAGCAATTGACGTAATCAGGTGGGCAAGACCGCGGTCTGGATGTTGATCCATTTTTGTCTCACGAAATGTCTCCTTGTTGCTTATTTTCTGGTATTTTCTCCAATTTTCTCTTGCGCTCCCTGTTTCCCCATTTCTCCATTTTTCCCACATCCCCACACCTCCCGCTTCTCTCTCTTCCTCTCTCTGCCAAACGGCTGTACGGGGTGATATGGGGTGTGGCCGAATTTTCACGTCACTTTTGCGTCACGTTACGGTTGCAAATGTGAAACTAGCGAGCCAAAAGTTTATTCTTCAACAATGGAATAACCGACATGCATGTGTTGCGAACTCGGGCTAATTACAAAATAACAGGCATACCAAAGAGCTGAGCAGATTAGATTCGCTAATCTATGCGAATGAAAGGAGTGTTCGTCCCCTATTTCTTCTTCTAAATATGTATTTTGCTTCTTCTTTGGTCTTGATTCTTCTGTAATTCTTCTTAGTTTGCTTCTTTAGGTTGCTTCTGTAGTTTGCTTCTGTAGTTTGCTTCTGAAGTGCTTCTGTAGTTTGCTTCTTCTATAACCTCTCTTTAAAATCCTCTTGTCCTCTTCACTCCTCATTAACTACACTTCCATCCAGCTCACCAATTCACTTGGAATTTCACCCTGATGTCTTGACCAGTTTGGTTGCAGCAACCCTGCATTCCATCCCTCTCCCAGCCAATATTCCATCCCTGCTCTTCCACCCTCTTCTTCTTGGAGCTCTTGTTATCATCACAACCCATATAATGCTATACCCGTGCTATTATGCTCTGCACCACTGCGTTTGTAAGCGCTTATTATACTTTAATCTTATTCAAATCTACTAAATCTTGCTCTACTGTAATTTTGAATAGGATCAAAAATCACAGAATGTGAGCAAAGTGAGCGGTGAGGGCAGCTTTCAAAAATTTGAAGATATTGGGTAGATTTGAACGGTCTAAATTGCTTTAGAACTTGGCGTAAGCCACCCTGGGCATTTTGACCCGCCTAATCAAGTCTGCCCATTATTACAACTTTATAAGCTTTAGTAATTACATTTTAGAAATGGTACCTCAACTGTACTTGCGTACTCCTAGTGATTGCCTGATATGTCTGCGGAATTCTGTTTACCGGTGCCAGAGCAAAAGAAAACACTTGGTCTGTCCAAACTTGCATCTGGTTTTCAGTTATGCTTTGCACGTTTAGTCAGTAGTTGGTACAAGAGAATGGAATCATACCATGAAATGTTGCACCATCGCATCAAATGTTGCATGTGAGTTCCTTTAGGGAGTCAGTAAGGGGAGGGAGTCAGTCCGTTAGAAGTCAGTCTTTTTGGATCAGTCCTTTTGAGTCAGTCCTTTAAAAGTCAGTCCTTTGAGTCAGTCCTTTGAAGCAGTCCTGTAGGGAGTCAGTCCTAAAATTAAGGGAGTCACTTCTTGCAGTCATTCCTTGAAAAATCGCGCGGGCTGTGGAGCAAAATGAAAGAGGGCTTATGGGCACGTGGGAGTTCACCCATCCATACATTCACACGTACATTTCAGTTAGACTTGTAATTCCGTGCCCCCATTCAAGAGTTGCATTGCACTTACAGAGAGATATTCCACTTACAGTTGCCACTTACACTTTAGTTACTTCACGTGCACTTATTTCCAACTCTCGTATTCTAACTTCAATCTAACTTACCTTTAGCATGCTTTGCTTTTGTCATTTGTATTTCTTTCCATTCTCACTATTTTTTGGTGACATCTTTTGTGTGTCTGCTTGATGACCATGATCATCTTGATGACCTGTAAATTAGCGAGCAAATTTCGACTGATTAAGCCATTGCGTGTTACTGTCATTCTGCTAAATTTGCCATTGCACCCTTTGACATTACCCTTGAAACCCTAACTAAATTCAATGAAGAAAAGAGAGAGGAAAAGATACAGAAAAGGAAGAGAGGGGATTAGAAGGAGAGTAGAGGGAAATAGAGGTAGTGGAATAGAGGTAGAGAAATAGAGGTAGTGAAATAGAGGTAGTGGAATAGAGGTAGAGAAATAGAGGTAGTGAAATAGAGGTAGTGGAATAGAGGTAGAGAAATAGAGGTAGTGAAATAGAGGTAGTGGAATAGAGGTAGTGAAATAGAGGTAGTGGAATAGAGGTAGTGGAATAGAGGTAGTGGAATAGAAGGTAGAAATAGAGGTAGAGAGAAATAGAGTGGTAAATAGAAGGACTGGAGGCAACACGATCCAAAATCTTTCTCACTCTATCTCCTTTACATATCATCTCCGTTACGCTCAAGGTGTAAATTCGCTCGATAGTCGAATGTGTTTTGTGTATTTCTTTTCTTGATTTGGCTGCGAAAATTTTTCTCCACAAAAGCAACCGTGACGTGCAACCTCGAGTCACATGTACCACTCGACTGTACTGCTCTTTTACCCAAAAGCTTTTGGTTATTCATGTGTACGCCGCTATTTAGCTTGTGCTCTAATTCTATCCCAATGCACCAGAGGCAAAGAGTACATCTGCATGGAATTTGCTTATGTGACATCGGCTGATTTTGCCAGAGGACAAAGTGGTGAAATGACAAAAGAAGAGAAATGACAAAAAGAGTGATGAGAGGTGAAAGATGAGAGGGAATGTGAGGAGTGAGTGAAAGGGAGAAATGAGGGAGGAATGGAAGATAAGGGAAGAGAAATGGAATAGAAATGGAAGAGAAAGGAATAGAAATGGAAGAGAAGGGAAAGAAATGGATGAGAAAGGAATAGAAATGGAAGAGAGGGGGGAGGAAAGAGAAAAATAGAGGATCAATAAGCCCAGCCAACCACCAAGAGCAACCTTTTAACCGTGGTAATTTAATTGCACCTCGGAACCACTGGCCCAAATAGAAATATTTTCTCGGAATATTTTCAACCTTTGCTTGAATTATATTTTCGCCTTCCTCGAACCCGAGACCGCTCGAGTCCGAGGCGTGTGGAAAATATTGCCATGGAATTGAATGGTTGATCTTGCAACAGAATTTCACGGCACTGTTGAATTATTTTTTCGTCCAAGGTACAATCGGGAATATCTGTTACAAGCTCTGCAAATTGGCTTTCATCAAGTTGGCATTGCTCCTGCTCCCCTGCCAGTACGCAGCAATTGAAGAGAGAGGAAAAGGGGAACGATAACGAGTAAGTGGCGATATTTTCTTGAGGTACAGCCCAATTTCATCTGACTCCTTCCAGATGTCAGATTTTCGTTGGAGTGTCGATGCTTCTATTTTTGTCACGCCGATTTGTGGACTGACTTCGAGCATGTTTCAACACATGGGGATTGACAGCACAGAGTTGACAGGCTGATTGTTACTTGATACAATGACGGATCTTGAGACAGTGCTAGAAAATTGTCAAAATGCCTTTCGAAATTTTGTGTAAGCGTCTATTATTAGAAGTGATAGCACATCGTAACAGTAGAAAAGCCGTAACAGTAGAAAAGTCGTAACAGCAGAAACATAGAAACATGGTCACTGTAGTGGTGCAGTGGTGTTTCTCTCGATTCTTTCTCATCTCTTTCTCGATGAATTCATCTTTCAGTACGAGTTTCTAGATCTCGCTGCGATACACGCTCGATGGACGCTCGATACGCTCACGCTCGATACGCTCGATGTTAGTATTCCGCTCTGCAAAATTTACTGTGCTTAGAAATGCCAAATCGGGACAAGTTGACGTAATATTGTGCAGATTTTGAAACACCCACGAGCGCGTTTGTCAAGACCTCGGATATTTTACGTATTCTCCAGAATAGATACGCCTTGGCTAGTACGTGAAAGACAATGAGTTTCAATAACGCAGATGCATACCGATGATTGTTGACTCTTAATATGTTGAAACATGCAGGAGAGGACAAAGACTGTTTAATTACTGAAACCGAGTGAGTTTTGTGACTTGGTAGCACCAGTTGAGTTTGGATTTACGTGGAAAACTCTGATACCTGGTGGTTGAACTCGGTGATTTTTGGTAGTTGGTGACTTAATCGCGTTGACTCTTAATATGTATGCTGATATGTTGACTCTTAATCTGATAGAATTCGACCAGGTGATAATGTCCATTTGTACAAGCAGGAAACATGAAAGAGGGAGCTCTATAATTAAGAAGATTCAGAAGTTGTGAGAGAAGTGTAAAGAAGTGATGAAATGAAGAAGTGAAGAAGTGAAGAAGTAAAGAAGTGAAGAAGTGAAGAAGTGAGGAAGTGAAGAAGTGATGAATTGTGAAAGAAATGAATATATGAACAAACAAACAAAGAATTGAAGAAGACAAGCGAAGAAATATGCTTTAAACACTTGTTCACAGTTGACTGCGCTCCAGTGATGCGGCATTCATGGCTGCGAAAAACCATTTTTATGTGCAGGAATACGTACCCCAAGAAAAAGTGAAGACCCATACAATCAAAAACTTTAGCAGTCGCTTCATAAAGCCTGGCAGTCACTTTGTTTAACAATTGAGTGTATTCTAGAGGATACATATAATCAAAAACGTTGCATACGTTCACAATTGAGCGTAGCAAAATTGTGACTACATCATTGACTACTTGACTACATCACTGACTACATTGTGACTACATGACTACATCTATAGAAAACAAATAATCTCACTTCGTTCGATTATTACGTACATTACAAACTATAGTCAAGAATACATCAGTGATACAAGAGAATGTGGTCTTTATTAATACTCACACGCTTCGCGTGTGAGTAACCATCACTCAGTCTCTAGTTAACCTGATTCTTCAATCTATCTCCCACGGCATCCAAGAACTCAGTAGTAGTAACATAACTCTCTCTGTCAGTTCTTCCAGTAGCCAAAGCCAAGTCCTTGGTCATGATACCATCCTCCTGGACAGTATCAGTGGTAGCCTTCTCCAAGATGTTGGCAAAGTCCACGACATCTGGAGTGTTATCGAGTCTACCTCTCTGGGCAATACCTCTGGTCCAAGCAAAGATGGAAGCAATTGAGTTTGTAGAAGTCTCCTTACCCTGCTGGTGCTGTCTAAAGTGTCTAGTCACGGTACCGTGAGCAGCTTCTGACTCGTAGGCCTTACCATCTGGGGTCATCAAGGCGGAGGTCATCAAACCAAGAGACCCGAAACCCTGGGCGACGATATCGGACTGCACATCACCATCGTAGTTCTTCAAAGCCATGACGAAGCCACCCTTGGACTTGATCATCTGGGCGACCATATCGTCGATCAAACGGTGCTCGTACCACAAGCCCGCGCTCTCAAAGTCCTTTGCGTAGTGCTGCTCGTAGATTTCAGCGAAAATGTCCTTGAATCTACCGTCGTACTTTTTGAGAATGGTGTTTTTGGTGGACAAGTACAATGGAAGCTGCTTGCTCAAAGCCATCTTGAACGAGGAATGAGCAAACCCAGCGATACTTTCGTCGGTGTTGTACATTGCCAAGCCCACACCGGAGCTCTTGTAGTCGTAGACGGTTTGTCTGACTGGCTCACCTCCATTTGCGGGGGTGAAGACCACCTCCAATTTACCAGGTTCACTAATCACCATATCGGTGGCCTTGTACTGGTCACCGTGGGCGTGTCTACCAATGACAATGGGCTTCTCCCAGCCAGGCACCAATCTGGGGATACGGGGGATAATAATCAGTTCACGGAAAACAGTTCCGCCCAAAATGTTACGGATGGTTCCGTTGGGGGACAACCACATCTTCTTGAGACCAAATTCAGCAACACGTTGTTCGTCTGGAGTAATGGTGGCACACTTGACACCAACACCGAGTTCCTTGATGGCATTGGCGGCATCGACGGTGATTTGATCGTTGGTTTTGTCTCTGGCCTCGATTCCAAGGTCGTAGTAACGGAGGTCAACGTCGAGGTAAGGGTTGATCAACTTGTCCTTGATACGGGCCCAGATGATACGGGTCATCTCGTCACCATCCATCTCAACGATGGGGTTGGCGACCTTGATCTTGGAGAGGACAGGGCTGGTGGAGAGTGCGCGGGTGGTGCGAAGCATGTTGGTGATTTTTTTTTCCGGTACCGGGCCACTTGACCTTGACACCAATTGAGCGGAGCGAAATTGGTGGAAACAACCAAAATAAGCAAGTATATATAGATATATCCAAGGATATCCAATAACTAGAGATAACCAAAGATAACTAAAGAACCCCCAAGAAACTACCAATATTGCCTAATGGATACTGAAAATACTATGACTCAGTGAAAAATTACACAAAGTAACCCCGAGAATGGATAAGAATTGCGATTGGAAGATAAGATGAAAAGTCAACATAGATGAGCGAAGCTCATCTATGTTGTTTTCTTTATTTAATACACATCATAAGGTACTAAAACTGATGCCTCAGTATTCAATCCCCTGACCAATCCAGTGTTCTTGCATTAATTCGCCGTTTCTGGCATCACTCATGTCCGTTGAAAATGTCCGTTGAATATCTCCGATGTGAAATTAAGGTAAATCTAACTTTGCATTTTCGGAGAAATGTCTTCCTCAGTATGCAATTTGCTGATTCCATGCCATTCCTTCTACAGTTGTGAAATCATACCTAATGGATATTTCTTGACCTTTAATATGTCCTACCTTTTCTTCTTAATACATTTTCTTCTGAATACCTTTTCTTCTGAATACCTTTTCTACTTGATACCTTTATTCCTTATACCTCTTGTCTTAATACCTCTTATTTATACTCGTCCTTATCTTTTCCTCAACACATAGCGCCAAAACCTTAAAGTCGTATCCCGGTCCACATATTCTTCAGGCGCCGCATTACACTCTGTCCCATGCAACAGCCACGGATCCTTCCATTTCTTCGCACACACAATGAAAACACCCAATCCAATACCTGGTAGTCCATTTATCCCGCCAATATCACTCACGTCGACAAATAACAAGTTCCCAAACTCTAAAGCATTCAGTACATTCAGTAAACCATTGTGACTGCCTAAAGAAACCAGAGTCTGGCAAAACTGGGGTATATTTGCAAAATACTCCCCAAGGTCTTTCTTGACAAATCCAATGACTCAGCTGAAACCTTTTGATCCCTTTATTGATTTCAATAGTGAAGAGAACATTCTAACGTCTAATTCTTTTAAAATCCTTTTAAAATCCTGGGAATTCTCAAGTCTTCCTGTATCTGTAATACGTTTAATGAGACTTCGCCTTCACATGTTATACTTGATGTGTTGGAATTGCACCCAGTTAGGTGAGTATTTTCGTCAGGACCAATGCTACTTGTGCGGTTTCGAGATTTTTGCACCCAATCAAATTTGCAGACAAGCAGTTTTCAACGACCTGACATTCTCACACGTTAATTTGGCTTGTTTGCAGTATCTGCATTCAGTGAATGAGTTGATATTGCCATCTTCATCCAATTCTAATTTGCTTGGGACAGTCGACGTTGATTTCATCAAATACCATATTCAGACGAAAACAAGTTGGGTGAAGCCAACCTAAGATTAGTCTCGTCTCTGTCTGGGTAAATGTAGATCTCCTCGAGGTGGGGTGTTTATTTGGAGGAATTTGTGGGCATTTTCATTCTCAAACTCTACCCAGAGCTAGTGATATGAGGAAGACTCGAGAGTCTACCTAGTCTGACAAAGCCTCCTTGATATTCTCGAACAGTAAGTTGTTAAGTATCCATTGTTATGTAATAGTCATCCTTGATGCGAAGCTCTTTCAACTTTGTAAATTGTCTATTAATACGTCAAAGTTGGTAGTTGGTGGTCGGAACCACACATCCAAGGTGTAATCAACCATCAGTCGCATATCTTCACAAATAATAGTCAATCAAAGTCTTCAAATCCAGTATATCAAGTCAATGACTTCACAGTGGGTACTTCTTGTAACAAGGGCCACCGATCCCCAAATGTTGAGGATAGTTTCTGATCCGGAGAATCAGGTATCACAGTGTTGTATCGAAATCTCTAGCTGCTTGGAACCGCCGCTAAGTAAGTTAATTCTTGCCTTTTGGAACACACGCAAATTTATGGTCTACCCAAAGTGTCTTGCGGGGGAAACTCCAAGTTAGATTTGCCATAGACAATGAGACTCTCCAAGTTAATGTGCAGAAAGTCCGCAAAATCAGCGTGACGACCACAATTTCTTTAACACGAGGAATGATGCGCTCTAAACAGTCTAAACGGACACCGAACGAGTCTACAGTCACCGCCGAAAGATCAAGGTAGCCCTATCTGGGAGGCTCAAATTCCTCAAATTCCAAGGAGGGTGTCTCAGTCACTTTCCTGGCGTCAAAATCAATGACATAGGGGAGCATACCACAAGTAGATCAACTTTTCATTCAGCAATTTGAATCCTCACATTTCCAGTGATTCGGTGGCTTTCTCGAATGAACTTTCAATGAATTTGATTTGGCAATCTGGACTTGGGGGACCCATTTCTCAAGTGAAAGTAGTCATCCGCTCCACGCAACTCCAACTCCTTGGGTGAAGCAACTCCAACTCCTGAATAGCCTTTGTTATACATGGCAAGATCCGAAGTTCAACGAGGCGAATCTTCCCTGAGACTCAATATCTGGTATGTCTTGTCTCCTGGGTAGACATCGATCTCGGGGAACAGAGGGCATAGTCATTATGGGGATACCACGGAGATCAACAAGTTCATCTCGGGGTAAGTGGTCAACGATGTGGGGAGATCTAAAAGGTGCACGAAAGCAAGGAAGTGTGGTGTGAAATATTTTACATGTTGATATGCAACAAAACAGAATTCAGATTGATACTGAGGGACAGAAGAGTCTAAGACTATATTGTCTTAGACAACATATTCCTAGATTCTATACTCCTAGACTATATACTCTTCTTTATTCAAAGACTATCTATTCCTATTTAGTATGACACTACCATTGCATCTGCAAGAATGGCTGCGAAAAACCAAGTGACACAAAGCACCAAATCGGGATTAGATAATAGGGCTGTTCCATTTGTGCTGAGGTGGTCAACTATTCACTCAATGTGAGTGGTGAAAATGGAAAATATATGGGAAGAGAAGAAAGGGTATAGATTAACAAGAATTAGTACTCGTTGATTTTCAATGATCTGTTCCAAAGGTTTTGCAAGGATTTCAGTTCTTTCGTTTCACTCGATTGTTTTCTGCGTAAATCTCATACCCGCTTACCCTTAGTGATTTCAACGAAAACGACCCCAAATATACGTTTGAAGATGCCATGCGAAACATGTCTGTTGTTGAAAGTGTTTGTGGCGTTTCTACGGAATAAAAGATAACCTGTGTGGATTCGTGGCTTTTTGAAGAAGAGGAAATTATGTGTGCGTATATTTCAGACTTCATGCACTGCACTAGAAAATTACTGGACACGGGGAATTCAATGCACTGGAAGTTCACTAAAATTTACACTATAAGACAGATTACTCTGTACTACTGGAAAATTATTGAGGGGAATTTGATTTCCCTTATACATTGCAACAATCGAGCGAAGCTCGATTGTTTGTTCTTATCAATTTCTCGCCGCTTTTCCCAGCTTTCCCACCAATTATCACTAAATCTTACTCTTCTATCTTTTATCACTAGTTTCTCACCAACTTTTCACTAATTTTTCACTAATTTTCACTAGTCCCTCACTAATTTTCCAAACTTTCAGTAATTTTCACTGTTTCACTATTTTTTCCCACTTTCTCACTATTTTCTCGCTATTTTCTCACTGACTAATCATTCACACTATTTTTTCGTACATTCGCACAACAATTCGCTTCGCTCATTGTTGTTGCTCATTGTTGCTTGTTTCTCTATGTTCCCCTCCCAACACTTCCAACACCAGCTATCCCAGCTAACCGTCAACTCACGAGCGCTCATTACCGAGCTAACCACTCTCGCAGAGAGCCATGTAGAAAACTCCCAGGAAATCAGTGAGATGGTGGAGACCCGTATCAAGCGGGCGCTCCCCCAGCACAAACTCTACTCCGTGTACTTGATGGATTCCATCTGCAAAAACGTCGGCAACCCCTACAACGTGATATTTGGCGCCAACTTGTTCAAAATCTTCACCGAAACCTACTCCATAGTCACCGACACGCCCACACGTCAGCATCTCATCGACCTCTTCAAAACATGGAACGGCGGCAAAACCACCGCAGGTGGCGACCTCTTTCCCGCCCAGGTGCTCCAGCGTATCGAAAAGTTCATTATTCAGGCAACTTCGTTGGGAGAAACTACAAACCCAGACGTCTTGTTGAAGGAGTGCCGCGCCCTCCTACACGCCGTCATCCAGCTAGAGGACTGCGACATTGTCGCGGTGCGCCGGGCCAGGAGCGACATTGTCGCTAAAATCAACGACATTTCAGACAATGTCGTGCTTGAGATGCAAAAGGGCGGGCTCGACAAGCGGCTTGCGCAGGAGTTGGCGCAAGTGCGGCGCGACGTGCTTGATCAACAGGTGCAACAAGGGGAGAGGAAGCGGATACGAAAGGAGCAGGAGCAGAGGGATGCACAGGAGACGAGTTTGGCCCAGCAGGCACATCGTGAGCGCGAAAAGCAGATGAATTACTTGCTTGAAAATGCGGTGGTGTTGGGGGATGTACAGCACAAGTGGTTTGACAGTATTTTGACAGATAACGACACGGAATTTAGAGTGGTTGTGGAGGAATGGGGGAAGGAGGACGTGGTGGTGGAGAAGGTGGAGGAGACGGTGGAGGAGATGGAAGTGGAGGAGCCACAATCGTTATTTGGATTTGCAATGGAGGAGGATGAAAGGAAGGAGAATGAGAATGAGGGGAATAATGAAAAGAATGAGGAGAATATTGTTAATAAAAAGGATGAGGAGAATAAGAATGAGGAAAATAATGAGGATATGAAGGACGATGAGAAAAATAATGAGGATGAGAAGAATGAGGATGAGAAGAATGAGGACGAGAAGAATGAGGAAGAGGAAACATATGAATTTGACAACGACAAGAATGAAATTGATCCTATTGATGAACTTAGACGAACCAACACCAACGAAGAAGAGTATGATGAAGATGCGGATTATGATCCAACACGGGGTTCTGAGTTGGTTGCTGCACCGCCTCTGCCGCCGCAGCAGATTGAAAATAAGGGGTATAACTTGGAGGATTATACGTTGAGGGGGATTTTGAAGAGGGAGGGGGATACAGAGAGGAGGCAGGTTAAGAGGGTGAGGTTTAATATATAAGAACAACGAGCAACAATCGAGCGAAGCGAGATTGTTGGATATTGTTGGAGATTGTTGGATATTGTTGGAGATTGTTGGATATTGAGAGTTGTTCTTTCTAATAAACTAAAGCATTGAAAGGGTGTGTCATTCTTTCACCATCACATTCACGATGAGTATTATTGTTGGATTGTTCTAATAGAGAGTTATCAATGGATTAATATTATGAATGTTGTCATCCTTCCATTATCGTTTGCATCATGCCCACATACTTTGATATTGTTTAACTCAATTGTTGTGAACCATGTAACAGCTAACGAGTTGTTCTATCCTAATGAACTAATATTATGAATGCTGTCATCCTTCTATTATCATCATACCCGCAGGATTGTTTGATTTGTGAGATCGTGAATAACAGCAATATTGCTCGATTTCTTGGGCTGCAATTGACCTAGCACGAGGGAAGAAAATGATGACATAATTTGCCACGACCAAATTCTGCTTACCCACAATTTGCAATATTTCGACTTTTATACAAAATTAGAGTTTGTCATTTTTGCACGTTTCTAAACAGGTGGAAACCTCCCTCTCTGACCTCATATAGCGTCATTTACTTGGTAGGCTTGCCTAAAATTTCCTATCTTATGCACCAACACTTTTTTCCCCAAATTTGCAGCAATTCGCATAAGATGACACAATACACATGAGCAGTGTTCCCCTAATATAAGCAGTGTTCCCTAGTGTTCCCTTTAATTCATGTCTTCGAATCAACCTGACGAGGTACCAAGTACCACAGAGACCGAGAACCATGACCTGAATGGTGCTGCCAATTCTGCCGATGGTCCCCAAGGTGAGATTTCTCCGGCCATGTTACTGGAGAGAATGAACAGCGCGTGCGGCAGGGATCACCGGTTAGAAAAAATGTTGTAAAAGTTGCTTTAGCGATCAGGGAAGAAGTCGGACAACGCATAATCGACACTGTTGGGTCTGGGACATAGCGCTGAATTGTCCTAATGAAATTAGTCTTAGGACTGATGTTTTCTATGGCAACGACGAAAATGTTCAGGACACCAGACTCTTCAATATCACACGATCGGGTAATGAAGTCATCAAGCTTTTGAGCTACGTGCTCGATATCCATATGGAGTGATGGATAACTAAAGGTGTGATTGGATCCCCGTAGGGGTAGCTCACATATGATTCAAGAACACTCGAGACCCCATAACTTAATAATGATTATAAACCTCGAGGTATGTAAGCAGACATCTACCAAATGTTTCTGAGGATACGACGTACACAATTGGTATTTAAGTGCAGTTGGTTTTCAAGTGCAGTTGGTTTTCAAGTGCAGTTGGTTTTCAAGTGCAATTGGTTAAGTGCAATTGGTTTTTGTCCAGTGTTTGTGGTGATTTAAGCGACATAGATTCGCTTCGCTCATCTATGCCACGTCGCTCATCGATGAGCAAATAGGCAATGACTAAACGACTGAGGAAAGTATTTTTTGTTATTGCACTCCTACACTTCCCTGCACCCTCGATATTCCATCTAAACATTTTTTGACGTTCAAGTTTGTTTTGTCGTCTGAATTGGGTTGGTGGAGGCCTGTGAATTGCATGAGACAGCTGAGACTTTTCCGTTATGGGAAAATAGATAAGATGTGGAAAGCACGAGTGAACAGTAAGTACATACTAGACTTGAGCGAGTGAGGATCATCATCTCGCAAAATAGTGAACCGACTCTGAGCTAAGTTATTCCCAAACTATTTTGCCCAAATACAAATTGAGCACCCCAAGAGTGACATTTGGAATCCCAATAGATCTGTTTTCCTCATCACTAATAATCATGCAGTTCACTTGATTCCAGTTTCCGTCACGTCATCTGATAAAGACAAGCTGATGTCACACATACCTTTGTACATTACAAATAAAAGACTATTTGGGGAACAAGAGCATTTACACTGAAAGATCTTTACGCTGAATATTAACTCTTAATTTGTAATTCATTGATTAAGAGTCTTAATTTATTGACTCTTAATCAAGTCAACCTCACCGTCTAATCCTTTGACACAGCATTGAAACTGCTCATATCACCGGAACTAATGCGTTTGCACTCAACCTGCACTCAATTTTATACATGTCTCATCCTAATTGATAGACTCATAATCGCCTTGACCGAAAATTGCCTCACCATTGGTCAGGACCAGCAGTTACCTACGTTAATTCGAAGTAATATATCCTCACCACTGTCATTTATCATTACAGTTTTATCTTACAGTTGCCGGTATTCGAGCTCATTGTATCATCTCGTATAGCATTATATAAGCATTACATAATCAACGTCGCCCGCTTGATGGCAGTAGAGTAAGTATATCAATAGTTTGCAGTGAATAATGAATACAATATATACTCAATTTGGGGTGAATTGACTACACTGATATGCTCTGAATAAATACTAATGAATTTGACGCGCATTTGGCTGAATGTTCCACCAGTGTCACTACTCAATGAACGGCACTTTGGCCTACGAATAAGTGTGGAGGGTATATTGCAAGCAGTGTGAAGGGTAGATAAGTAATTGTGGAGGATTGAAAGCAATTGTGGAGAGTGCAAGTACAGTTTGGAGCGTATATTGAAGACACTTTGTGGAAGCGTCTATTGTCTGCTCATTAAGTGAATCGTACATACCAAGCGATACACATTCACTCATGTACCAATAATGTACTGAGTGGTACTGAAATGATGTATTCACATTCATTCTAAATTAAGAATACGGCACATTAAACATTTCGCTTTGGTCACTGTTTAATGTGAGTACATTCGCACACTCGCTTCGCTCGGTGCTCAGGCTCATTCAATCTCTCATTTATTACATACACACTAATCCAAGTTACCAGCCTTCTTCAAGTGCCACCAGGAGCTCAAGAAAGGGAATGCAAAGAAGAAGCCGAGGACACCCCACCAGTACACCTGGAAAGGAATGAGCTTTCTGCCGTGGACCTTGAACGGCAAGTTGGAGTAAGGACCGCTCTTTGGGGTACCGAAGACCGCGTTGGACACTCTTGCGGTAGCGGAGAAGTTTCTCACTCTGAGCTGGTTTGGTTTGAGCTGGTTTGGTCTGATTGATCTAAACATTGGTGAACAAAATTGAAATGAAGATTGAAATTTTGTCAGCCCACTGGATTTTTTTTTGGGCGCTGTGATTGGCCCGGGCTGATGAGGTGATTTACAGGGCCAGAAAAAAGTTATAACTTTCAACAACACCAACATGCCTATTGCCCCCATTACTGGAGCTCTCAAGAGAAGAATCGTGACCGATATCGCCATCGGATTCGGCTGTGGCTTTGTCTTGGCCACTGGGTACTGGTACTACGAGCACAAGCCCATTGTGGCCAGAAGAGAGGCATTCTACGCCAAGTTGAAGGCCCAGAAGGAAGCTGAGGATGCTTAGATAAATAATGAATAAAGTTGAAGAAATATGAAGATGCTATGGACTAGATTGTGACTAGTGGAGACTGACTGATAATAGTGGAGACTGACTGATAATTGACGACTGATACGATGATATGATATGATATGATATGATATGATATGATACGATATTATACGATAAAAAATTCGACTACAACCACTCAACTGATAATTATCAAGTTGGCTTCATGAGTCTAGTCATCATAGCTGTTGTAGAGTGTAGGATGAACCAACATGAGAGTTGGTGAACAAATGAAGAACAAATGAGTGAAGCGAGTTTGTTTGAATATATGAGATTGAATCATTGAAGAGCAAATGAAGAACTAATGAAGAATAAACGAAGAATAAACGAAGAACTTAGCGAATTCGTTCGAAACGGGATTGAATGAACAATTGAGAATCAACAATTCTATGGTTACAGAATTTAGTCCAATTGAAAAATGGTGCGCAAATTATCATTGAAATGATGAACAATTGAACAGATGAACAATTGAACAAATGAGCAATTGAACAAATGAACTAACAAATGAATTGAAGAACTAATGATTGAACAAATGAGCTGATAGTACAAACGGTGGAACATGACCTGAAACAAAACTGATGACCAAACTGTTAATTTTCATACCCTCACTACGGTCATCAAATCGTAGAGACTCCCTCTTAATACTTAATTCTTCCAAATATTCTCTTGTCCCATCTCATACATCCAACAGGTTTGAAATACGCCAATATACGTAATTGTATCGGTACGCGACATATTACTTCCTCAAGATTCACCAATTAGGCCAAGCGAAATTGTAATTTTCCATTTTTTGCACCCAAAGATACGAAAAATGAGGATGAGTGAGAATAGTGAACAAGATGAATAATGAGATTAAAGAAGACAAACACATAAATGGTACACTTACCTACACTCCTCTTGAATTTCCACAAAATAACCGCTTCGTGAAATGTACAATACTAACTACAGACAAAAAATATCTATCTTTCTTGGTCATCCTATGCTCTCTATGCTATTCTTTATTTCGTGGACATTAAGGGTATTACCATTTGGATACTGATTAGGGATGATTTTTGGGTGTACATTGGTACTGTGGGATGATTTTGGGAACTGCAATGTTTCGAAGATCAGGTTGTCGTTCAGTTGTTTCCTCTTGTTCATCTAGTAGACTTGACAAATGTTTCATTAGATGCAAACAGTCGAGCGAAGCGAGGTTGTTTGCTAATCACTGACTGAACAATTCGCAAAGCGAATTGTTCACTAAACACTCGAACATTGAATGACGGTAATCAGAGGGCAACAATCGAGGGAAGCAAAATTGTTTGCTCAATACTGACTATGAACAATTCGCTTCGCGAATTGTTCACTAAACACTCGACATCTTGTTTGACGCAACAATCTCGCTTCGCTCGATTGTTCAATTCCGATTGTTCATTAAATCAGCCCTCCCCACGATCTCATTCAGCACCACCAAAACCGTCCTTCCCACCCTCTCTCCCAAATACCTCAAACACGAAATCTCCGCTCTTGTCACCCCCCCAATCACCGCCACCACCAAATACTCCAGGCGGTCATTCACCCGCTGTTTATCCGAGTGATCATCCACATTCTCGTCAATTTGCTCGCCCCTTATCATCAGCCCCAACGCTAAATTCTCCCAGTTTGGTCGTCTCTTGGTACTGTTGGCAGGCTTGTACTTGAGAAAGTCACGCGCATACAACGACTCCACTATCCGCGCAAGCAACGGTACCATCCCCAGCGGGAGCGCATACGATGGCTGCTCATATATCCGCGTCAATTTGCTCTCGTCCCCCCTTGGCATCTCCGTTTCAGGGTGCAAGTTCCAGTACTTGTCCAAAAGCGCATATGTCGCACTGTACGGATTCTTGAGCTTGAGCATACTGGTACCCTCGTCCTCCAGAAGTTGCGCCCTCCCGAAAAAGTCCAGTTGTTCTGCAATCCTCAATATTCTGTACTCATGGAGTCGCTCAAGCAAAAGCGCACAGTGGAGTCCATATCCTCCCATTACACTATCAATAATCTGCTCGTAATCACTCACCTTTATCCCGTCATTGATTATCGAAACAAGACACGCAGCACTCAAAACATGGTCCACTGGCTCGTGTTGCTCGATAAATGTGAAAACTTGCTTGATTTGGGTCTTGTAGTCGCTCTCAAAGAGATCGTGCTGGAACGAGAAGAAGGCATCGGCAGCACTTGTCATCTCCACTATCCGCTCACAAATCTCCGTATGTTTCTTAATCATGTCTTGTCTCGAGGTGAGATCGCCCAAAGAATTGACAATTCGCTTGATATCGTCTAAATTATCGGCCCCGTTCGAGGTGGTATACTCACTCTGTACTTGTTTGGCCAAAGTGTTGAGTTTCTGTCCAACAGTGGAAAAGTTGAGATCACATATTTCCTCAAAGAGTGGATCGCCAAGAGAAGTTGTTTTCTCTTTTCCTCCTCCTCCTCCTCCTCCTACCTCTCTATTCTCTCTTTCTCTTCCCCCTCCTCCCCCCTCTCTTTCTCTTCCTCCTCCCTCTCTACCCTCCCCCCTCTCCACCCTATCATAGTTTATTCCCATCAAATCATTTATCAACCCCCCATACGTTAACTGCGACGCAATCACCGAAACCCAGTCGAGATTCCGCTCCAATACCACCAAATCCGTATTACTCTGTTGCGTGAGCGCATCAAACTGGAGCTCCAATCGCGTCTTGTGCTCGTTCATATAGTCGGGAATCTTGACCTCGCGCAAGTTGCGGAGCGCAAACGCACTCAAATCGCCTTTGGCAAACGCATTCTTGAGCTTGAGCTGCTTGTCCCGGAAAAGAAACACGAGACAGTCTGTCACGTGATTCGCGACTGCCAACGGCTCGTCCAAATACAAGGCCAAGGGCGGTCCCCTCACGTAAACACCATCTGTGTGTACGTATGGAACATCCCACGAGTACGTTTTCACCCTGTACGATACTTTTGGGGCGTCATTCTCCAAAATGTCGGCAAATGAGGCGTTCCCGCCAAACACCTTGTTGACTCTGTAGAGGAAGGACTTGGACAAGTTGGGGCAAATGATGTGGAGACGGTTTATTTTGAGGTTCTGGATGAGGGAGAGGTTGGACTCGGTGCCGTAGCATATGACAATGATACCGTCGTAGGAATCGTGGGGGGGTGGGGAATCTAGCCAGGCAGTATCGGTGAATGCCTGGGTGGATTTAAGTTCGGAAAAGGGCATGAGGTAGTTGATGAGGGGGGATACATTGCGGTCGAGTAGGAGGAGGTTGTTGCCTCGTATAGAGGAGAGTATATCGAGCATAACACGAGCGAAGCGAGTTGTTATGAGTATAGTATCGTATATATCAACGAGCGTAGCGAGTTGATATATAGTGATTAGTTGAAGTTAATTGGTTGAAGTTGATTAGTTAGTTGATAAGTTTAGTTGATTAGTGATTGTTGGTCAGTTGGTATGTTGTGAAGAGCTTATATGTTTGAGTTTATAGCTGGTTAGATAGGTATTAGTAGCAATTGGGATCAATTGAATAGACGCTGTAAATTATTTGTTTCTAGGATTTGTGCGACAAAGTAGAGGGAGGAAAAAAGGTGGAGCTGAACACTTACAGTTGAACATTGAAAGACTAATTGATCCATTGTGATTGAAGTGTGGGGTTGTGATAGTGAGATGAAAGAGCAAAGAGGTGCGAACGAGCGTAGAAGCGATGATATAATAATAAAAAGTAGAGTGTAGTAGAGTGAACTAAAGAGAGCATGAAGAAGCACTAGAAACAAGGAATATCTAGAAAAGAAGTAGAAAGAAATGAATCATCCAGAACCACCTTGAACCATCTTGAATCATCTAGAAAAGAAGTAGAAAGAAAGCACCTTGTTGTCTGGTTAATCAGCACACTATCATGTAGGGTCTTGCTTACATAATCCACCCAAAAGGGTAATTTCGAGGTTTGACAAGAGCACTAGAGAATACTATGAAAGCGGAAAACACTGTAGGGCATTGAAGCAGATTGCTAGAGTAGGTTGAAGAATGCTAGAGAAGGTGGATCGACAGAAAATAGAAAGTTGAAACTGAAGGGAGACTCACTCATTTTAGCAAGAGTGAACTACTCAGGTCAGAGTACTGGTTGGAAATTATGTACACCCAGAACGGGTAAATTAGAGGGAGACAACTACGCCTATACTACATTCAAGACTCTTAGAACAACACCCTGACCATGCGGTCCGATTCTCAAAGTGAAGATTCGAGAAGGTCATTTGAATGGGTAAATGGGTACGAAATTTACGGAGCAGCGAATTGGAGGAAAGATCAAGTGTAGCCATTTTCTTCTTTTGTTGTCACCAGAAGATGTTAGGACGAAAAGCCAGATTCTCTGTCATTAGGTAAATTAGGTTGAGTGGTCACAGTTATGGTAGTTATTAGGTACGTTAGGTACACTTATGGTACACTTATGGTACACTTATGGTACACTTATTAGGTACATTAGTACACTTATAGGTACATTAGGTACACTTATAGGTACATTAGGTACACTTGGGCTTAGTTATAGGCACGCTTACTAGATCACTGCCTCACGCTACTACCTCACAGTTACTCGCTTCGCTCGTAACCTTCTTGGCGTAAATCTCATACCCGCTCACCCCATCAAAAAGTACCTTCCCGTTCTTGTTTTCACCATTTAAGAATATCACCATGTTTTCATGCGCGTCATTATCAGCAGGTTCAAACACAGAGTCATGGGTTTTCATCGTGGGGGAGAAATCCACTTGTACTTTGTATTATTGGTATGAACTTTACGCTGGCTGCAAAATACAATTGAGATACAATTGAGCGAAGCGAAATTGTATTATTCAGGTCTTAGTACAATCTAGTGAAGCGAATTGGAATATTCGATCTCAGCACAATCTATCGAAGCGAATTGGAGTATTCGATCTCAGTAAAATCTAGTGAAGCGATTGAATATTCATCCAGTAGCAAAGCAAAATCGATGTGACTTGAGCAAAGTCGATGTGGTTCATCGAAGGGTCAGTTCAAAGTACTCTGGATCACAGCCACCTCAACACAGCTAGAAGAGAAAGAGTAGTTCATTGTGTGATAATGAAGGTACTGCAAGAACTAGAAGATAAACCTGTGCGAAATGGCTTACATTTGCAAGAGTGTGAAAAAAGAGGACTTTCAATTGAAGTCAGTGGCATTTGGGTGCAAAAGTTGGTCATAGTGGAGTGGGGCTACTTTTCCAGACACAAACAATCGAGTGAAGAGACAGTTCAATAAATGGTTAATGGGTGCAAAATAGTAGTGAGCTTAATCAAGTTTTCTACATCCTTCTGTGGATATTTTCTAGTGAACTTTGAAATTGCTAGTGAACGTTCTTGTAGCATCTGAACAAACTCGCTTCGCTCAATTGTTCATAACAGATGCACTGATTAGTCAACAATTAACTGAATTAACTGAATCAACAATCAACTGAATCAACTGAATCAACTGAATCATCTTTCCCTCTATACAACCTGTATGTGCAGGTTTACTGCCCCTTCATGAGCTACACATTCTCCTTTAGCCGTATATTCTCTAGTATACCAAGCTTGTGAAATCCCTGACATGAGTAACAATCAATATTTGAGTCGACTCCGAGGATACTTGAATAGAAAGCACCTGGCTTTTCGCAGCCATAGTTTAAGAGTCAACTATATGCAGGCCGCTTACCCCAATCGTGAGACCAAATATAATGATTTCCTCGTCTCGAAACCACATTGATGGTATTTCCAGGGAGCAAATCACCACAAACATTTGTCTTTCAATTTACCAGATATCATCCTACAAGATATCATCCTACAAGATATCATCTTACAAGATATCATCTTACAATCTATCAACTGAATCAACTGCAATAGGTCTTCAAATTGGGAAGACGAGGTGATTGAATCAACAAGTGACGAAAGTTAGACGAAGAGTAAATGAGTGAACAGGAGCATAACTTGAACTTTTCTTGTCTAATTTGCTTCACTCATCTTCAACTTCTTTCTTGTTTAATCACTCATTTGTTTCTTCAACTTTTCAATTTGCTTCTCTCTTTTGTTTCTCAACTTCTTTCATGCTCAATTCACTCATTTGTTTCACTTGTCCTGGTGAAAGTCTCTGAACAAACACTGTGTTGATGAGAAAATTGTGAATCTGTATTTTTTGCACCCAGAAGAAATGAAATGTTGAGGCAATCAAAGAAAGGCCATAAATTCCTTCACTCTTCATTGTACTCGTAACACTTGTTAATTTGAGCTTCCTACACAATGGGTTCCTCCTGAACACTTCGGAGCTTCAGAACAACTAGAATTAAAGGAGAGAAGTACTTGCAAATCCACATATGGTACTCTACTTCTTGTATCAGTGTGAATACCCAAAGCAGTTGACAGGCCATAGTGTAACTTTCGTAATGGTATTTCAGAGATGGTAATCAGTGATGGTGACTTGTGCTTCCATTGTTGGTAACTTCTGCTTCCATTGTTGGTAACTTCTGGTAACTCCAATGATGGTCTTTAGTGATGGCAACTCCATTAACTTCCATATCATCTATGCTTTTTATCATCTATACTTTTATATCTATGCTTTTGAGATTACGACTTGAAGGAGCAAAAATGGAAATAATTTGCAGCCATTTCCGCGCTCACAACCAACAGAAACGGAAGTTATAAGGAAATTTCAACTACATTTTTGCATCTTGAAATGCATACTCAACGCATTCTTTTCTTTACAGACATAATGCATTCTTTTTACACACCAATGCATCCTTTTCTTAATAGACTAAAAACTTACGATGATTCTTTGAATAATGATTCTTTGAATATGCCTGACTTGAGTCCACTCCCCCTAGATATTCTCCAGCGCATCGTCTACTTTCTCCCCGAAGCGTATGCGTACGAGCTCATCGATTGCCCAGTGGTGGGAGACTATGCCATCCAGCAGGTATTTAAAAAAGTTCGGATTCTACATCCCCAACATCCTCGCCGCGATGATTATGACCGCAAGTTAAAGTACGATGAAATCGAAGGCGTCCCGGATAACAAGTGCTACGATTTGCATGACAAGCACAGACAAGCCAAATCTTGGGTACGTGATTTCCCCAGTGTGTATGCGTTGCGGCGGTTTGCTGATGGGAACGCGAGGTTCAGGCCGCAATTCATTCTTTTTGACCTGGCAAATGATGTATTTGTGCTTCACAAACTGCATCCCCATCTACTCAAGCGCGCCTGTATCCGGTTGCACCAGGATAAGGTTGCTCGGTACGTGGAACGAATCAATTCTGTTTTGGGGCTTGGGTACAGCCTCGATTATTTGTTCCTCGGGAACCATGACCTGAGCGAGATTTGGCATGCGCGCACATTTGCAATTCCCGTGACGTTGAGGGTTCTCCGGCTACTGTTTGGTAAAGATGAGTGTCCCCATGTGGAATTTTTACAGTTTGTGTTTTCGCTAAATTTACGCTGTCTTGAGATTGATGCGATAGTGCCCACAGACCTTTTGAAAGATCTCCCCCCGCTGCTTCGAAAGCTCCTGCTTAGGGTGAGAGAAGTGGAATTTCCACCCTTACCTAATTTGAAATGGTTGACGTTGAAAGGTGATCACGATGAAGACATTGACCTCGGGGGTCTCAACTTGCGTGTATTGGAACTTGATGGCTTGAGCATTGAATCTTTTGAGCAGGTTACCGTTCCACCCTCAGTAAAGAGGCTCCACTTGTGGAACTTGGATGAAATTACCGACTTGAATATTGGCGGTAGCATTGAGAGGTTGGTATTGGAAAATTGCAAAAATGTGCAATCCTGGGAGTTACCATCTACATTGAAGGTGTTGGAAATTCATCGTTTGGGAAATGTGGAGGGGGGTGGGACCCCTCAAGTGACGAATTTTTTCGGCAAGTCCACCGCACTTCCCAGGGAATTACGGCTGTTGCACATTGAAGGAAAAAGTGCGTGGGGCGTTTCGAGTGCACTTGAACTTCCTCCGAATTTACGTCATCTTGTCTTGGACTGCTACTGTGATGGACTCCCACTTTTTCCTGATACAATTGAGTTCATGACATTGAATGTTGGGGATGTCAACTTTGCTGTTTGGTGGCCGTCACAGTTGAGGTCGTTAGATGTAAGTGCTTCAGTGCTTATGTTTCCATACTACAGTCTTGTTGGCTTAGAGCATATCGAAAGTGTGTGGCTAAGACTTGGTGACTTCACTCACAAGTTGGCACTGAAGGAAATCAGCGCTTTTGCAAAGGAATACAGGGACCTGGGGGAACTACGATTTTTCAACCCACGTTTGCGCCACATTGAATTGGGATCCAACTCATTCACTTTCCTCAATGGGCAGCTTCAAAAATGCACTCTTTCTCGTCTTGGAAGGGTTAGTGTTCCTGACACTATTGAGGCCATGTCGATGTTTGGGACAAATGTGATTAGGCTACCCCCCAATCTCAAGGAAATTTTCTTGGAAGAACCTAGGAACCTTGCGATATTAAGGAAACAGGTTGAGATGGAACAAGTGACTGTCATCTCGAAGCAAGAGTTTAAATCGTTTGCCGTTAACTTTCCAGTACAGAAGCTTCATCTTAAGATGAAGTGCAAATCTCTTCGTATCAAGTGTTGTCAACTCACACATCTTTACCTCGACGGATGCACAATTGAGGAGTTGGACCTCGACCGGTTTTCACCAAACCTTGAGGTTCTCCAAGTTAAGAATGCAAGCACACATAGATTGAAGGGGACGTTTGACCGCTTTGCCAACTTGAAGCACATCGATCTTGCACACAATGAACTTGGGGCGTACCTTGCTGAAAACGTGGTGATATTACCGGACTCTTTAATCATGTTGGGTTTGGGACTCAATGGGTTGACGACTTTGAAGGTGAAGCTCGCAAATGTAGACGCGGTGGATCTCGAGGGAAACAAGGATGTTGACTGCGAACTGGTGGTGGATATTTGCAAGCAGGTGGAACACAGACTGGGGGTGGTGTACACGACGTTTACGGACTATACACTTGGGGGGTGGCGGGTTGTGAACGACGAGAATCGTGAAAGGGTGCAACGTTTGCAACCGTTTATTGATCGGCGTGTTTTGAGGCCAATGATCACATGAGGTGAACACCGAGCGAAGCGAGGTGTGAACTATGTGATGCAAATCCACTTGCGACTAAATGCACATCCACTTGCGAGGTACTAAATGCACAACCGGCTCGGTTGGAGAAACATTTAGGCTTACAACCACGTCGAACATGTTCAACATAACCCTGTTTATAGAGAATGACAACCGAGTTCTGTGAATATACAGGATCAGCTGTTTGTGAATAAGTGAGGTTCACAAGTGCTGTTCATTATCGGTTGAGTATAGTCGAATTAGGTAATGAAAATTGAGTGTATTGTGAGTGGAAAGGCATTAGGGATGAAGAACAATGAGCGAAGCGAATTGTTCAAATGAAAGACTGTAAGAACAGTGCGTGTTGCGAATCGCTCAAATGAAAGACTAGTGAGAATAATTAGTGAAGAAGGAAAGACTGTAAGAATGAGCGAATCGTTCAATTATAAAACGGCTATTGCGTCCTTGCATGTCTTCACTTCATTTCGTTCGCTCATTACATGTTGATTCTGGTGTGCCATAGTTCGTTGATATTACATTTTGCAACAGTTGAAGGGATTTTTAATACTAATGCTTTTATAAACAGCTTGTATGTGTTAATGCATGATTATGATTTCTCTTTCCCCCTATTTATGATTTAGGGCTTTCCAGCTCGATTATTTGCAATCATACAGCACCATCTCCGTACTTATGATTGCTTCGCTCTCTATGCTTTCTATCAACTTCTCTCTTGTTCGCTTCGCTCATTTGTCTAGATTTTTTGCACCCAAAAAAAGAAATGGCAAGCAAAAAATGGTAGCTCTTCACTCTGGACTTCTTTGTCAATTTGATTGCTTCCCATCTGCAATTTCCGTAGTATTCGGATATTGGTCTACAGACGAGAGACTAGTTGACTAGACTTGATAATGACATTTTCGCTTATTGTGTTCATCATAACTATCACTCATGAACCATCACTCACAGCCACTAATTACTCACCATTCATCATTCATCATTCATTCTTAACTCCATCTTTCTATATCACCACTACACTCACCATTCATATTCATCATTTACTATTCGTCATTCACTATTCACCACTCATTCACCACTCACTTCCCATTGGTTTTCCTGCACATAACACATTGGGTGCAAAAAAGTTACTACACTGTCTTACACTGTCTAATACACTGTCTAATACACTGTCTAATCATCATTCATATAAATCTAGGATAAATTATATTCAGGGTTCAGAAGAATTGAGTAAAGTCTAATGGCAAACAGTCGAGATGTCAGGGTGATTCTAGGGTGAGTCAAGAGTATCAAAATAAGTGTGGGTACATGTCTAGTCCACCTCATACCACAAGCGAAGGTATTGAGTATCAATCAAATTTTGAAGTTACTAGTTACCTCACAACCACAATCGAGCAATGCTCGATTGAGTACCAATTGAGGTGACTAAAACTTACCTCAATACACAATCAAGCGAAGCTTGATTGTGAGAATCAGCAACAATAACTCACTCACAATCATCTCGCTTCGCTCGATGATTGTTCGAATATTTGTGGGGTGATCACATCGAGCGAAGCGAGATGTGATTACAATCTAGCATGCTTCTCTAAACCATTCAAAAACACCAACCCCTCCTGCACCATCGTCGCCACATGAACCCCCTTTGAATTATACATCTCCCCCTCAAACAACACTCTCTTGCTCAGCATCCTCAAGGGCTTGCACTGGAACCCCACCCAGTCTGTGCCGTCAAAGTCGTCGTCGTGAAAGTACAACACATGGTCCAACGAGAACGACATGTAGTGGATCATGTCCAGCTGGTCCACCTCCCTGATCCTCAAGCTCCGGGCCAATCTCGTCAAAAACAATGTATCCAGCAACACCGCCAACCCCGCGTAGTGAAACGGCTTGGTGACGTTGGTCATCTCCACGCCCTCCTCCGGACACCCCCAGCGGGCCAAAAACGAGAACCTGCGGTCCGTCACCGCAAGGTCCTTTTCGTGGTCCTCGGTTAGATCGAGGTTGTACAACTCGGGAAATATACGGTGGTACACCAAAGTCTCTGCCAAGTGCTTGTCGATAGGAAGTTTCGTCACATCGTGTCTGCTGAACCACTCGTGTTGGGGAGTCTGAAACTGGAACGGTTGTGCAACAATCGCTTTGTCGTCGTCATCCTCCTCCTCACTACTTTTAGCCTTTTCTGCCTTCTTATACTCTTCATAGTCCTTCTGGGCATCACTGTGGGAGTTCTTTTTTGTGAGGGAAACGTTGGCGTAGTACACCACTTTTCCATTCTGTAGTGCCCGAAGGTGCCTGTTTGCAAAGTTCTTGCCTTCGGAGATGGTCTCGACACTCCACTCGAGGGGGGTCTTGTCGCTGGTGGGCAAAACAAAGTAGGAGTGGAGGGAATGGGGACGGAAACCAGTGGGGGCAGCTTCCATGGCCACAATGACGGCCTGGCCGGCGAGATTGCCGCCAAAGGCCCCGCGTGCGGCACGATTGGGTTTTTTGAGGGGGGAATTGCCGAGGTATTTGCCGGGGGAGGGGGAGGTTACTCCGAGGGTAGTTTGGACGTCGACTTTCATAATACTTGAACAATGAGCGAAGCGAGTTGTTCAAGTTGAGTAATTCTCTTTAAATTGTCCAATTCTTTTCAAATTGACTGTTTGCTCAGTTGACTTCTCTTCAATTGAGCTTTCTCTTGAAATTGAGTGACTATCTTTGAACAATGAGCGTAGCGAGTTGTTCAATATTCCCAATTAAGTGAATCTCTTGAAATTGAGTAATTGGAGCTTGGTGATTCCCTTGAAATTAAGTGATTCCCTTGAGATTAAGTGAATCTTTTGAAACTGAGTGATTCCCTCCGAATTAAGTGAATCTCTTTGAGTGATTCTCTTGAAATTAAGTGAATCTCTTGAAACTGAGTAATTCTCTTAATTGAAAATTCCTTCAAACTAGGTGATTAACTTGACAATGAGCTAGTCAAGTTGTTCAAGTTTAGTAATTTCTTGAAATTGTCCAATTCTTTTCAGTTGACTGATTCCTTCAGTTATCCTTTTCAATTGAATATTCTCTTCAATTGAGTATTCTCTTCAATTGGTTTATCCTCTTTAGACTAGGTGGTTCTTCCAAATCAAGTATTCTTCAAACTAAGTGATTCTCAAACTTATTGATTCTCTGAAATTAAGTGATTCTCAAACTAAGTCTCTTCAATTCTCTTCAAATCGTTGATCCTTCAACTGATTCTTTAAGTGATCTTCGACTGATTCTTTGATAGTGTTCTCTTAGCGTAGCGTTGTTCGAGTTCTTTCAAGTGAATGGTTGACTCTCTCAATTATTCTCAACGATGATTCAACTAGTCCGGTGCTTGGATTCTCGGTCTATTCCTAGTGTTGCCCTGATCTTAATCTGGGGAATATCTGTGAAATCGATTGGTGATTGGTGTGTATTTATGTATTTGTAAGCAAAATATCATGGGAAAACTGGGGTATGTCCGTCATAAATCCGGGGCATGTGAAAAACAAACACGAGCGAAGCGAGTGTTTGTGCAACAAGCCAACTACGAATACAACAACGAGCGAAGCGAGTTGTTGGCTACAAAAACAAGAGAACAAGATAAAAACCAACGAGCGAAGCGGGTTGTTGGTAATAACAAGATAAACCAACGAGAAAACAAGTTAAAAAAGATAAGAATCAACAACTGGCTTTGCTTGTTGGTCATAAAAGCTGAAAGATGACAACGATGATGTCATCTCTAACAACTAACTCGCTTTGCTTGTTGTTAGTTCGTTGTTGTTCGCTCATTGTTAGTACCCAACATTATTGCATCTAACATCATCTAATTACATCAGATCTTTTCTTTTGTGCACTTTTCGGGTGCGGAGTTGATGGTCGGGATTAGGGTGCGACTACGACTAGACGATGGTCCATATACTGTTACGTGGACTGCACCCCTAGTCTTGGGTGACGTGAACAGATATGATGGTCATAATATTGGACGGGCAGGATGGTCATGGGATTTTGGTACCCCTCTCATGCCGAGGTACAAATAATTCAATCGAGATTGTGCTAGTTCTAGCTCGTACATTCTACCTCGATTGAATGGAGTTTCCCTGGCTCGTACTAAGCTCGCGCACTCGCTCGATTGAACAATTCTCGACTGTAGTACTTGTTAGGAACCTTCGAGCCGACTATGCCTACTACAAGACTGTAGCCTTATATGCAGAACCACCTTGAATGGGTTTCTTATATGCAGTACACGAAGTTAGTCCTTCACACAGGCATTCGAAGTACCCATTAACACTCAAGGACCACCATTCCAGCCTTTGAATCTACACAATGCCTGTAACACTAACACTGAAGAACCAATAGTTGTATTACTCAATTGAAGTAGGACCAGCACATTTCACCATTTAATACCAGTGGATTACCATTACCAATATGCAGAATATTCCAGTTGATGTAACCACTAACATTACACCATGTGGAATACCGACCAGTAAACATTACCTTCATTGGAGCATTCCAATGTGGTCTTGACTTATTCACTAATTATATTACTACACTTTTATGCTGTTCATCCTTCGCTCAGTCTGAAGTTACTGTTAAATTTACTACACCTTGGCTATGTTCATCCTTCGCTTCGCTCAGTCTGAAGTCGCTCAGTCTACTGACTGTTAAATTTACTACACCTTTATGCTGTTCATCCTTCGCTTCGCTCAGTCTGAATCAGTCTGAATCTGAATCTATCATCAAAATCATCAATATTCAATCGCTGATTGAAATAAATACCCATAATCAATCACCCTCTTGTGGTGCTCTATATCCAATTCTAGTCTATTCTAAGAAGCAAGCTTAACGATAGCGAGCGAGACGTTCGATGTCAGAAGAAGATCGTTTGTCGATGCTTTCACAACTGTTTAATCGTTTCTCCATTTCAATTGTTGAAAGATCGTTTCTCGATGTTTCTCAATCGAAAGACAATCAAGGGTCGTTCTCTTTGCATCGCTCTCTTCTCTAGTCAATCTCTGAATCGATCTCTTAAACGATCTAGCTCTGCTCAATCGTCTCAATCATATTTCATCTCCTCAAACGATCTCGCTTCGCTCAATCGTTAATCAATCGTTAATCGCACTCGTCATCTTCGTCAAACGAACAAAAACATCGAGCGAACGATGAGCGAAACGAATCGTTTAGCTCGAATGTTTAATATCATTCGCTCATCGTTTCGCTCGATTGTTTAATATCATCTTATCTTATGCCCTCAAACGATCGACGAACGATCAGCGACGATTCGCTTCGCTCATGTTGCTCAATCGTTTCGATCGTTTTCGATAAAGTCGCTCTCTCTCTCACTCAACGATTGAGCGAAGCTCAATCGTTTCGTTCGTTCGTTACAACTTATGATTAAACCCATCCAACCTCTCCTTCACCTCCTTATTCAAATACACCAACGCCTCCTGCACCGTCGTGCAAATCATCACCCCCTCCAACGTGTAAATCAGCACATAGCACATCACCCTGTCATTCGACAACCTCGGAAACCGGTACTCCACATACAAGTAGTCGTCCGTCTTATAGTTTGTATCGTGAAAGTACATGGCGTGATCAAGACTCACTCTAAAGTAGTTGACCGTTCTGCCCTCGCGGTACCAGTGGTTGAGGTCCCAGCCCAAAACTCCCACCATGGTCCCAAGGTATGTGGCATCCAGAATGTAGCAGAGCTGGAGCACCCGTGCATGGAGCAGGTCCTTGGCCCGGTCCAACGGGTCGTTCATCTTGATAAAGTACCCCATGGTCCGGTTACCTGCCGTCTCGTACGAAAGCGTCTCGGGGATCACACCGACCGTGCCAATGACCCCGGATCCCGTGACCAGGTCCAACGGGATCCGGTGGTATAAAAGGTCGTGTGTGTGCGCAATTTCAGGCAAGGTGTGCAACTTGTCGCGGTACTTGGTGAGCAAGTACAGTGGCTTTGTCCCAAAGTCGACGGTTGGCTTCCCGTTCCCCATTCTCTCGATCGCACTATTCTTACGGGTAAACAGAACCTGAATTGTGAACATGGTCTTGCCGTGTTGCACGCCCTTTACAAGCCGGTTGCAGTAGTTCTTGCCGTCTGTGATTCTCGTGACCTCCCACGTGACCGGGATCTTGTCGTCGCCCGCCCTGACAAAGTAGGCGTGGAGGGAGTGGGGCGAGAATTCTGGGTCAGGGACCGATTTCCAGGCTGCGGCGACGCCCTGGGTGACCAGTTCACCGCCGTATGTGCCGCGAGTGTCGCTGCGCATGGGTTCGAGAGGGTATTTGCCCACATACGTGATGGTGTCGCCGGACGACGACTGTTCAACGAGGTCGAATTTGGTCTCTATAGTGTTGATTGTTTGGTCAGCGTAGACCTCTTGAAGGGACATGATAAGATAGTGGCTGAAGAATTGGTGAGGTGAAGAATTGGTGAGGTGAAGGGATTGACTGTTTAAGTAAGATTTTTATCCGAGGATAAAAATACAACAATCGAGTCAATCGAGCGAAGCGTGTTGATAAGCAATTATCAAACAATCGTACTCGATTGTGGATGAAAGGATAGAGATGAATAGAAGAGATGAATAGAAGAGATGAATAGAAGAGATAAATAGGAGATAATGAATACAAGATGAATATATGAACAGATGAAAGATGAAAATAGACAGACAATAGTCTTTAGTACGCCACACTTGCTCATCTCGTTTTGGGCTCATTTCATCTTTTGCACATGTCAATCGTGTGAAATTTTGGTGCGAAAATGTTGAAGGTGTAGGTGAAGGTGCGAGATGGAGCTGAGAACGCTTGTGATTTTCTTGTTTGTGTGCAGGAGAGCTTACATTCTAGCTTGAGTGATTGGGCGTGGGTCAGAATTCTTTGGGGCATGGGTCAAAATTCATTGGAGGCAGTGTATAGGGTGTGAGTGGTGTAGGTTTGTGTGCCAGTAAATGTTAGACCTTCTATTAAGACCTCCTAGTAAATGTTAGTAAGACCATTTTAGACCTTGTAGTAGTAGATCTTCAAGTAAATGTTAGTAGACCTTTTAGAAAATGTTGGTCAGATCTTCTAGTAAATGTAAGTATAGAGATCTTATAGAAATGCAAGAGTCCAGACTGTACATCTGGAGTTCAAGTTGAGTTTGTTTAAGTGGTGCTAGTAGTGATGGTGGTAGTATAGTGGTAGTATAGTGGTAGTATAGTGGTAGTATAGTGGTAGTATAGTGGTAGTATAGTGGTAGTATAGTGGTAGTATAGTGGTAGTATAGTGGTAGTATAGTGGTAGTGACAATAATGAGTGCTTGATAGCGATACTGATAGTAACTGATGATGATGAGATTATTCGGAGTGCAAATGTGTTTCCATGAGGCATGGTCGAATGTTAGTGGTCGTGGTGATTGCCGAAGCTCTACATGTACTCACTATTAATCTATTATCTATACCTATTAATGTAGAGCAATTGTGGACTTGAGATCCCACTTGTTCTGATAAAATTTCTTTACTTGATTCAAAACTCTAGTACTGTTAAACCGAAGAAAGTTCATGTTCCAAACCAGGAGTATTTCCATGTTCGCTATGAAATTTTGCTTTTTCTTGGCTGTTGCAAATTTGCAGCCATTAGAAATTGGCTGCGAATTCTATTCACTGAATATAAGAACAATGAGCGAAGCATTGTTCTTATATTGTAGGAGTTTCGAACTAATTGTGGATTTATGAGGACGAACAAGGAGTGAAGCGAGTTGTTCGCTCATTTAAGTGGCTGTAGAGTAAGAACAATGAGCGAAGGGAGTATCAAACAAGTTGCGGCTGTGGAGTAACAACTCGCTTCGCTCGTTAAGAAGTCAGTTGTGAGAAGAACTCGCTTCGCTCGTTAACAAGTCAGCTTTGAGAAGAACTCGCTTCGCTCGTTAACAAGTCAACTTTGGGAAAGAACAACTCGCTTCGCTCGTTGTTCAACTATAGTTTGACTTTTCTCTCACTCCCCGAATGAAAATAAACCAACCCCTCCTGGACCACACTCGCAAACAACTTCCCCCTCTTGTTATAATACGACGCATTCAAAAACACCCTGTTATTCACCATTCTCGGCGCCTTAAAACTCACAAATATCCAGTCGTGTGGCTCAAACAGGTCGTCGTGCACGTACACCAGGTGGTCGAGCGACACCCCAAAGAAATAGCTGTTCTTTCCCCCAGTAATCCCCACCAGCGCAACCTTTTTTCCCTCCTGGTGTGGGTCCGCACCCATGTACGGCAAGTCAAGCAACCTCGAAGTTGCACTCAAAAATAGCGAGTCAGAAATGGCCCCAAGGCCCGCGTACCGAAACTTGGGCGACACACTTGGACGGTCCTCGTCGCCGATCCTGATCCAGAACGCGAGTTCCCGCTCACCCGCACTTTGGCCAAGCTGCTTGGGTTCCAACTGGTGGAAACCCGGCGTGAGTTTGTGCTGCAACAAGCCCCCAAAATCGAAGGATGTGTGGGTTTGAAGGTCGGTGTGGTCGTACTTGTAAAAGGCAGGATGAACCGGTTTTTGAAAGTCAACGTTCTTTGACTTAATTCCTCCTTTACTTCCCTCTTTAGCTTCTCTATCTCCTCCCTCCTTTTTCGTTAACGAAACCATCACCACATACTTCAACTCGGAGTTCTGGAGCACACGCACCAAACGGTTTCTGAAGGTTTTTCCCTCGTTGAGACGCTCAATCTCAAACTGACACACTGCGGTGTCGTCTCCCGCCTTGACAAAGTACAGGTGGAGGGAGTGGGGGAGGTATCCGGGACAGTCTTCCATGGCTGCAACCATGGCACTGGCGCACAAATTACCCCCAAAAACCCCACGGCTGCGCGCGTGGGGCTTGGAGAGGGGCGCGAGGCCTTCGTAGCGGTTGTCGCCGAGTTTTCTAACGGCAAAGCTGCGCTCGAGCTTGGAGGTCTTGTATTTGGTGGTGGAAAGCATAATGTGTGGATGGGTGTGTTGGGTATAAATACCGAGGTGAAGGGTAACGGTAAAAAGAAACGAGGAGGGGAAGATAACACAACTTTTCACTAGATGCTTCGCATCTAGTGAATGTTGAGTTCCTAGAGAGTATAGTTGATGTAGAGTTGATGGAGAGTTGATAGAGTGATCTGATGTAGGTTCATATAGCGTTCATAGAGTTCATATAGAGTTTACATCAACATCTCACTTTGATGTAGTCGTTCCCAAAATGGAAAATTAGATGGCTGCAACGTCTACTTTGGTGGTTCTAGGGAGGGTTAAGGGAAGGGTTCGGGAAGGCTTGGGAGCTCGGAAGGAGTTGGGAAGGAAGGGAGAAGGGATAGATAGGAAAGAAACTGAAAGCAACATTACTTTTTCATGTGTTTATTACATCATTGTTGGCTTTGCACCCCTGTTTTGATTACGAAACATTTGCTTGTTTTCAGCAAAAATCTGGAAAATACGGAAGATACAGCTCCAGAAACGCGAGCGAAGCGAGTGTTTCTGTTTACATCATTGACCAGTTGGTTCATATTGACCAGTTGGTTCATATTGACCAACTTCGTTCACATTGACAAATTATTTATTTTAAACAACTGCACTCATTTGTTTTTACTTCATCAATATCCTTTCACCGTGCCAGTGTGGTTCCTCGGTCCATCTGAGTCACGTGGTATAGATTATGTCAGCAGCGAATGAACAAAAGGAGCGACAAGGAGTGTAGTCAACAAAAAAGTAGCGTAGCGACTTGTTTGTTGTTTGTTCGATCTGTATATATCTCCTTCTTCTCCTTCTTCTCCTTCTTGTCATTTTCCTCTCATTTTATTCTCCTACTTTCCATCTCATCTCATCTCAATACATAATACCCAACAAATACATCACCCCAATTGTAAGGCATGCACTTCGAGCTAATGCCGTAGGGTACCTTAGAAGACCTAACTATTAGAGTGAAGCCCTACTCTCTTCAGTGCAGTCTATCCCTGTCTCACTGTCTATCCCGACCCCCTTCTCTGATTATGTAAGTAAAATCTTGTATGCAGTCTTAGAAGGCGTAGTTTCCCTACACCTTCACCAATGCTCAAGCCAATTCTCTTTTCCTCCCATGTCTCATAATCGAATGCATGCATTGCTTCTTAGACTATTAAGAACTGTATCATTAAAAAGTGAGCGAGTAGTGAATGGAGAATCGTTGATACTTTTCATTTATTCATTATCTAATTTTAATCATGGAGCGACATGATCTTGTCTAGGTGAGACTAGTGAAGACTTTTCGTGAATATTTCACGAAACGTCTTCAGAAGAATGTTGACACATTCACGAGTCAAGTAATAAAGTCTTCATAGTGTGCTGACACATTCACGAGTCAACAAAGTAATGAAGTCTTCATAGTATGTTGACACATTCACGAGTCATTCACGAGTCATATTCACGAATCAACGCATTCACGAATCAACGCATTCACGAAGTAATCAATATACTTGGGATGAGATCATTCACCAAGTAATTTGATGTCTTCACGAAGTATTAACGCATTCACGAGTCAACGTATTCACAGAGTCATATTCACCAAGTGAAATAGGCACTCACATCTCACTTCGTTCGATGTTCGATAATTGTTCGTATCTGAATAACAACACTCACATCTCACTTCGTTCGATGTTCGTGAGATGAAAATACAAACAACACAACACACATCTCACTTCGTGAGATGTGAGTTGTGTTGTCTATAAATGAGCCACTATATCAGGCACCCCCGGCAAAAAATACGTCAATCCCTCCTGCATCACCGTCGCAGCCAACTCCCCCCTCTTATTATACATAAACCCTCGCACCAACAGCCGGTTATTCAGCACTCTCCTGAACTGGTACGTGAACGCCACCCATTCCTTCACCACATCGATATCCTCCATGCCCTCGTGAAAGTAAATGTGGTGGTCCAACGACATGGCATTGTAGTGGAACAAATGAATGAGGTTCATCAGCTGGGGCATGAGGTGTCTCGCGTCCTTGCTCTCGTCGTAGTCGAGGAACGGGTGGTCCTTCAGCGGATTGAACGGCACGTGCAACACCCGGGGCAAAGTGGTCAAAAACGCTGAGTCAGTCAAGTTGGCCAACCCCACATAGTTGAACAACTTGTCCTTGAACAGCTGCTGGTACTCTGGTGGAACGTACTTCATGTTGCGCTCGATCCCAGGAAGCCCCGTGCCCTCCTGCGCGTAAAACTCCGCCATGAACGGCTGAACCTCCAATGGCTGCGAAACCTGCGATGCACTATATTCGGGCAGCACAACATTGTTGATGCCGCCCCACATGGTGATCCAGCGCTCGGAGGGCGTGTTTTCGAGCTCGTGGCCCTGTTTCTCGTACTCAATGTACTCGCGGGGGTACGCGTTGCGGATGTAGTCGGTGTGGTGGACCTGTTGGAGCCCGTGGGGGGCCTGGTGGTGGTACTGCGCAAACCACTCGTCACGTGTGGGGTCATGTGATGAAATGACCCCCACAGATCCGCCCAAGGAGCTCTGCTCCTTGGGTGATTTTAACGGTGAGTCCAATTCTGATCCTGTCTTGTATTCTTCATGTTCTTTAGACCCTTCATGTTCTTTCGATCCTTCACGTTCAGCCTCAACCTTTCTTCTCAAAGTAGCCGTTGTTGTAGAGCGTACCTTTCCTTTTTGTCTCAGAATGATGCTGAGCTTTGCAATTGTGTCTCCGTACAGTTCGACGTCGTACTCCATTGGCACTGCAGAGTCGCCTGCTCTGATAAAGTGGGTGTGGAGCGACACAGGCACGATGTTTTCCCAGCCATTGTCGCGCTGGTGCTGGATGGCCACCTGGAGCGCTTGTGCAATCACGTGCCCGCCATATACACCGCGGGCGTACTTGACGGGGAGTCTGAGTGGGTGGCAGCCGATGTACTTGCCGGGGGCGACGCGTTTGACGCTGAATGCCTCTTCGAGGTCATCGATCAAGGGGGCCTGGCGTCTTCTCATGGGGAAAAGAGGTGGATTTGGTGGGTTTATATTTCATGTGAAGGCGGGGTAAGTGGAGACACTAGATGAGCCAACTAGATGAGCGCTAGATGAGCGAAGCGAATCTAGGCGAATCTAGTAGCGAATCTAGTGGAAACTATAGTGAAAGTGTTAGTAGAAGTAAGAGTATAGAGTAGAGTAGAAGTTGAAGTAAAGTAATTGAAATATTAGTGAACTCAGACTTGGTCAGAAAATTTGTTAACCCACGGATAAAACAAGAAAAGACATGAAAGTATTACGAGAAATGGTTCAAAGAGGGTACCAAGAAAAGAGGAGTAGAGAACGAACGGTAGTGATAGTGAATATCTCTTGGTTGAGAAATCCTTTTTAGGCTAATGATCTTCTGTAGTCAAATATTCTTCTATTTGAATATACTTCTTCTATGAATATACCAATTCTCTTGATAGACCAGTTAATATGCCACCTTAAATTACATTAAATTAACAACTCAATTTACCAGCTCTCGCATAGATTCGCTTCGCTCATCTATGCCCTCTCGGAAATGTGATTTTTCTCGTTTTGCTGCGAAATCCGAAAAAAGCACGTGAAAGTACCAAGATCTATACCGAGTGGAGTTTATTGTAAATAGGCCCATGTAAATGTGGAAAAGCACTCAGGTAAGAGTTACATAATCGGGTAATATATACTCAATTAAGTGTAATAAAAGACTTACATCAGCAATCATTATACTCTACCTCATCCTAGTCGTACACTCTTACACTTAGTATTCAAGCATCGCCTAGTATGGCGTGCCATTAGTCAGGAATCACCCCCATTAGGGTCTATTCTTATATGCAGTGACTTGGGCGTTCCATACCTTTCATACTCGCTATTCCCATACATTCATATAGTCATATATACTCTACACCCTTCGTATGCCATGCTCACTTATCTCTATAATATGTACTCATCCTTTTATCCTCTTTACTAATAGTGCTCCGTTTCCTCAGTACCATGCTGGCTGCTCCATCATGCTCAGATACCAATTATCATGTCACTCAGAAGCACATATGTTCAATACTAGTTGGTGTACCTCAGTAATACCAGATTCAACACCTCAGTCATACTCATGCTCGATACAGCCAACTGATTCAACGCTCTTAATAGGCTCAAAAGCTGCTTTACCTCTCTGAAATGGATATTCTACCACTCATAATGACTATCAGTAAATATTATGAGCTTTAGTCGTATGTAAAAACGAGCGAAGATGTTGCCATTTTTCAACTCATAAGTAGATAGCATACGCTGTGGTGTACCTTCAGTCACACTAATGTTCCTATTAGACCCAGTGTACCTCAGCTAACGTACTCACGTTTTGATATTCGAATGCTTATCTTATGCCACTGACAAGCATACTTATCTCCTGATACTAACAGATGAACAAGATACTCATGCTCTTGATATGCCACTCTATCAAGTATCATCTCTTGATCCTAACAGATGAACAAGTATACTATCTCTTGATGTTAGAAACATTCACATCTCTTGGTATGCTGATGATATACTCACATCTCTTGATACTAACAAGCATTTTGATAGAGCTAGATGTGAAACTTCCGCTTCGCTCATCTAGTTTGCTCTTGATGTGCTCATGACAAGCATCTTTTGATCAGATGAGCATGCTCTCTTGGTATGCCACTAGAAGAAAGCATATCTTGATATCCACTGAATGAACAGGATACTATGTCTTGATATGCTGATGATAAAGCACTCATCTTAACAGATGAACAAGTAGTCGTGTTGCTAACAGATGAACAAGTAGTCGTGTTGCTAACAGATGAACAAGTAGTCATCTTGCTAACAGATAAACAAGTAACTCATATGCTCTATTATAAGAAGTAATGAGCAAGCATACTCATGCTCTTGATATGCCATTGTAAGACCAAGTATCATCTCTTGATGCTCACAGCTGAACAGATACTTATATCTCTTGATATGGATGAGAAAGCATACTCATATCTCTTGATATGACAAGTACTGATATGCTCTACAAGAAGTAGAGAGCTGATGCAGCTAGATGAGCAGATGCTCGTTGTTGATTTATCTTATCTTTTTTAACTCGCTTTGTTCGTTGGTTTATCTCGTGGTCTTGCTCTGTAATAAGAAGTAGATGAGCTGATGAGCAGCTGGCTCGTTTCGCTCACCTAGCACACTGATATGCTCTATAAGAAGTAGTGGGCTAGATGAGCGAGCTAGATTCGCTTCGCTCACCTAGCTTGCTCACCTAGCTTGCTCACCTAGCTTGCTCACCTAGCATCATAAATGTAATTTACAAAAAGTAACACACGCTTCGCTCGTGTTACTTTTTGTAGTACGGCCTCTCTCCCAACCTATTCACCGCCTCATACCTCCTCCGTGCCATCTCCAACACCGTCTCCTCGTCCTCTCCACTCACCCTCAATCCAATCAAACTCCTCTGCTTGTTACTCAACGGCAAGTCCTCGCACTCGTCCCTCGAAGTAAGAGCTCCATGCAACGACGTGCCAAACACCGCGAAAATAACCGTGTTGATGGCGGTCTCACCCCCCCACCACCACACATTGTCCCTTGGGCGCACCACATCCATCACCGACCGGAGCATCTGGAACACAAAGTACCCAAAAACACTGAAAATCATGTGCCGTATATATGGCTGTACGTTCTTTTGTCTAGAGAGTGCAGTCTCCATTAATGGATTGGTCCATTCACCAGTGGGTTCAGAGGTTCCCAAAGGGTTAGAGTTTTCCAACCTTCCTCCATTCTCATATCCACTTTTATTGTCACTTCTCTCACCTCCTCCATTTTCTCTGTTTCCAAACTTCTCATACCTCCTCTCCAACACCTCCTTATTCAACACTTCCCTAGCAACTTCTTCAACTTCACCTCCTTTTATTTCCCTCCTCAAAGGAATTCTATTTGTGGGAACATGCGACACTGTCGGCGGGAGAAACAGCTGGATCCCGTACTTTTCTGGTCCCTGTGACGGCGGCTTGTAGTATATTGGGGGTTTGCGCGCATTGCTAAACATATCCTCTGTATTGTTCTTTTTCTCACTACTCTGTAACTTGGCCAGCACGAGCCGTAAATCGATCTCGCTCCGGTCCATTTCCACGCTCGTGGGGGCAGGCGCTTCAGGCTGGGGAGACTGCCGCATCTGGATGTTGGGGGGAGGATTGTTGGCCAACTTGCGGAGGTTGGTTGGGGGAATCACCATAGGACGCGCATAGAGCAACGAGTACGCATCTTCGTAGACAGTGGAGTTGGAGGAGTCCATAATTACTAAGTACTCAATAGTACAAGTGATGGCGTATAAATCCAAACACTATGTTTACAAAAGTTACCCGGATTTCACATTGTATAAAGGGAAAAAAGTGAAGGGAATTTGAAAATTATTAGTGGTTTTCACTAGTCTAGAGTTAGCTCTCAAGCTAGATTATCTGGTTTTGCTCAAGCTAGATTATCTAGTTTTCTGTTAGAACATCTAGGTCTTCGACCTAGATGTTCTACCGCAAACAATTAACACTGAGGACAGTGCTGGTTGGCTGCTTTCGCACAAGTGATGAATAAAATGTTTACACAGACCTGTACTGATTATTATGAAGTACAACGACATGCCTCTTCTGATAGTGCGAGAGTAGAAGATTACTAGATGAGCGAAGCGATCTAGTAATCTGAGCAAACTTGGTATCTGAGACTAGATGAGCGAAGATTACTAGATGAGCGAAGCGAATCTAGTCGAATAAGAAAATCTGTCTAACATCCAATCTCTAAGACTTCCAGATGAGCAAGCGAATTCAGTCGAATAAGAATTCTAACATCTAAACTGAGATTTCGCTCATCTGGTGATCTCAATCTAGTATCTGGACTCTACATAGCGAAGTGAATCTATTTGATCCAAAATATTTAGTGACATTCCTCATCTAGGATGGAGTATAGTCTAACATTTAAACTCTAAGATACCAGATGGCAGTGAACCTAGTGATCGAGCAAATCTAGTATCTTCATATATCAGTGATCTACTGTGACGAAAAGTGTCGTCTTACACTATACTGAGACCTCGACTTCTCTATCATACCTAAACATACTCTACTAATTTGACTGAAATTCTACTTAACTTCTACTTAACCTATTAATACTCAATCTAGCTTGAACTAGCTCGATTAAATGTGAACTAGCTTGATCTAGCTTCATCTTCATAATGAGAACAATTTCGCTACGCTCAATTGTCCTCTGTCTATGTGCACTCCCATCGCGAAAATTCTCCGCACTGAAATTTTCACCAAATTTTCACCATCCAAAATCTACCATTAATTTTCAATTCTTCACCAAGACTATCTTGTATCTTTTACTCATCTTACTTTCTTTTACTTATCTTACTTTCTTTTACCTTCTCTTTTATCTTCGATTTGATTCTTACTCAGTACAACTCGCTACGCTCGTTGTACCGATGTACTGATCTACTTTCTTTCAATCATATGACCATCGTACTCTTACTCTCAGTACAACTCGCTGCGCTCGTTGTACATCGTTCTCTTCCAATCATATATTCATCGATAAAGTCGCTTCGCTCCTTTATCGATCCTACACATCAACACGTGAAACACCACTGCGTGGCTTTCTATTACTACTTACTTCTTAGCAGTCAATCTTCTCAAGTAGAAGGCCAACTCCTCACCCTCCAAGATGTAACCGTCACATCTACCGCTCTGACCTGGTCTGGAAGAGATGGCAGCGTACAATCTACCGGCACCAAACTGGGAGTCGACAGAGGCCTCGATGGAAGCAGCACCGGCTCTGGAGGCCAACTTTCTCTGGACAGAAGCAGACTTCTTGGCTGGCTCAGCCTCACCAACCTTCTTCTTACCAAGAGAAGCACCGTAGTGGTTCTCGTACCATTGTCTGAATGGAGTGGCATCAATCTGCACAATGGCGGACTTGGTCAAGGTGTTGGTTCTAACCAACTCGTTGTTGCTTGGGTGGTACACAACACCAGCAATTCTGGTCTTTCTGGAAACACCCTCGGAACCCCACGAAAAGTTACCAGTCTCAATTCTCAAAGCTCTAAACTTTTGGTTACCACCTCTGGTTCTCACAGTGTGGATTCTCTTGGCACCAATCTTGGTGTTGGCAGGCTGACGGCCCAACTCAAACTTCCGCTTCTTTCTGAACTGGGCTCTCTTGGCACCAGTGGCAGAACGCTTGTGACGAGAATCTCTGGAAATACCCATGTTGCTGTTTGTTAGTACAAGAATCACAATCGAGCGAAGCGAGATTGTGATTGACAATATGATAATAGTACGCTGACAAGTCAGCGTACTATTTAGTCGATTGACATTATCCACTAGATGTTGTCCTAGTAATCAAGTTATAGTTCAAATCAAGTTCAAAGTTCAAATCAAGTGGTAGTACTAGTAGTACTAGTAGTACTACCACTTCCCCAATACTAATACTTGTTCCACTGAATTATCCCACTGACTTGTCCCACTGACTGTCTTGTTATACTAGTTGTCTCATCGTATCATATCCTCTTCTATCACTATCTCCGTTGTTGTTTCACATACACTGATGAATATCACTAACTACTCTGAAAAGAAGTAAAAACTTTCTAAAAAAGTTTTTTATGAGAGCCCCAAGAGGGAGCGAAAATTTTTCGCCTGCACAAAAAGTTCTGTGCACGTGATGAGGGTTGGTGCCCTAGAACGACAAGAGGGCGGACCATTTTTCAGCACAGCATGGAGACCGTTTACGACGAGGTGGAGATCGAGGACTTTACGTACGACCCGATCACACAGCTTTTTCAGTACCCGTGTCCGTGCGGGGACCGGTTTGCGATATCGATCGATGATTTGCGGGACGGGGAGGATATTGCGGTTTGTCCTTCGTGTTCGTTGATGGTGAGGGTGATTTTTGATGAGGAGGATTTGGAGGAGTACGAATAACGAGCATAGATGAGCGAAGCGAATCTATGCGAGTGCAGACTATGTCATAGATTGCGAAGCAATCTATGTTTAAACAGAGATGATTATTTGCTCGAAATGAGATGAGATGAGATGAGATGAGATAGATGGGCGAAGCGAATCTATGCGAGGACTGAATATGGTCAGAATATGACCATAGATTTGCGAAGCAAATCTATGTGATAAGAGATGATCAGATGAGCTGATGAGCACAATATGGTCAAAGATTTGTTTAAAGCTATTTGCAATCAGAGATGTGATGAGCAGATGAGAAGCGAATCTATGTGATGAGCAGAATATGACCATAGATTTGAAGCAAGTCTATGTTTAGATGAGATGAGCGAAGCGAATCTATGCGAGGACTTAATATGCTCATAGATTTGCTTTGCAAATCTATGTTCGATGAGATGGTCAGTTTGCAATCAGAGATGAGATGAGACGAGCAAAGATTCCCTTCGCTCATCTATGCGAATATCAGAGTATGACCATATATTTGCTTCGTAAATCCATGTTTAAAGATATGGATGATCATTTGCAATCAGAGAGATGAGCAGATGAGAAGCGAATTTATGCGAGGCTTTACGAGCACAAGTTTACCTCGACTTATACGAGAGCATAAATTTGTCTCACTACGAGAACAGGTTTGCCTTCTACGACAGATCTGCTTTACACCACGACAAGATGAGAGAGGATGAGCGATACAGAATGTAAGCGAGGATAGAACTTGCACAGAGTATCGATGGTACTGCGAGTCCTCTGAGTCGCTTGGCACCGAAACTACATTAATGGGTTGGGATATTATAGAGATTAATAGGAATGAGCGGAAGCGAGCGAACGAGTGTAGCGAGAGCAAAGTTGGAGTAGGAGAGTTGGAGTAGGAGAGTTGGAGTAGAGGAGAGTTGGAGTAGGGAAAGTAGGAGAGGAAATGATCAAGTGACTTCTAAGTAGTGATAGGTGGTTGACTTGTAAGTAGTGATAGGTGGTTGAAATATAGTAATGATTCCACGCCATATTTCTTCCATTACATATTTTTATTTTTCAATGGTACCACCTCATCTCATGTGAGACCTCATCTCATGTGAGACCTCATCTCATGAGATAATACTACTCCAGAGGTACCCTGAATAACTGTACACAGATCTCCTTTAATATTAGTTAGCAATTACATAAGCAATGTGGAGGAAGACAAAGGTGAGTAGGTGAGATGGGTAGATAAAAAAAGGTAGATAGGTAGATGAGTAGTAGTAAGATGGAATATCTTTGTTCGATAGAAGTAGTAAGATTTAATATCTTTGTTCGATAGAAGTAGTAAGATTGAATATCTTTGTTAGGTAGAAGTAGTAAGATTGAATATCTTTTGTTCGCATAGATTCGCTTCGCTCATCTATGCTCATCTATGCTCGCTCATCAGTTTCAGAAGGTTATGACATCCAACAAACTATCGTACGAGATTATGAGAGATTATGAGGACGATGGAGCAGATTGAGCAGATCGAGGTCAACAGGTGCAGAAAACGTTCCCATGTGGAGAAGATAACTATCAGTTTGTGCAGGAGAGCACGAGCATAGATGAGCATAGATGAGCGAAGCGAATCTATGCGAATAAGAGATTATAATCTGTTGTCTTTCTCTATCTATTATCTCTATCTTTATCAGTTCTTCTTATCTCTATCTCTATCTCTCTTTATCTCTATCTCTATCTCTATCTCTCTTTATCTTTATCTCTATCTCTATCTTCTTATCTTTCACGTGCCGCTTACAAATCACCCAAAATGGAAGATTAGAAGATTAGTGTAGGAAACGTAGAACACGTAAAGTGGTAGGAGAGGTAGTGGCGGTAGTACACTGTCACTACGTGACAGTGTGACAGTGTGACAGTGTGAAAGTTTAGTGATGAGAAGATACTAAATGCAACATCCACTTCGTGGATGTTGCGTGGATGTTGTTGCTGATGTTACATTTCTGCAAGAGAACAACCTCGGATCACAACGGGGAAGCGTTATTTCAGTTAACCAGGGACGGGTCTAGACCGGGCCGTTAAAACATCAAGAGCCACAAGCGAGCGTTGAAATTTTATAGGAGCAAGAAAATAGCCAGAGCAAAATAGCCAGAAATTCACAGAAAATATAAAGAAAGGGGTAGTTGTTATGTCTGTATACTTTTTTACTCTATTCTCTATTCTTATATTCTCTGTACTCTATATTCTCTGTACTCTATATTCTCTGTACTCTATATTCTCTGTACTCTATATTCTCTGTACTCTATATTCTCTGTACTCTATATTCTCTGTACTCTATATTCTCTGTACTCTATATTCTCTATTCTCTATATTCTCTATTCTCTATATTCTCTATTCTCTATATTCTCTATTCTCTATATTCTCTATTCTCTATATTCTCTATTCTCTATATTCTCTATTCTCTATATTCTCTATTCTCTATATTATATCCATTCTCTATTCTATACACCCAATATTTTCTATTACCACGTTCTTAAATTAGGTTGAAAAATAGCATTTGGATCATACGTTGAAAATAGTAAGGGATCAATCATGTGTCGGCAGGGTTGATCCGAGATGAGGCAGATGATCAGTGATTCGAAGCGAGAATAGGTGGGGGGGTTTATGAGATGGTAGAGGGTGATATATAGATGGTAGAGGGTGATATATAGATGGTAGATGATAGGTGATATATGAGATGATAGAGTGGATGAAAGTGGATGAAAGATGAAAGTGGATGATATGAGATAATATGAGATGATGGATGAAAGTAGAAAGAATATTGGATAAAAGAAATAGATGTGGATGTATAAAATAGGAAATTTCTTTTAGTTTTGTGGTAGTGACACAAGGACCGCAGTGTCGTCTGGGGTCTACTGGGACCTGGTGGACTAAGCTTTATCCTTGGAAATTATTTTTATGTATTGCACTGCCCACAATCCAGTGATTTGTTGGGAACCTGCATAATGGGCTTTTGACAGCCCGATATTTGACGGATGCAAAACAATGGAATTTAGACGTCGTTGAGGCTAAGTTTGAGCCCGGGAGATGACAAGATCGAGAACAACGTGATGAAAGAGAATCATGCCACAGATATGCGCATGTGACATACTTTCATATTTGCACAACGCACTGATTTGTACTAGCGAAGTTTGTACTATGTGTATTTGCAGTACTATCTACACTGTACTATTTACACTGTACTATTACGCTGTACTATTTACGCTGTACTATTTACGCTGTACTATTTGTACTACACTATTTGTACTACACTATTTGTACTACACTATTTGTACTACACTATTTGTACACTATTTACTTGATTTGTACTTTGTACTGGAGGTGGAGTGAGTGTGAATTTGGAGTGTGATTTGGACTGAATGGACTGTGATTTGGACTGAATTGGACTGTGATTTGGACTGAATTGGACTGTGATTTGGACTGAATGGACTGTGATTTGGACTGAATTGGACTGTGATTTGAGTGGTGTGATTGTGTAGTGTAGTGGGGGAATTGGGGGATTGATGGGGGATGAGGCGTAAGGCTTAAGAGTGCAAAGTGAGTAATTTGAGAGTAGTAGTAGTATATTAAGTATAGTAAGATTAGTGAGTATAGTATGATTATAGTAGTAGTAGTAGTAGTAGTAGTAGTAGTAGTAGTAGTAGTATACTAGTAAGTATAATAAGTAGTATTCAGAGAGAATGAGAATTGAGTACTCTAGTAAGTAGTATAGTTAACAAGTAGTAGAGTGAATAGGGGAAGTGAATAGAAAGAACAAAATAATTGAATGGACTAAGAATAGAGAGAATAAGAATAAGAATAGAATTAGAACAAGAGGAATAAGAATAGAGAGAATGAGAATAGAATTAGAACAAGAGGAATGAGAATAGAATTAGAACAAGAGAAATGAGAATAGAATTAGAACAAGAGGAATGAGAATAAGAATAAGAAAGAATGAACAAGACAAGAGTAGTATAAGAAGAAAGAAGAAACTATCATAACCATATGCAGACAAATTCCGTTTTAACTTTTCATGCTTGTTAAGCTCGTGTTGCTTGATATCAACGCAGTTTCAAAGTTTGCAACGATTCGTCAGATAAGCTGGCTGATAACAGGGTTCGGGTCCGGGGCCATGTGCATCGTTTTGCGGCGCAGTGGCACCAAGTGACTGTGACAAAAAGTGTCACGAAGTGTCACGAAGTGACCATGACCATCATATGAAAAGGAAGGGTGAGGCGGTTTCCATGCGGTTGGCGGCTATGGTGCATTGCCACCCTACGTATTCTCAGCTTATTCTTATAAGCGCGGGTACTGAGTATTTTACATTGTAGAGTGAATAGTAGTGAAGTGGAGGAGAAAGTGGAGGTGAAAGTGGGGGAAGTAAAAGTGGAATAGTACTACTACCTACTACTACTACCGCAGGTAGTAGTAGTAGTAGTAGTAGTAGTATCGTCAGTTTGAGACGATGTCTTGACGACTGGAATGGGCATGGCCCATAACCGCACGGCTGGTCACAAACCGTGGTTGAAGAATCTCGGTAATGTAGTGTGCTATACCCCCAAACAATAGGCCCCAGGTTTTCTGATGTTTTGGAGCAGTGCATGGATTGGAGTGGTGCAGAAGACACACTCAATAACTCAACAACTCGCTTCGCGAGTTGTTGAGTTAGTGAGTGTATTAATAGTATTGATAGTAATTACCAACTCGAAGCGGGTTGGTAGTGAATATAGTATTGATTAAATCATTGGTCATTGATTAGATTATTGATTGGTTATTGATTGACTAGTATTTGGTTATTGATTGACTAGTAATTGATTATTGATTATTGACTATTGACTAGTAATTGATTATTGATTATTGACTATTGACTAGTAATTGACTCACTACCATTAATGATGATCGACTAATTGAGTTACAATTGAGTTCCCGACGGTTTTCAAAAATGGAAATGGACGGTGCGAATACGAACGATAGTACAGATTATGAGGATTATGAGGATTATGAGGATTATGAGGATTATGAGGATTATGAACTTGATTTAAGAGAGCAGCAGAAATAAGAGAGGAGCAGATGAGTGAGTGAATGGAATGAATGGAATGGGAATGTGGAATGGAGGTGGAAGTGAATTGGTATATGGAGGAGGGAGGGATTGGAGATTTTGGAGGGAGGGATTGGGAGGGATTAGGAGGGATTAGGAGGGATTAGGAGGGATTAGGAGGGATTAGGAGGGATTAGTGAGTAGAATATAGAAGGGGAGGGAGTAATAGAAAAGAAAGAGGGAATAGGAGTAGGAATAGGAACAGTGAGGAAATCTCATGTGCTTTACAGCACTTCCTATTCCAGGTATTTTTAGGAATTTTACAGCCATTTTTTACAGCCATTATTTGAATCTCACAGGCATGTCAGGGGACCAAACGTGCAATCGAGCGAATCAACGCAGCGAGCATAGATGAGCGGGCATAGATGAGCGAGCATAGATGAGCGAAGCGAATCTATGCGAAAAGGGGTAGAATAGGAGGTATTGAGCATAGATTTGCTTTGCAAATCTATGCGAGGGTAGGTTAAGAGAGAGGAAGAGGATAGGAAGAGGATAGGAAGAGGATAGGAAGAGGATAGGAAAAGCATAGGAAAAGGAATTGGGCAGCATTGATTTGCTTCGCAAACCAATGCTACCAATGCTACCAATGCTACCAATGCTACTAATTGTTTTGCCGTTTTTTGTGTTGTTCCATGGCGTTGAGTGTGATTTCCATCAGGCACCAGGCACCCGGCATCCTTTATAGCCGATTTTGTGGCCGATACGGCTTGTGAAGTTGCAACTTGAGCACAGACCGATAGAAGCGCCCGCACTTGCCACGATAAGGAGTTATGAGATTTGCACGCTTGCACGAGCGTAGCGAGTGCGTAGCGTGCGAAGAGATAATTGCACGAGTGTAGCGAATGCTACACTCGCTAGAAAAGGAAAGGAAAGAGAAGTAAGGAGAAAGGAAAGGAGAAGGAAAGAGAATGATAAGAAAGAAGAGAGAAGGAGAATGATAAGAGAGAAGGAGAGGAGAACGAAGAAGAAGGTGAACGAATAAAGAAGGAAGAATTTCAGAAACAGAAGACAATAGACAGACAAAACAAGGGACAAAGACAAAGACAAAAGTAGAACAATAGAGACAAAGATGAATATGGAGGATGATAATAGGGAGTGGGGGGGAGAGGGAGAGTGGGGAGGAGAATGAAGGAGGAAGGAGGGAGGATGGTGATAAGGAGAGGGAGAAGATAAGGAGAGGGAGAAGATAAGGAGAGAAGGAAAGAGGATGATGAGAAGGAGAAATAAGATAAGAAGAGAGAAGAGGAAGAGAAAGAGAGAGAAAGAAAAAGGAGAAAGAGGAACAGACAGAACAAAGAACAGACAAAGAACAGACAGACTTCTTTTCTGCTTCTGACTGCCTACTCTCTGCTTGTTACCTGCCATCTTGTATGTCTTGTGTCCCGAATAGGAAAGTGCATGGTTTAGTTTATGAGCACTGGTGGGCTAAAAATTTCACCGTTTAAGACGTTTACATGGGGATGGAGGATTTTGCATGTTTTCCTGGAAATAATCTTGTTTGATTGTTGAATATTTCGATTGTGGGATGTTGTGTCGTGCCATTGTTTCCTCTTCTATTTTTCCACCCCACCGAAAACGGTGGTGGTGTGTTGTGTGGGAGTTGTTATTCTGTGGGAGTTGTTCTGTTGTGGGAGTTGTTCTGTTGTGGGAGTTATCTTATTCTGTGGGTATTCTGTTGTGTTCTTTCTGTTGTGGTATCTGTGGGTATTCTAGTATTCTGTTGAGTACTCTACATTCAGACTACCACGACTAGCGAACTCAGCTTCGCTTGAGTTCGCTATCGTGGTAGTCTAGTCTGTTTCATGCTATCGTACGATTAACGATTCTCCGAAACACTGTTCAAACTCTAAATCTTCATGACTCGAATTTCAATGATGTAATAGTGTTCGCAGTTCCCGGGCGGGCACAAGCGTGAGACATGAACTTTATCCTGCGTGGAAACGAAAAATAACGGAGATTATCCGGACAAACAGTTGTTAAGGTACAGGCAGGCAACCACAAAGGCGCGCACTGAGCCACTTTGGGCGGCCAATATTATGGAAAATAAGGAGCTTGTTGCGAGCCGCCCCTCCGGCCAAGTGCTCTTACTGAATTTCTGGTATTGCCCAACGTGCCGAAACTCAATAGAAGCGCTGACAGCAAACCTCCATTTCCGCGCAGAAAATAACCACAAACCATGCCTGTACATAATTGTATAACGTGCGTTAATCTCAAAAAATCTCAAAAAATCTCAATATAAAGAATCACAGAAAATCAATATAATCTGCAAATTCCCGGGTCTTTGAGATTGGCCAGAATTACATCCTTTTTTGCTAATGTACAACATCCAGACCATGGTGGGTCAGATGCCAGAAGACCGCAAGTTTCATTCCATTCGACAGCATTCCCCGGGAAGGCCGAAGGACGACCAGCATCAACACACTCAACACCAGCACCAACAACAAATGACCCCGGGCCAGAACTCGGTCCAGATGGCCCAGAGCTCCAGCCAGAACGTGAGTCACCAACTGCATAATATGAATGTGAACAATGTGAACAATGTGAACCAGAACGTCCAAGCAAACCAGAACGTCCAAGCAAACCAAAATGTTGGAAATGTTGGAAATGTTGGTCAAAATGTTGGTCAAGCTGTTCAAGGCGGTGTTGGAAACATGAACGCCAGCAACATGAACGCTAGCAACGTAAACGTCAACGCTCCAGGCAACATGCAGCAGGGAGTCAACTACTCGCCCGTGCTGATGGTGCCCATGTCTGGGATGCAATACATGCCGATGCACCACGTCCAGATGCAACCAGTGCCGATGCAAGTGATGAATGTGCCAGTGCAAGTCAACAACTCGTCACTCAGCACACGGAGGGGCCCGTGGTCCCCACTCGAAGACAAGAAGCTTTTAGATTTGATTGCGATATTTGGGCCCACCAACTGGGTGCGGATCCTGAACTCGCTTGCCACACGTACACCCAAACAGTGCCGCGAGCGGTACCATCAGAACCTCAAGCCATCGTTAAACCGGTCGCCGATCACCGTTGAGGAGGGCGAGTTGATTGAGTCGCTTGTTGCCAAGTACGGCAAGAAGTGGGCGGAGATCTCGCGCCATCTCAACGGAAGATCAGATAACGCGATCAAGAACTGGTGGAATGGGGGGGCGAACCGCAAAAGAAGAGCAAGTTTGGCTCATAATGTGGATGAAGATGATTCGTTGACTCAGCACCTGAATTTGTCCAATAGTAGTGTGGCTAGTAAGCAGGAGGATGAGTATATGGGGCAGGCCCCAGATGAGTCCTCCATTGGTGCCGGAGGCGCCAATGGAGGTGGCACCAATGGTGGAAGTATCACCAGTGGAGGTGGAGGTGCTGGTGGTGCTGGAGGTGCCAATGGTAGTATTGCCAGTGGAGGTAGTGGAGTTGGAAGTGTTGGTAGTGGAGTTGGCGGAGCTGGTAGTGTTGGTAGTGGAGCTAGCAGTGCTAATGGAGTTGGCAGTGTTAATGGAGTTGGTGGGGCTGCTGGAGCTGCAGTTGCTGGCACCGACCACTCTCCCAGTATATCGTCTTCCACCTCCGCATCGTCCACCCAAGGATCCATTGGGGCATATTCCAGCACGTATACATTCAACACACCACTGGCACACCCCCAAGTTCCACACCTTCCACAAATATCATTCAACACATCCATGTTTAAGGAACCCGGTACCTCTTCGAGTGTGACCCTTCCTCCGATTCAGAACAAGTCATCGAACCGTAGTGCGAGTTTCGATATCAACTCGAACCAGCCGTTCCCACCGCCGTCGCTCCCGCCGATTTCGTCCAGTAACAAGCGCCGTTTACTAGATGAGAACAGACGGCACTCGTCTGCACTGGCTGTGTACCTGAACCATATCATGACCAACTCGCACCCCAACTTGTCGGGGCAAGTGACTCCCCCCAACTATGGGTCACCACTCCTCTTTTCGACCCAGGTTTCACGGGACAACTCAGTGTCGCACTTTGAGTTGGGGTTGACGACGGGGAACTCGCTGCGGCGGTCGCTGATTGCGCCTGATTTGTTCCCGAACCCGTTGGCACACAAGCGCAATGTCTCGCAGAACCTGTTCAATCTGCCTGTGCTCACGCCGCTGACGAGATTTAGTGTTTCTTCGGCGACACTGGGGTTGCACCCGGCACAGTCGAGCAACACGTCGCCGTTGAGTAACTTTCACAAGGCGAATAGTACGAGTAGTTTGAAGAAGGAGGATGAGGAGGAGGGTGAGGAGAAGGAGAAGACGAAGATTGCGGTTCTGTCGTTGATTGACTAACAACAAACGAGCGAAGCGAGTTTGTTGTTTGTCTGAATAAGAGCGGGCAAACGAGCGAAGCGCGTTTGTCGTTTGGACTTTTGAAGAAAAGAAGAGCTACTGTCGTTCGTCTGAGTAAGAACGAGCCAGTGTCGTGCTTCTAAACGAGTGTCGTCTGAACAGAGAATCTTGTCTCTGAAGGAAGAATCAACTTCCAGTCAATATGAACTGATGAAATGGAAATGAACAATAACGATGAATGACTGGAACGAGAATGAGAATGAGAACGATTAGAACCATTGAAAGAGGAGAGAGAAAGAAGGAGAGAGAAAGAAGGGTAGAGAAGAGGAAGAGAAAAAGGAGGAAAAGACGAGGCACAATCATTGTAATTTTATGTCTGCTCATTTAATGGTTGATTTATTCGAACGCCTTTGTTCTGTAGGAGGTTCGATAATTAATTGGTGGCTTGGTTTATCGAAGACGGTATATCTTCTGGACGGTACATATCATAAACCGTACCTTATCTATTGATTGGATGAGGATGTGTATTCAATATTAATTAGCATGTGACCAAATGAAACAATCGAGCGAAGCGAGATTGTTGAAGTAGATGAGTGAAGGAGACAATCGGGCGAAACGAGATTGTGAAGTAGATCAATTGAAAGAGATGAAGAGGTAGGTCAAAAATTAGTGATGAGAGATTAATACTTTAGTGAGAGGATCAACAATTTAGTGAGAGGATCGAAAATTTAGTGAGGATCAGAAATTTAGTGAGGATCAGAAATTTAATGAGGATCAGAAATTTAATGAGGATCAGAAATTTAATGAGGATCAGAAATTTAGTAAGTGATTAGGATCAACAATTTCGCTTTGCTCAATTGTTGAAAGCGTAGATCAACAATTTCGCTTCGCTCAATTGTTGTTCGCTCGATTCCCTTTTAGGTGAAATGAAATTGCAACTGAATTTAGAGGCTAAGTAAGGCTAAGTAAGGCTGAACCGAACCAGGCTGCCCCTTCAAGTTTTATCCAATTAATTCTAGTATTAATTGTAGTATAAATCTGGTATTCTAGTATCAAATCTAGTATTCAATGGCTGGTTCTGTCAAATAACCGAGTATCTCGCTTGGTCAAAGTAATCGGACCTCCGTCTGTTTCACGTAACGGTGGCAAGCCGAGAAACGGCTACGCCAGAATTTAACAGCTGATTTTGATGCCCAGTCACGAGCCCGCTTTAAAATAACGTATGAGCGATGGAATAAAAGAAAATAGACAAATGGAAGGTCACAAAAGGACAAAAAGGACATAGACAGAAACGAATGGAAAAGAAAAATACATGCCGCAGGTGCTAAAGAGGAATTAGAATTGAGATGAGGTGAGCGCAACTTGCCATCGCTCGTGGTTGCGCTCAGCCGCTGGTGCTGAGAATGTAGAGAATGCACCGTGACTGCAACGAAACTGCAACGAAACTGCACCAGGTGTCCAACCTGCGCATGGGGAATGTTGAAAGAAGAATGTAACATGAGAAATGCAGGAGTACGGAAATAGAAACAGAACCAAAAAAGGTTCAAAAAAAAGACCGGGGCAAAAAAAAAGGTAAGAGGTGCTGCACAACAAAATGCACAACAGCACAGTGCAGATGCAAGTTGAGAGAGGCGTACACGATAATCTATCAGTATATGAAACATGGTGATGGATTGACAAGACCCTGGTGTTTCGAAAGGACATGTGGAGAAATAAGGTTCCCAACAAAAGCATAATCAGTAAGCGAGCAAGCAATGGACCCGGTGTAACCAGTAATTTTCATAATTTTTTACCACTGAACGTTGCAAAGGACCTTTTAATCCTGGTGGCTACGTCATAGGCTGTATCATGTATCACTATGTATCACTATATATCACTATGTATCACTATGTAACACCATGTAACAAAGATGCACCATCCATGTCTCTATGGAACAAGACACCACTATTAACGGAAAAACCTTCCAGTTTGTGGTCCTTCCCCTCACTCATCGTCTTTCTCTTATTTTATTCTTGTTTCCTCTCTTTTCTTTCTCCACTTACTCTTCCTTCTTCCACTCTTTCTTCTTCCACTCTTCCTCCACTCTTGTTCAGCTCTCCAACCGTCGTTTAGAGCCGTTGAGACACGTGACATTTATCCGCGAATGCTTAGAAGCCAGCCAAGAAACGTGGCAAAAAGGTTGACAAGAATAAACGATCGTATAGACCACCACATGTACAAATTGCAAAATCAGTGTACAAACTGTAAAGCCAAACGTACAAACTGTAATGAGTTGGTCCAACGGTGTTTGCGTCATTACGGGTTTCCGGACCGCCGCAGACATTTATGTGCGAGAAAAAAGACGGAAAATCGCGCATGCATGTCGTAAATCCAGCCGAGCTGCCGATGCCCAATAACAGATGGGGCATTACAATCGAGCGTAGCGAGATTGTACTGAGACTCTTTTGAAATTTACTGACTCTGAAATTTACTGACTCTGAAATTTACTGACTCTTTTTACTGACTCTTTGAAATTTACTGACTCTTTGAATAAAAGATTGCATCGTAGATCTAATTGTGCTCGACCGCCACAAACTCCCTGATCTGGTCGTTTAAAAATACCGTTTGTGGATCGTGCAAAATCAGATGTACGAGATGAGCCCGATACGAGAACAATAGTGATGAGGTAATGGCTTAGTAATGGTGAGTAATGACAGTAACCAACTTCCTTAGGTCTGCTCAGTCTATTTATGTAAGTGCTTACAAATAGTCACACGAGTTCCCAATTTGGTAAGACACATAGATCTGATTGTGTAGACCTGTGGATCTGATTGATGGATCTGATTATGGCTGATTATGGATCTGATTGAATGTGGATCTCATTGATTGTGAATCTGATTGTAGATCTGATTGTAGATCTGATTGAATGTATAGAGGGTATGGGGTCTTTGTGGGAGGCCAAAGAGTACATTAATTTATAAATTGGCAGATGGTGTTATATTTTTGAATATTTTCGCACAGTAGTTAAGATATTTACTCTACGTAAGAGAATCGATTGACAATCAATTCACCAACACCTCTTCTCCTGTTTGCTAGTCAATCTACACCATCACAAACAATCGACACACCCAGGGAGTGGAGTTTATATCACATAGACCTTTTCCAATGCTACTTCCCTGGGTCAAAGTATCTTTGTAGTTGCAATTGGGAAAGACTTGTTTGGTGTATTGTTACCTTAGAAAATCTATGTTGCGCTTGGCTGAGTTAGGAATAGAAAATGTTGCTAAGTATTGCAGTTAGATGTGCTGGAGAGCGTATGAATGTCCTTGATTAGTCATCAATTATGTAATATAATACAGTAGTCGTTCCATAATCGATACAATACGGTACTTCCATAGTTGATAAAATACGGTACTTCCATAATTGATACGGTACTTCCATAATAGATATAATTAAATGCTGTATGAAACCGTATAAGTTGAAAATAAGTTATGTGATAATGAGATTATGATGTTGAGAAAGTGTGATACTTGATTGTTCTTTATACTGACTCTTAATCTGAAAAGACAATATCGCTCATCTGTGTATATGAAAGACAGATAAATAGATGGATAGTTAGATATAGATACTACTGCGGTTTTGGTATTTTGTTACTGGTAATTATCCGCTTATCTGTATGTGAATTTCGTATGAATTGTAAAATTCTAAATGAGCACTAGTGTCCTTTTTTTTCGCAAATTTCCCGCTATTTTCTATTTTTTCTCACTGATTCTCGCTATTTCTCACAACCTCTCACAATTTCTTACTTTTCCTCGCTAAACCTTCTCGCTAATTTAATACTGTCATCTATCAAGATCTTGATAGGGGTCAGTTATTCAATTAAAATCCTATAATACAGTAATACACTCACTCGCTATCGAGTCGCTAGCAATTTTTTCATAAATACTTTAACCATCTTCTAACCTCCAACCGAGCGTAGCGAGGTTGGACTTTTTATCAGTAATCGCTACATTTTTTATCAGTAATTGCTACAATTTTTATCAGAGCGCTACAATTTTTCTATCACTAAACTCGCTCCGCTCGTTTAGTATGTCACTATCCACCATATCCCACCAAGATGCCGCCATGAAAACCGCTTTATCCGAGAACAACCTCCTCCAGGCCCTCAAACACTGTCTGAACTCGCTCAATGAGCTTCGGACGTCGCAACTCCCGCCCAAAGAGTACTACGAGTTGTACGTGGCTGTGTTTGACCTGCTCCAGTACCTTGGGCAGCAGCTCGAGTCGCAGGCGCTCAAGAAACAGAAACGCAGCAAGAACAACTCGTTTCTAGCAGACCTCTACGAGATGGTCCAGTACAGTGGCAACATTGTGCCGCGGCTCTACATGATGATTGTGGTTGGCACGACCTACATGCAGATGGCTGACGCGCCCGTCAAGGAAGTGATGAAGGACATGATTGAGATGTGTCGCGGTGTCCAGCACCCCATCCGCGGGCTCTTTCTCCGGTACTACCTCTCGCAGCGCACCAAGGACCTTGTTCCGCTTTCCACGCCCGCTGATTTTGCCGAGACGGTGGACTTTTTATTGACCAATTTTGTGGAGATGAACAAGTTGTGGGTGCGGCTCCAGCACCAGGGCCACCTGCTGCAGCGGGAGTTGCGGTACAATGAACGTAAGGAGCTCAAGATATTGGTAGGGCTGAATTTGGTGCGGTTGAGCCAGGTGATTGACGATTATTCCGGACCAGATTATCTGCCTGTCAAGTACTATGCGGAGCAGGTTTTTCCGTTGGTGACGGAGCAGATTATTCAGTGCCGCGATCTCCTTGCACAGACGTACTTGATTGATGTGTTGATACAGATTTTTCCAGACGAATTTCACTTTGCAACGTTGGGAGACTTGTTGGGGGTGTTTGTCCAGTTGCACCCACAGCTCCAGAGAAGTGGATTGGTGCAGAAGTTGGTGGAGAGGTTTGTTTTTTATAAAGAGAGGGGGGGGGAGGAGAAGGAGGAGGAGAAGAAGGTTGAAGATACTGATAAGAATGAAGAAGAAAAGAAGGTAGAAACGGAAGCAAAGAAGGAAGAGAAGGAAGAGAAGAAGGAAGATGAAGAGAAGAAGGAAGAAGAGAAGGAAGAGAAAAAGGATGAAGAGAAGAAAGATGAGGAAAATATCGAAAATGTCAATATCGAAAATGTCGATACCGATGTGAATGAAAACATCAAAAATAACGATCCGGAAGTTGACCTTTCTAAACTCGACATTTCTTCTCTGTCTCCTTCTCTGTCTTCTTCACTCTTTCCAACCTTCTGGGCATACTTTTCTCAAACGTATAATGATCTTGCACCCGAGGAACAACCCCTCATTCTCCAATCACTTATTCAACTCACACTCACCTACGATAACGACTACGAGAATCTCGATATTATCTATGACTTTGCGGCCAAGAAACTTTCTGCTGACGGTGAGCTCTGGATGAACCTCCTCACTGCCCCCATAGAATTTTTCCCCTCTGTCAAGCAATTGCTCCAGCTCAAGCACTTCCATGAACTTTACGTGCGTGCACTGCAACCACGGGAGGTTGCGCTTGCCATCGTAGACAAGCTCCTTGCACTGGGCGAAACGCTTTCGCTGGTGGAAGATATCGACGGGTTGTTCAAGTACCTCGCCCCACTTGCGTGTGACAAAAGTACTTTGGACACCACCCAAGACTTGGGGGTTGTTCCCACCATCAAGACCCCCGAGGGAGTGGTTTCACAGCTGTTTTTGGATACCCAAGAAAAGATATGCCAGGTGATTCTCGGCATCAAGACCCCGAACCCGTTCACTGATATCCAGTTGCTCATGCACGTGCGCAAAAAGTATCTCCACAAGGCCCCACACAATATCGTGTACACGTACCCCACGTTGGTGAGCGCGGTGTTGGAGCGGCTCCATATTGTGGGGCTCTACTTTCGGGTGTGTCCCCCCGTCCAAGGGGACCTTCTTGTGGCGACCACGTTCCGGAACTTGCTGGTGATCATTGACGAGATGTACGAGCACCATGCTGAGCACCATGTTGAGCGTATTTTGGGGCTTTACTTGGATGCTGCACTGGTGGCAGACCTGTTGAACATGCAGCAGTTGAGCTACGAGTTGTTCAACCAGTGTTTTGTGGTTTACGAGGAGTGTCTTGTGGTTGGAAAGATTGCCAAGGCGCCTCCACACGATGCGGCGGCGGGTGGCTCGAGGGCGTACATGGCTGTGCTTGCGATAGCCAACAAGTTCTATACGCTCCGCAACTTTTCCAAGGAGAACTTTGAGCAGTTGATTACCAAGTTGACCTTGTATGGCCTGAAGTTGTTGAAGAAACAGGACCAGTGCAGGGCGGTTTACTTGTGTGCACATTTATGGTACTGGTGTGAGTTTTTGGAGGTGGAGAAGGAGGAGAACAAAGACAAGGAAGATAAAGAGAACGACGAGACGAAAGAAGAGGATAAAGATAAGGGGGACGAAGAAATGATCATTCGAGACTTCAAACGAGTGTTGGAGTGTTTGCAGAAATCCTTGAGGGTTGCAGACCTGTGTATGGACCCGTACCTTTCACTCAAGTTGTTTGTTGAGATACTCAATAGGTGTCTTATTTTCAATGTTCCCGATGCGGAGGGCAGTTCTGTGATTGACGTGCGGTACATCAATGGGTTGATTGAGTTGATCAAGACGAATGCGGAGAATTTGCGGGAGGACGGGGACGATGAGGACGGGGAGAGGCGGGTGTTTAAGGATGCGTTGGGGTACTTTGAGAGGACGTTGGAGTATGTGAGGGAGGAGGAGAGGGAGGAGGGGTACTTTGTGGGAGTGGCAACGTAAGGATCAACGAGCGAAGCGAGTGATCGTGACGTTGCGCTGTTTTCAACGTTAGCGAAGCTAACGTTGCTTTCTAGATGAAGATTGACTTGACGTTAGCGAAGCTAACGTGTTACTAGATGGAGATTGACCTAACGTTAGCGAAGCTAACGTTGCGTTACTAGATGAAGATTGATCTAACATCAGCTCCGCTGTTGTTTCGCCAGATAAAGATTGACCCAACGCTACACTGCAAATACCAATATGAGCTGAGCTTGTATTGGTTTCACTATCCATTTTGTATAAATTATGACAATGAGAGAATGTAGGATGAGCGATTTGAGCGATTTGATGAGCGGAATCAAATTGCGAACATCACTAACTGAACATTAGTTTAAATAGCCACTTCATTTGATGAGAAGCGAATCAAATGGTAGATCCCTAATTGCACATCAAAAAACCGCTTGAGAAAACCACCATTCCGACTCTACCTCCAGCTCCATATATTTGCTTCTAGATACAGAGCGAGCAGATATACTGTTGAAGTAATTTTTTAGTGAGGACTACTTTTGTGGGGTATACGGGACTGCATATAACGATTACTTAGTATACTACTACTAGCAGACGCTCCTCTGAGGCCGCCACCCAGTTGATTTCTAGATAGCCAAGCAGTACAAGAGGTGAAAGTACTACAATGACATATCTTGAATAATGCCATATCTGAATTGAAGTAGGCAAATAGCAGACCGAACAATTAGACTGCTGATCCAATTGGGTAGTTGTACATCAGGTGAGGCTGCCTGAAGGTGATTCGATAGATGACAAAAGGAGGTAAGTTGATTGAAGGTAGCTAAATAGGATCAATAGAAGGTCACTCAATAGAATGTAGACAGGATCTAATCAATCTAAAGACATTTTATTTTGCCATATGGGTGCAATTTGCAGCCGATCCCACTTGTGGAGTGCTGAACTATAGAGTGTATAGAGTGTTGAACTATAGAGAGTTGAACTACCAAGTGAAGTGGTGAATTGCCACACATGGTCAACCCAGCTTTTTTGCACCGGAAATCTAAATCTTAGCCAGAAAGTAGGTGCACTAAAGTTTGGTTGTTAGGCATTTAGAGTTGTGCCTGTACAAAAGAATTGGTGATTTCCCCACTGAATCAAAGCTTGAAAGTTTTCTTGGCCTTTAAAGGAGTTGAAAGTGGTTTTCCTCAAAAGTGGACTCAAAGGCGTTTTCTTGATTCCAAACTAACTTGCTTCACTATGGTCCCTTTCTTTGGCTTCCATCTGATTCGCTTCGCTCATCATCGCTTCGCTCATAAATTGCTTTTCGAGGAGGCTTAGAATATGACATTTTGCAGCCATCCCAGACAATTGACTCTGACTCATGACCAGTATGCAATCAGTATTAACCAACCAATAAAGGCGCTGATATTGTATTTGTACTACAATAGTAAATTAGAACTAGCCTACTATAAGTTATGGAACAACTAACAACTTCAACAACTACAACAACTACAACACCAAATACGAAAACTGCAACAACTACACTATAAAATCCCCCAACATCTAACCCCCACCATCCAACTACCCCCAACTCCAACACCTGGCTCAAAACAGCGCATCTTTCTACCATATAGAGTATTGTTTCACAAAGTTATCTCGGTAATTTCCAGTCGGTCCCGACGCAAAAATAGAAGTGATAAGATAAGAGATGAAGAGGATAAGCATAGGCTCATCTTTCACCTTCAGGTGAAAGATGATGGTGAAGTGAAGAAATAAGAAGAGGAAGAAGAACAAAAAAAGATGAAAAACGATGAAGAAGAGGAAGCTTTCGATCGGGCCATCGACCCCGCTAAATAATTTTTGTGTAACATTAAATGTTATAAGAAGGTCCAAGAAGTAATTCGTATTTGACAATTGAGATTTATTTGGATATCGATTAGTGATTGAAGGTTTCACTAATCTCATACACAACCTCACTACACAACCTCACTACACAACCTCACAAACAACCTCGCTTCGCTCGATTGTGTGCTCGATTGTGTGCTCGATTGTGTGCTCGATATGTACGACCTCGATGTGCCCGGTACCATCCACCTCATTGACATGGATGGTACCATGAACGTCAAGAAAAACAACGACATTGTTTTGATCCCCCAACCCACGTCCAACCCCAACGACCCGTTGCGCTGGTCGCAGAAACGCAAGTACGGGCAGTTTGGGCTTCTTTTCTTCTACACCTTCATGTTGGCATCTGCCTCCAATTTCCAAGGCCCGCTCTATACTGTTTGGGTGCAGGAATTGAAGACGACACTCTCCGAAATTAATGTTACAATTGCGTTGCTCTACCTCTTTTTAGGACTTGGGTGCGTCTTTCTCCAGCCCACGGCGATGAAGATTGGGCGCCGCGCGGTGTACCTCTTTTGCAGTGTGCTCATGATTGTGTCGAGTGTGTTTGGGTGCACGGCCCAAAGAGGAAATTTTCTCTATGCTGCGAACATTTTGCTGGGATTTGCAACCGCTCCAATGGACGCGCTAGTCGAGATTTCGTCTACCGATATGTTTTTCCTCCACGAGAGATCCACCATGTTTTCGCTCTTGGTGTTTGCGTTGCGTGCAGGCAGTGATTTGGGGGGTGTTGCGGCCGGATACATTGTGGATAACAAGGGCTGGAGGTGGTGTTACTATGTGATAATCATTATATTTGGAGGATTGTTGGTGATTCAGTTGTTGTTGATGGAGGACACGACGTTCAGAAGACCAGAGGGAGAGGATGAGTTGAGAGAAAAGGAATTGGAGACAGAGAGAACTAATGAGTTGGAGAAAGCAAGAAGTAATGAGGGGGTAGAAGTAATGGGAGGATTAGGGAAAGAAGGATTAGATGAAGGATTAGAGGAAGGATTAGATGAAGAAAAGAGAGAGGGAAGGACCGAAAAAGACAACTTCCAAGTCGACCTTGAATCTCTTGGGTCTGTCGACTCCTCAATTCCAATGCGTCCTTATTGGAAACGGATGAAAATTATTCAGACCAAATATAATGATACCAGACCATGGTTAACCATCACCACCAGACCATTTCTTCTTGCAACCTTTCCTCCTGTTATCTGGGGCGGGTTGGTTTACGGTTCCCAAATCATGTGGCTTTCGTTGATGGGCACCACCCAGTCCCAGTTGTACACTTCCAAGTACAATTTTTCCAATGCTGCGGTTGGACTCACCAACGTATCGCCCTTGGTAGGCAGTGTTATTGGCCTGTTTTACGGAGGGCAGTTTGTGGACTGGTTGACCATCACATTGACCAAGCGCAACGGGGGCTACATGGAACCTGAGTTCCGCTTGTGGGCCATGATTGGCGCACTTATCTTCAATGCGGTTGGAATTTTGGCGTACGGGTTGGGGCCAGCATACGGTGCGCACTGGTCGGTTTCGGTGGTGGTGGGGATGGGGTTCATTGGGTTTTCAATGAGTGCGTGCGGACCCATTTCCATGACGTACGCGGTGGACTCGTACGAGAAGGTGGGGAGCGAGTGTCTTGTGCTCATGTTGTTTGCACGTAATATCATCGGGATGATCTTTTGTTTTGTGATTGAGCCGTGGCTCAAGGGGTGCGGGCTCAAGTTGACAACCTGGTTGATGTTTATGATTTCGATCGTGATAAACGGGTCGTTTTTGGTGATGATTGTGTGGGGGAAGGAGTGGAGGAGGTGGACGAAGGGGAGGTATGAGAGGGTGTGTGATACACACTATTCATTATTCTAGCCGAGCGAAGCGAGGTTAGAATAATGGCAGTGTAAGTTCTCAAACCGAGCGAAGCGAGTGTTTGAGCTACTAGTAGCGTATAAAGCTCTCAAATAACGAGCGCAGCGAGTTGTTTGAGCAATAATTCAAACTGAGCGAAGCGAGTTGTTTAAGCATATCGTTGTTTAAGCATACTGATTGGAACTCCGAGCAAAGTGAATTTTTACGAAATACACTTGGTACCAGCAAAGTCTAAAGTACTTAAAGAGCTCAGCGAGTTGTTTCAGCACCTAATTGATAGAATTCAAACACGAGCGAAATAGACTTGGTCACACCCTCTTCCCTCGTTTATTTGAGAGATTAGACAGATTAGATAGTAACAGACTGATAAGATGTGTATTCCTAGGTGAATATTGTAGAGCTTGCTCACTCTCAACTATATGCAGGATTTGCAGCCACGAAAAGCATTTTGAGTGCCAGAAAATGTAGTGTACATGAATGTTTAAAAGTGGGTGAACTGAGCGATACCAGATGCTGAGCATGCTAACAGTCAAGGGAAACTTGTGAAGGAAGGGTTTTATGGAAGAGAGGTGTAGAAAATCGTGGGAGTATGATCCCCAGTGGCACACAAATCTACGAGATGACCAAGTAAAACTCAATATTCACAATATTAAATCTAAACGGAAAGCTTGCTCGAGGCTGCAAATAGTGCAGGCATTTAGTGAAATAGCATTTAGTGATAAGTACGGAGTTAGAGATAAGTACGCAGTTAGAGATAAGAACGTAGTGATAAGTACGGAGTTAGAGATAAGAACGTAGAGATAAAAAACGAAAGGGACCAAAGTGGCATACCAAGAAAACAATATAAGATATTTGAGAGATTGTAATTGGCAATGAGCCACAGTTGGTGAGGTAAACGAAAGGTAGACAGTTGGGTAAACGAAAGGTAGACACAGTTGAGTTTATGAAAACGAGACAGTTGATATGCGACTACAACTGAATAAAGGGCAGAATGAGTGACGACCAAATAACAAAAGTTAATTATCGACTACTAGCTTATGTTCACTGTCTTTAATATATTTTATGGTGATTATTGAAAAATATATTGAAATATGGGCATGGATGAAATAAACAATCTTAGGTGAGATTTAGAAGAAGGTAGACATTGAGTGAGGTGAGATTGAGAGAAGGTTAGAACTGAGTAACGGGTGATTTCATCGAAGAGACATTTTACCATCATGTGACTGAGTGTAGTGAGAAAGCACACTCGATTGGAGGGAAGAGAGTGAAAGAGAGGTAAAATACAGTAAATCAGGTATTGAGTAGTCGAGTATTTGAGTATTTGAGTATTCGAGTAATGGAGAATTAATTGTATCTCAACTACAAATACTAGTAACTCCTACTACCCACAATCCGCTGCTCTCAATCGGAATGACGAGTGCTATAGCCACAGCAATTGGACAATTAAGCCTCACTAGTGATATCGTAATACCATCACCCATATGTAATTTGTGATCCAGTCATGACACCATTTGCTCAACAGTCTGAGCCTTTGACATCTTTAAATGCTCTTAACATTGACTCATTTAGTAAATTCTACTCTAATCTAAGTCCTTACTCTACACAATTCCTACACAATTCCTACTGCCTACTCTAACAGTTAGCCCAACTCATAACTTACTCAAGTGAACCAATCAAACTCAGACTGAATGGTTATCGATAAGGTCTACACGGTAAAAGTTGCAAATAAGCCACTGATAAGAAGAATAGAGTGAGTGAGAGTAGAGAAAAAGCATGTACAGAGTGAATGAAGTGGATTGAATAAAGTGGACTCAATTGAGGATTGAGAACAGAGCGAATAGAAGTAGAAACAACGCAATTATAATGTGTCATTCGTATAATAGGTCATTCGTATAATGTCAATTCGTATGTCAATTCATATAATGTGTCATTCGTATAATGTGGACATATGTCTTATCTCACCCCTCATTCTCAAAAGGGAAACTACTGAAATACAACGTTCATTTGACGTTGACTGTTTACATTGACTTACGTGACTCTCAAGACGTTGACTCACTTACACAAAACAACTTACACAAAGAGTATGTAATCAAAGAATTCAGTTCAAATTCAGTTCAAATTCAATTCAAACATCAAAATTCGCTTCGCTCATTTTGATATTACTATGGTCTTCCCCCGTGAACAATCCCTCTTGAACCACCTCTTGCACGGCAGTCCCCCCCAATTCGTTGAGGCCAAATTCACTTCAGCCAAGTACGAAGCCAACTCTGAAAAAGCCGAGATACTTGACCTCGAGTCCCAAGCCCCCCCACCCGCGCGCGGCCCTTTCCACACTTTCTACCGTGTTTTGCCTGTGATCCTTCTTTATTTTGGCGCGCGTTTTTTATCCCATGGACTCGCTACTTAAAGGGGAACCCCCCCATCGTGGGCGCCCCATGAACTGGCTCAGAGTCATTGTGTGTGTGCTGTTGTTGGCAATTGCAGGTTTTGGTGGGGTGAGTCGTTTGGGTTGGAGAGGTGGTACAAGTGATGTTTTTGGTTTAAGTATAAGTGATATAAGTGATACTTTTGGTCACAAGAGTCATTTTTATGTTAAAAGTGGTGGTGGTGATGGTAAAGGTGATGTTGGTAGAAGTGATGATGAAAGTGGTGATAAAAGTGATGTTTTTGGTTCTGGTTCTGGTTCTGATTCTGGTTCTGGTTCTGGTTCTGGTTCTGGTGTTGGTTCTACTAGTATTGCTTCCACTAGTGCCTTTCCCAAAAAACCCCTTCTTTCTTTCAGTGCCCTTGGGGAAGTCCCTGGGGAATCCTCTGTGGAGGCCCACCAAGTCATTGCCATTTCACCTCCAGTTCCCGACTATGGATCTCCTGTTTTCAACACCACTCTTTTCCACCACACCTTTGGAAACTCTTATGGGTCTCCATATAAAGGGTTGTGGACCCCCCCTTCTGTTCCCTTCAACCGTGTGATTGCCACGCTCTATACTTCTGTGGGCGGCCGTCAATACGACCGTTTGGCCCACTTTACAGTGGGACAGGTGGAGGTGTGGAGAACGTCTACAATTGAGCCTACAAGGCCAGAGGCCTATTCAGTGTTTTCAAAGGACCTTTCGGATTATGTATCGTTGTTTGGAGAGGAGATCCCGTTTTCGTTTGAGTTGAATAACGTGGTGGATGGTGAGATTAACGGGGTGTTTGATGTGAGGGTGGAGGTGTCTTTATATAATGAGGAGAAGGAGGAAGAAGTTAAAGATAGAAGAGAAGGAAAGGAAGATGAAGGAAATGATGAAAGAAGGGAAGATGAAGGAAATGAGAAAAGAGAGAATAAAGATGAATGGGAGGAAAACTTCTTTGGAATTGGGAATGTTCCCAATACTGTATATTCTATCACCCCCGTTATTTCCTTATCCACCTCTCCTTATACTACCCCTCTTCCATCCATCCACTCCAACACCTCTCGACTTGTGCTCTCAATTATTGCGAGTGGTAACGGCGACGAGGAGTTCTGGTACCTGAACACGTTTGCACAACATGGACCCACACGCGTGGTGAATGTGTATGTGAACGGCATCAAGATTGCGTCGCAAACACCAGAACCAGTGGTGTTTACCGGTGGAATATCGCCGCTATTCTGGGGGGCTGTTGTGGCGACCGATGCCTTTGATATTCCCCCGATCCAGTTGGATATCACGTCACTAATTCCGTTATTGGGTGCACTGTCAACAATTGGACTAGAGGTGAGCAATTGCTTGGGAGAGTACGGCAAGGTGCCGTCCAAGGCAACCCTGGAGAATTGGTTTGTGAGTGCGAGTATTTTGGCGTGGGAGAATGGGAAGATTGGGTGGAGTGAGGGGTGGTCGAATTTGCAGGGGGGGGATGCGTGGGGGAGTGTAGTAATTGCTGCTAGCAATACCAACACTACTGGCAACACCACAAACACTGCAACTGGCACCACCACGATTAGTGGTGGTGCCAGTGGGAGTGTTGGTGTTGCTAGTGGTGTTGGTGCTAGCAGTGTTGGTGGAGGTGGAAGTACTAGTGCTAGTGTTGGTGCTAGTGGAAGTGGTGGAAGTACTGCTAGTTTTAGTGGTGTTGGTGGAAGTACCAGTTTAAGTGGTAGTGGAAGTGTCGGTGGAAGTACTGCTAGTTTTAGTGGTACGTTTGGTAATACTAGTACTATTAGCAGCACCACCAGTAAAATCAGCAGCACTTTCAGCACCATCAGCACTAGCACCAGCGGTGCTAGTGCTGATGGTGCTGAAAGTGCTGCTGCTACTGGTGGTGTACTTCTGCTCATTGACACCCGCCACTCCGCCCAACTCTCCGCCAAAATCACCTACTTCCTCACCAACGGTTCCCGGCTCAGTGTCCTCACGTCCCTCAAAACATCTGCCAAGATCGCCAACGCCCAGCTCTACAACGACGACGACCAGTACGCTGCCCACTACGGAGTCCTGGACGTTTCCCTGAGCATCAAGGGCCAGTCCCTATTTCTGCTGGTGCAGGCCACCTACAGGTACCCCCTTGTTCTCCGTTCAGGCAGCCGCCCATACACCGGCAGCGTGGACCTCTACCAAGTACTGTTGAGCCATGTTAAGGGAGTGACCAGCAACGATGTGAACGAGTCGATTGCCCAGTATGCAAATTCGCTGTTTTTGATTGACAAGTACGTGCTCCCGGGGTCCAATGGGTCGTTGTATGAGAACTACCAGTACTCGAGGGGAGAGAGTGTGGATAACAGAGTTGTGGAGGCGAATAATTACGTGGACAGGGTGAATAGTGTTAGGAGTGACGAGGAGTTTACGACTGGGGAGATTGTGCCGGATGGGTTGTTGGATGTGGGAAGGTTTGTGGATGGGGTGAGGGAGGTATATGGGGATGTGGGGGGGGATGTGGAGAGTATTTTGGAGGGTATAAAGAGGGACTATTAACAAATCGAGGGATGAACAAATTGAGCGAAGCGAGATTTGTTGAGGTAAGTAAAGTCTCGATATAACAAATCGAGCACGCTCGATTTGTTAAAGCAAGATGACAGTGATAATCGGGCGTAGCCAGGTTGAGGGAACAAAAATACTTACGCTCGATTTGTTGAGGAAGAAACGCTCCCAATGTAACAAATCGCTCCGCTCGATTTGTTAGTGCAAAATGACTGATATCGAGTGGATCGCTTTTAGAAAAGTACTCAACAATCTACGCTCGATTTTTCAAAGACCAAAAGCTTCTCTTATGCAATACGACAGTCGAAGTCGAGCAAACATTTGAAATAGTAGCTCGACTTCGATGACCAATCAGTACGCCCACTTGAAGTTGACTGAGACGAGCCACGCAATGGAAAAGTACATTCACAATGCTTCGCTCTGCAGATGGCCACAATCGAGCGTAAACACTTTCACTCGTCTGAATAAAAGACTGATGAACATTGAAGGGAAGATTTGACCCTTCACCATCTTGCCCATTTCGCTCTCGATATTTATATTTTCCCTGATATGAGAAAGCCTATTCCTCCAGTTTGTTTATGTATTATTCAATTCACCAGTGTTCAGACAATATATGGTCAAATTCTAGATAATCAACACTCACGCACTCCAAACATACAACATCTATACTGATTAACACTCACTCTTAACATTCAACATCTATACTGATTAACACTCACTCTAAACATTCAACATCTATACTGATTAACACTCACTCTAAACATACAACATCTATACTGATTAACACTCACTCACTAACATGTAAACATAAAACATCTATACTGATTCATAACCACTCACTAACTCACTCACTCGCTTCGCTCGTTCGATCGTTCGAATTTAAGAAAGCCTACAATAAAAAAGAGCCTACATACATATAGCGATAAGAACCAAAATTGACAAGTTTGCCAAAAATTCAGCGAAATGAGAGAATTAGCAAAGTGAGATTGGGATATAGGGATAGTTTATCAATCAATATGAAATTTGATAAAATTTGATGATTTTATGAAATTCTATGACATTTAATTAACCTTCTCAAGTTTGTTTTCTTGTACGTTGTCTGATCCTGCATATAATTAATGGCTGCGAAAACCAAGACCGCATGCCAGGGGCTTGGGTACAACGTGGTGGCGTGAGACAGTTCTGCTAGTTCTACTATTTATTGGTTGCATTCTTAGTTATTCTTTCAGAAGCTTCAGTCGTAAAGTCCTACTACCGCTCAGTCCCACTAACTATACTAATACTACTACTTAGTCCTACTACTCAGTCCCACTACCAGTCCCACTTTAGTCCCACTCACTATCACTCCTACCCCTACTAATGTTTGGCAAACTAGCACAGGCTCTCATTTCGATGAACAAAGAAGACCGGTCGTTTTACATGGAACGGGGCCGGGACTTTTTTCAAGCTATTCTGAATGGAACGCTCAACAGCACTGTTCTTGTCAGTCAGTTGAATTCCACTATATCCAGTATTGAGGCGATTAGGGAGCAGAAATTGACGCAGATTTTGGAGAATAAGGAGGTTATGAGTTATTGGGAGTGTGTTTAGGGTAGCGTCGTGGGCGACGCCGTATGGGCCTGCGGTGAATGCGATTTCGTTTTTGTGGGGGTAGCGAACACGAGCAAACACGAGCGCAGCGAGTGTTTGCGAGTGTTCTTAGCATCTGCAATAGTTCGTTAGAGTTCGAGATTCCGTGAGGGTTCAAGAGAATTTGTGATTCTTGATATTTCGTAAGAAATTGAGAGAAAGTGAGAATTCATGTATCAAGTGTAACCTATGCCATTTTTGCACCCAGGATCAAACATGAACAAACAAAGAACACCACTCTAAGCTCACTGAAGAAATATGAACAAGTTCTCTATGAATAAGATATATGAATAAGAATAGTAAAACTACAAATTTGAGCCACCCAAGCCACAGGGCTTTTTCACATACATTCTGCACAACGTTACCTCTCTCAGATGCACACCCAAGATGAATATCCTACTGTTGTGGTTGGCTATTTCCAAATTTCATTCTCTGGAATTCCCAAAGGAAGGTATATACAGGGCTAATATACAGTCTACTTATAACGAACTAAACGAGCAATGCGAGTTTAGTGAGTGTTAACTAAATGAGAACGCTTTGCTCGTTTAGTGAGTGTTAACTAAATGAGAACTAAACGAGCAAAGCGAGTTTAGTGAGTGTTAAACCACAAGTGAATAGTAGAAAAGGCAACACTGAGGTGTTATCATCGTAACTTCACTCTTGTCACTCGAAAATGGTAATGTGGTTGACATGAGAGGAACAAGAGTTCATTATGAATAGTGGAGTACCGGAGTTGCTGAAAAATGGTACTGAATGAGGTAGAGGCAGTCAGGTGTGAGAATAGATGAGAAATAAGTATGAGTGGAATGGTATAAAAAATCCATTCTATTCATGGCTCACATATGCATCCACTAATCTCACAATCTCTAACCAAACCCTGCCCATTGAATCTGATAAAACTGTACGTTCTCCTTTTCCTTATCATTCTTAATCTTCTCATTCTTAATCTTCTCATTCTTATTCTCCTCCCCATTCCCCACCAACACGAAAAACTTCTTTACACTCGTTGCTAAACGACCCCCCACCAAAATATCATTAGCATCTGCTCCGTCCAACTTGACTATTGCGTACGAGTGAAACTTCAACGGGTCCCCGGGGTATATCACGAAATCACCGCCAAACTTGAGCCCAGGCAGTACAAAGTACCCTGCTTCACGGAGACGTTTAAAGATTTGGTAGTGTCTGTGGATGGACTGAAGGCTTTGACCAGTTTTTTTCAGATATCCATTGATGTACTGGTCAAGGGAGATGGAAAATGAGGTTTCTTTAGTGTCTTTCTTATCTATGGTAGTTTTAGTGTCTTCATTAGCAGTAGTGTCAGTATCTTTAGTAGCAGTAGTATCTATATTAGTAGTATCTTTAGTAGTATCTATAGCAGTAGTATCTATAGTAGTAGTATCTATAGTAGTAGTATCTTTAGTTGTAGTATCTATAGTTTCTATAGTATCGGTAGTAGTATCAGTAGTAGTATTATCAGTTTTAGTTTCCATAGTGTCTGTAGTAGTATCTATAGTATCTGTAGCAGTATCAGTAGTAGTAGCAGTATCCTCATGACTTCTTGTCACCACGAAATTCTCTTCTTTTGAGCCACCTACACAGATCCTGTTACTTTTCAGTTTGAATTGGGCCCTGTACCTGAGGTAGTCGGTGAGAACTGCGCCCTTTTCCATCAAGTACATCACTTCCCACACCATCAATTTTAGGGGGACCAGCAAAAAGACATTTTGTTGGGGGTACTGGGGAAGGGTTCCGATGAGGGTGCCGAGGATGCCGTGGTTGTCGCGGATATGTCGTATGAGGGAGATGTCGAAGATGAGGACTTCGTGGGAGATGAGGGGGAGGAGCATAAGAACAAATGAGCGCAGCGAATTTGTTTGAAAAAAGTACAAGCTATTTTTCATACAATCGAGTGAACTGATCGAGCGCAGTACAATCAAGCTATTTTTCATACAATCAAGTGAGCTGAACACAATCAAGCTATTTTTCATACAATCGAGCTATTATTCATACAATCTGCGCTCGATTGTATGAAAAATAGCGTATTTGATGATTATTTGATGATTATTTGATGATTTATAAGAAGAACTGAGAAAAGTAGAGGATTAAAAAAACGGTTAATTGAAATATTTATAGTAAGAGTATGTGTAGTTCTGCTTCTATACCTGAACCAGTTCAGAGAACTCAGTATTATTGTAGTTTGAGAAAAGGATAGAGATTAGAAAATATACAAAATAGTGTGTAGAGAACATAATAGTAGTGAAAGGTACTAGAGTACCCAAGTCTACGACTACAGACTGAGGATTGCATGAAGCTTCTGAAAACCTAACCCGAAAAGCTACTGGATAAATACACAAGACTTCCTTTGTGTACCGTTAGCCAAGACAGCCGCCTGGCTAAGCTCAGTTAACCGCTAGCTACATACTTATTGAGAGCTTAAAAAGAGTCATTGAACCCTAACAGAATAATAGTGAATAAGTGAACAATGAGTGAACAAACAATTAGCGCGGACTGGAGCGATAGAACTACGGGTGAGCCAACAAACATTTCGCTTATTGTTTCTCAGTACATGGATGTGTGCTAGTTTGTGAACCATTCCTTCACGACAGCTATGTTTTTGTAAGTCGAGCATTGTATAAATATGCACAGTAACAAACCAATGGTACAAATGAGAAGAGCATCTTCTTGAGATACGTTTACCACCTCTCTTGACTATAAGAACAACCTTCAGTTTTTTCCTAGGGATAAGAACATCATTCTATTGACTAGACAAGACCGAAAAAATTACCAAATTGGGTTTGCAGCCATGCAGCAAAAATTACAAAGAATAAGTGAACCGATACATTTAAACATACAAAATTTAATCAAAACCACCTCCACCGCATCCACCGCCTCCAAAATCGCTTCCTCCACCACCTCCACCACATCCAGAACTACCACTTCCAGAATGACCACCAGAATGACTTCCAGAATGACTTCCAGAATGACTTCCAGAATGACTTCCAGAATGGCCACCAGAATGACTTCCAGAATGACCACCATGTCCGCCATTTCCACCCACATGACTTCCGTTGTCTCCCCCTTTGCAACCTCTGGAACCTCCCCCTCCAGTATCACATACCGCATTTCCTGCATCTGAATTATTTGTGACGCTTGCGATATTTCCACTAGTTGCACCATTCGTGCCAGCACTCTTAGTTCCACCAGCACCAGCACTCTTAGTTCCACCAGCACCAGCACTCTTAGTTCCAGCACCAGCACTCCTATTGGTTGTCGTACCATTCTTGGTTGTCGTACCATTCTTGGTTGTCGTACCATTATTGGTTGTCCCATCATCCTTACTTTCACCCTTACTTTCCCCCTTTTCTCCCGCTCCCAAATCAAGTGCCGACATATCATTGAAATACTCATACCTGCAGCTTGGAGCATAGTCCAAGCACTCCAGAACCACCACGTCAGAACCCATTTCAAAAGGCTTTGTCACACCACCTCTATAGAACCCCCCACGATCCTTAATCCACGGAAGCTCTTCTTTCGTTTTCGAGTGCTTTTTGTGTAATTTCATTGTCTTCTCCGCCAACATGCTTACGCTCATTGCATTGTGGGTGCTGATATGCGTTAGCTCACTACCCTCCTTCTTCTTCTTGAACAATCCCCTCAACTTTGACAGCGGAGCGGAACAGTACCAGCAAGGACACGTCAGGTACTCCTCCTTGTAGAGCTTCTTGTACACCTTTGCAGCCTTTGTAAACCCCTCATGTAGTCTGTTCAGCTCCACCATATCCGGGTGGTCGACGAGTGCCATGCGTTTTGAAGCGCACCAATTCGCGGTGTAGTAGTGTGCCGAGAGCTGGTGTGTGTGCCAGACCAAGTCGATGTCCAAGGTGGGCACCAAAAGGTCCTGGTACTCAAAGCACATGCGGAGGAACTGCAAGTACCTCGAGATACTCAGCTCGAGTTCCGTGGCAATGGTCGGGGAGTGGAGCCAGTCGAGCGAGTTCATCTTGTTGGTGAAGGTTGCCTGGCGCAAAACACACGCCACGAGGTCATCGTGGAACTCGATCGCCGGCACATCTGTGATGGTGAGGTGAATCAAGTTCATGTGCAAGTACGCACGAAACACTTGAACGATCCCCGGAAAGATTTTATACGCCTCGGCAAAGAAGGTCACGATTGTCTCCAAATCACTTTCCCAATTGCAGCTGGTGACATATTCTGTGAGCACACCTTGGCCCGAGACGGTGGTGATGGTGGACCTGTAGGACTTGCCAGCTCCTCGGGTCTCGGTACTGGTGTGGGAAGTACCTGCCTTCCTGCGGAGATCTCTATGGTCTTCGAACCTGTGTACCTCAGCACCCTGGTCCACGAGTGCAATGCCCTCTTGTATTCTCCTGTGGAGCTCGAGCGGGTCATTAGCGGCCTTGTTGGGGAGAATCTTGGAGAAAACACGCAAGAGACCGGGCAAGGGGTACGGCTTATTCCTATCGGCACACAATTGGCGTTTGCGTAACTCATCGTTGTTGATGAAATAATTGAAGTCACAACTACATTTACTTCTCTCTAAACCTGTTAAAAATGAGTTGCTTGCAAATTCCGAGAGGGGGACATTCACGAGGATCTCATCGCAACAGGGGCATCTAACGTTCACCAAAAGAGATTCAGAGAAGTTGTGGTGGATGTTGAAGGGTTTGTCAGTAGCAGCAGTCTCTTTCTTTTCCTTCTCTTCTTCCTTCACTTCACCCTTTGGACCCAAAGGGTCCAAAGAATTCGAATTATCCAAATTCCTCAACGGATCCCCACCATCCATTATGGTATGGTACGCCTCCACCAACTCCTTAGGCGGGGCATATTCAAACGAGACATTATCGATGGCCTTATCAACCGTGTAAAAAGGGAACGGGTACCGAGCAAAGCTGTAGAACTGAGCTCTCATAAAAGCATCGTAGCACATACTGGGATTCAAGAGCACCGTGTGCCATACCATGAGCACATCAAGAGGTGGTAAAAACAGCGAGAAAAGGGGCGTCAAGTCGCCACTTTTAGACCTCTTGAACTCGTCAACCTCGTCAAACTCCCGTTTAGTGCCTCCGGCAATGGCCTTGAGCCGACTCACCATCAAAATGAACCTGCGCACAGCATTGGTTACGAACACATACCAGCGCTTGGCGTTGAGGTCCGGGTCGGCGGTGCACTCCACGGCTGATTGCATCACCTGGAACGCCTTCAAGAGCTTGAGGTGGGCCACGAGTTCGGGCGCCGTGGGCTCATCTTGGCCGTGGTGGCTGCCATTGAGGTACCGATAACTAGCAAAGCGAATGGGGTCCCCTTCGAGAAGTTTGAATGCGGTCATAGTCAGTCTAGTAGTCTTTGCAATCTAGTAAGTAAAAACTCAGTCCAGTCTAGTCTTCAGTCTAGTCCAGTAGTCTCCAGTCCAGTCTGGTCTTGTGTCTTTCGCAGCATGATCGGTCTTATATGTGGACCTTTTCATTTTTCGTAAATTCGTAAATGCCTGACGTCATAGAGGTTTCTAAAAGTGCCTGATAAAAAAGCTTGGCTATTGAGATCTGAGGAAGGATAGAAGTGGAATGGATAGAAGTGGAATGCAAGTAGAAGAGTAGAATAGAAGTAGAAGAGTAGAAGGGTAGAATGGAAGTAGAAAAGAAGAAGATTGAAGTAAAGTACAAGTATAAATAGTAATTAGAAGACAGAATAAATAGAATAGAATCAGAATACAATTTACTGTCCATATTTTCTCATCCCCACAATCTCGTAAATGTAAATGAATTAGAATGCGATTTCATTCAGTCATTCCGCGTCCACATTCCACGTGGCTGAACAGGTACATGTACATATTGGGCTGAGTGATACAGGAAATGGAGCTGATACAGGAAATGGAGTTGATGGGCTCATACAGGCATGTTCGTATTCAGATGTTCGTATTCAGATGTTTGCATTCACAGTAAGAGGTTCGTATTCAGATGTTCATCACAGTGGGATGTCCATAATACCAAGCACAGACGCTCGATAAAAACTTGTGGTCAGGGGAAAAAGCCAACTACTGTCAGTCCCACTGTCAGTCCCAACACTTGCGTCAAATGACCGACTCCGCCCAATCTTTAGAATTTCCTCTTTTGTTAGACACAATTTCACTTGGCGTTGCTTTGGGCCCGTGTTTTCTATGTACAGGTGGCAGGTGAACAATAACAAGTGAACAATGAGCGAAGCGAATTGTTCACTTCGATTTATGAACAAGATCAAGGAAAACTCTCTTCCTGTTCGCTCAGCAGAGAAAACACGAATCAATCTAGTCATTCTTTTGATAACGGAGTTTTGATACCAACTAACTCACATTGTAAATTAATCGTCGCCCGTTCCATTAAGGTATCTACTGTACTTCACTTGCTGCGAAAAATGCAACCAAACTCCGCTCATATGGCTGCGAAAATTCCTTCAGATGTGTACTGTGCATTTTTTCGCAGCCGAGAAAGTCAAGGCTGGCATTAATCATCTATGATACAGGATAGGTGTCAATCGAGCGAGATTGTTCTAACTGCAAATGAAAGTTGTGTTTTGAACAATCGGGAGCAGTGATAGTGGTTCTCTGGTCTCGTCTATTTGGTCACATCAAGATCATCACAAGATCATCAAAATCATCAAGATCACCACAATAAGATCATCACAATAAGATCATCACAATCACAATCTCAGTGGGTAGCAATGATTCTCACTATCTAGTGCTGAAAAATGGCTGCGAACCACAAACTCGCTGCGCTCATTTGTTGGTGGTTGCATTTTTCGCAGCCACCCGAGAACGTTCAGAAGCCTTTGCAATTCATTATCGATACAGGATGTGTACACCGTCGAGCGCAAATTGTGTTCTCTTTCGTCTATCTAATCAAACTGAATTGGAATGCTCCATTCCGTTCGATTGTAAAACTCACCTCAATCATCACATCTCGCTTCGCTCTATGTGAAACTTCACATCACTTATTCGTCGCATCTCGCTCGCTCGATGTGCTCGATTGTCCCCAATTGTAAAGAATCATTGGAGTCCCAAGTGAGTATTGGGTATAATGATCATTGACTCAGCTGCTGAGTGATGTACAAGCCAGAAGCTTAGTAGCACCCAATAATAGGTGAACTGCGAAAAATGGCCGCGAAAAATTGCAACCAGAAAGTGGAGATTTTCTGGAGTATCAGAGAACAATTGTCTGTCACTTTCATTATCTATGATACAGGATAGGTATCATCGTACGTCGCACTCGATTGTGCCTAATGTTTAATCGAGCGAACGGAGATTGTTAACAGAGGAGCAGTGAGATGGTTCTCTAGTCTTCGTTTCTATCTGATTACAGTCATCACAGTCATCAAGATCACCACAAGCACACAATCGAGCGAAGCGAGATTGTGCTGAGTAGCCGTTGAGCCAATGATTTTCAGTTAGGGATTTGTTAGTGCTGAAAATGGCTGCGAAAAGCAATCGAGCGAAGCGAGATTGATTCGTAATCTTCAATGATGCCTATTTTTCAATTTGAATGTAACAACCCTACAAATGAGCATTTGTTGATACAGGATATGTGTACACCGTCGAGCGCAGTTTTAGTCCATAAACAATCGAAAGAAGATTGTTACACAGGGAGCAGTGAGAAGTCTCTAGTCTTTTGTCTCTGATAATCACCAAAATCATCATCACAATCATAAAAATCGTCGAGATCATCACATCATTAGAATAAGATCATCACATCATCAAGATCATCAAAATCATCACAATCATCAAAATCATCAAGATCATCAAAATCATTACAACCATCAAAATAATCACAATCACCAAGATCATCACAGTCATACAACCTCGCTTCGCTCGATTGTGAGAGTATGTGTAAGCCGAAGCTTACAAAAGTGCGTGAGCACGTTGGCCCATAGTACAGGCGATCCCAAAAATGGCTGCGAAAAAGTGCAACCAAAATATGAGTGGGGATGGAGTATCAGAGAACAAGTCTATGTCTTTGAAATTCATTATCTATGATACAGGATATAGGTGTACATCGTACTTTTAGCGCAATCGAAGATTGTGCTTAATCATCAAGCAAACAGATTGTTCTCAACACAATCGCGAAGCGAGGTTGTGTAAAATCAAGCCCAATCCAATTGAGCGAAGCGAAATTGGATTGTCAGTGTTAATAGGTGCTTCTAATCTTTAAAGAAACAGATATTGTACTCTCTTTCGTTTTATCTTTAAGAATAATAATCCAATCTTTCTTAATGGGAGGTATTGCATCAGCTATAATATTATTAGCTTGTACTCTCTTTCGTTTTATCTTCAAGAACAATAATCCAATCATCACAATCACAACACACAATCGAGCTTCGCTCGATTGTGTGTGATGATTGCGCCGATTGGATTATGAGTTCTTGAAAAAGTTATCCAAATCATGAATCACCATCCCCGCAATTGCAGCCGAAATCGAAGTTGCAATCCCCCCACTAATCAACGCACTCATAATCGTCACAGAAATATCCTTTGCTCTCAAGTTCTTTGTCAACGTGTTGAGCACACCGATCGTAATACCAAGGGATCCAAAGTTGCAGAATCCACACAAAGCATATGTAGCAATCAAAGTTCCTCTCTGGGACATCTCGTTGTATGGAGCATCATTGATCAACATGCTGTAGGCCACGTACTCGTTCTGAATGAACTTGTTTGCAATGAGCTGGGCCACGTGAAAGATTTCCGAGCGTGGAGTCCCCAAAAGGAACGCAATTGGGTACAAGATGTAGGAAAAGATCAACTCCAAGGAAAACTTGTGGATGTTCCAAAAGTTACCAAACCACGTGAGAATACCATTGATTAAGGCCACCAACCCAATGATACACATACACTGTGTCAACATGGTAAGAGCGATTTGAATACCCAAAGTCGCACCGTTTGAAAATGCGTGCAAGACATTTTGCGGCCTATCCTTTTCGTCCTCAATAGAGTCTGGAACAACTGCCTTTCCGAGTGAAATTGGAACCTCTTCTTCTGGGTATCTCAACTTGGACACTGCGAGGGATGCTGGAATCGACATCACACAAGACGAGACCATGGCCTGGGGATTGAGACCCAATCCAATGTATCCCACCAACACCGCGCCTGAAATGGTAGAGAATCCAGAACACATGACCTGGTGGAGTTCCGCTTTTGTGAGATGGGGAACAAAGTCCTTGATCAAGACCGCGGACTCACCGATTCCAATAAAGGGAGAGGCTGCTGCAGTGACAGATTCCGCACCCGAAACGTTCAATGTCCAGTAGAAAAAGTATGCGAACTTTCCAATTGCCCACTGAATAACCCCGAGATAGTACCAAATATGAACGAAAGCCACGAAGAAAATGACGGCGGGAAGAACAGAAAAGAAAAACATGCCGATATTGGACACTTCAGTACTGGTCAAGAAGGCCACACCGTTTTTGGCAAACCCAAGAAGTTCTCTGGCAAGTGTGGAAATAAAGTTGAAAACATCGTAACCGCACTTTGTCCTCAAAACAAAGAGCGCAATGATGAACTGCATCAACATACCTCCAATGACTGTTCTCCAGTTGATTTTGCGGGGGTTGCGCGAGGTCAAAAAGAGTGCGAAAATTGCAACCAAAACTCCGAAAAAGGAAACTGCACGGTCTTTTCTCTGGGAAGCGGTGGTTTCGGTGGGGACAAAGGTCCCGAGAAGCATCACTGCAAGCGTAATAATACCTCCAGCAGTGATCCGCATCCATTCCTGGGGGAATAACTTGTTGTAGACCAAGTCAACGGCCCAGTTCCACACAAGAGCAGCGTACCGGAGGAGAAATGGGAGAATTCTACAATTCCACGTGATCAAACGCACCATCAACATGAGCCAAAGAATGGTGGGGATCAACCACTGGTGACGGTGTTTGTCCTGGATCACAATGGACATCCACCAAGCAGTGAAAAAACACCCAACAATAACCTGCACCGCCTTCATGTACCACGGACAACGGCGTTTTATGGTGTTTTTGATATTTGTGTAAGACAAAGATGGACGGCTTTCAGAAGTTGATGTCTCATTAACTTCATGAATGCTCTCTCTTTTGATGTCTTTGTAGTAGGACTGGTCTTTTTCATCGGTTGAACTGAAAGATCTTTCTCCAAGTTCATCACTTGCAACTTCTCTTTGTCTTTCAACATCTCTTACTTTTTCAGTGTCAAGTTCTCTAAGTTCTCTATCATTTTGTTCTCTATCATTTTGTTCCCTAACCTCTCCAAGTTCATCTCCTTCTCTTTTAACATCTACTTCATTAATGCCCATCTTGCTGGAATGTGATGGGAACGAAGCAAATTTTATACAAGGCTGTCAAAAAAAAGAAACGGCGTTTTTCTGATGCCATCTCCAGAAGCGGAAATTAGGAGCGGAGAAAGATAAGGCATTGGGAAAAGGCACAAGGGAGTACAGAGTCAGAAGAGTACAGAGAGTAATGGGGTATGGGGTGGATGAGGTGTGGGGGTTTTTGAGGAGTTTTGAGGAGATTAGAATGAGAGGATGAAGAGGAGAAGTGGACTTTATTTTCTCATCGAATTGTGGGGCACCATTTAAGGTTTGAAATGGTGGAGGTGGAGATGAGAGTTGAGATGAGTTGAGATGAGTTGAGTTGAGTTGAGATGAGTTGATTTCAGGGGGCAAGAGAAAGGTATAAAGAGGTGTACAAGTGGATCTCTTTTAGTTGATTAAGTGAAGATTTAGAGTGAAGATTTAGAGTGAAGATTTAGAGTGAAGATTTTGCAAATTTCATCACGCGATGCAGATGAACATTGAACGATCGAGTGAACGGTTCGGAATTCCGCATATTCACCCTCTGTTATCTATCTACCCTCTATTATCTACTATCTACTATCTACTATCTACTATCTACTATCTAATATCTACTATCTAATATCTATTATCTATATCTATGTATGTCACCATCTATTACATTTTCTTGTCCTGCACCCCACTCTGCCTCGTACGGCACGGTTGTGAATTAGTATTTGGTCTGATAAGACAAGAAATAGAAGATATAGATAGATAGAAATAGGAAGATAGATAGATAGATAAGGTAGGTGGAGATAGAGGGAGGTAAAGATAGATAGAGGGAGGTAGGTAGATAGAGAGTTTTGAGAATGCAAAAATTTTGGCATGAATGTCTGATGATCAATGAAATACGGTGATGTACTCTTCGAACATTCATCGATATGATATAGATACGATATCCATCTGTACGATCATCAACACTCATTTGATATTCATCTGGTATCAATGTAGAATGACACTGGTAGCCGACTATGAAACTGCAACCTGCCAAGAATTGATGCAATTAAAGTTTAGCGAAATGAGCGAAAACGAGCCAAGTGAAAGCCGATTGTAACAAGAAAAATTAGAGGTTGGATGATAAGAGATGAGTTGGAGGGATGTTGGAGTGTTTTAGTTCTTGTGATTTCTTGAGATTGCTTGGGATTGCTTGAGTGCTTGACATTTCCTTGAGTGCTTGAGATTTGCTTGAAATTTACTTGAGATTGAGTGATGAACAGTCAAAATGATTAAAGATGTGGAAGTCGTACTGAATTCGATAATTCAACTTTACTCATTTATTGCCTCGTTTAGATATGAATGTAATCACTTATGTTTTCTTCGGTCATATTGACACTCATTGGATCAGCATTTCAGATTCGATGTACGTCACGTGAGCAAAGCATGCTCAACTCCACACTCATACTTATACATACTTAAACACTCACTCTCATGCTAATCACTCAATCTCATAATACTCACTCATTCTCATACTCACTCATTCTCATACTCACCCACTCTCATTATCACTCATGTTCGCTCCGCTCACATTCGCTACACTAATCCTTACCATTATTCTATGATCTATACCTCTATACGGTACCAAAATAAACCTCATACACCAAATTTTTCATTCTTCACCTGCACTCACCATTGGTCCATTGGACATTCTTTAGCGGGGCTTGCTAAATTCAGCATTACTCAAGGAAATGATTGAACGGGACTTTGCTCTCATCGTCTTCAGTAAATGATGATCTTTCATTGGACACTCAATGAACCAGCACCAAGACTGCTCGAAAATGCATGGGCAATAAGCACTGCAAAGAACCAACAACCAACGTGCTTTGTTGGTTGTTAGATAATTGCTCGAATAATCACCCATATTGGACACTCACAATGAGCTAACAACCAACGCTTCGCTTGTTGGTTGTTGACTAATTGCTCGAAAAAGTGCTATTAGACACTCACAATAAGCTCAACAACCAACGCTTCGCTCGTTATTATTGACTGATTGCTCGAAAAAGTGCTGCATTAGACACTCACAATGACCTCAACAATAAACCAACTATTGTTGGCTCATTGCTCGAATAATCACTCATATTAGACACTCACAATGAACTCAACAACCAACGCTTCGCTTGTTGGTTTTGTTGGCTCATTGCTCGAAAAAGCGCTGGGGAGCCTCACAATCAACAACTCGCTTCGCTCGTTGTTCATTGCTCCGGCTCATTTCCATACTTACTCCTCGCCTCATGTAAATACCTCTCGTCAATATTATTTCCCAACCCCATCAACGTCTTCAGAATCGCCTGCGTAGTCCCAATCATCGGCCTCAATATCAACAACGGCAGGTTCTGCACAATCACCTTGAACGTCTCCTGCACGCTCTCCGCATCGTCCAACTGCTCCAATAACTGCATCACGTGTTTCTTGGTCACCTTGACGTTGCTCCCAATCGAACTGTACGCGTGCTGGAGCCCCTGCTCGAGGTTCACAGGCTGGTTCAGGTAGTTGCTCACTGGCTTGTGTCTCTCGTCCGACGACGACGGGTCCAGTTCCGGCTCATCAATGTCAATGTACGAATAATGCCTCGAAGGACTAAAGTGATTGCGCTCAAACCGTGTCAGTGAATAGAGGTACTGCGACAGTTCAAGCACACCCCCCTTCTTTTTATGCTTTTTCGACTTGGTCTGGGGCTTTTCCAACCTCCTCTCCCCCTCCTCCAATAATCCCTGGGTTCCAGTACTCAACTTTACTCCCAACCGCACCAACTCAGACCCCGCAGACCTCAAAAACTTCATTCCCTGCTTTTGTGCAGTCTTGAGCTTATCTTCACTCTTCATGGGAACAACCACCAAATCACGTAAATCACCCCCAATGTTGTAGATCAGCCTAAAAAGCCCAAACCCAATGAGAATCTTGACAATCTTCGAGTTCTTGTGCCTCACAAATGACTCGCCCCATACTTGCCCGAGCTTGGGACCGAGTTGTGGCGCACTCACCCCAAATATAGCGAGACTGTCCAAGCGGATTTCCGAGCCTTCGAGACTGAAAAAGTTGAGCAACTCAGCATACTGTCCCCCCCGAATACCCACATAGTCCACATTCTTGGGCTTGTAGTCCACCCGGAGCCTGATCTCGTCAAACTCAACCTTTTGAAAGTAAATCTCCTCGTCTTCACGCACAACATCAAACCTCTGGTCTTTGAACCCAGAAAATCTCTGGAGGAATACAAGTGTGTCTTGGTCGAGGTACAATCTCAAGGGCATGACAGATAATTTGAGAATAGCCTCGCCGGTCTTGAGATCGGGACTTGTTTTGACATTGGTCATGCGTAATCTCACCATTTGGGTGCCAATCTCTCGTTTTAACCCGTCATAGCCACAGAGTTTGTGCCACAGTGAACTTGGAACGTTGTCAATAATGCTAAGGGTTTCGACAGTGACTTCGATGGTATTGAGAATGGAGATTTCTTCAGAGAGAAGAAGCGCAGCTTCTTCGCTCTTTTCTTTATTATTGTCTTTCTCCCTTTTTTCCTTCTCTATCTTTTTTCCCTTTTCGCTCTTTATATTTCCTCCCATTCCTTCTTTCTCCTTCCCCTCCTCCCCATACACATCAACATTCACCTCCACATTTCGTAACTCCAAAACACACTTACTCACACTTGATCTCCTCAACTTGAGCCTATTCACAGCCTTTACATCAACATTAAGCATACTCTCCGGCTTGACCTGGTTGTTAATCGCCTCCGTGATCGTTTCCTTGTCGTAATTCGACGGTGCACCCAAGAAAATCGACTGAAAGAGGTTCTCTTCTACCGAATCCGAATCGTCATCCTCCTCCATGTCCAAAAACTCTACCGAGTCCGTAATATCATTAAACACCAACGGATCCTTGAGCTGGAGCGGCTCCACAATACTCTTCTCCATTTGCACTCTTTTGGCCTCTTTACGGCTCTTTTTGGTCTTGAGTTTCTCCTCCATCTTTTCCACAGCAACTCGAATGGCCTCGCGTGTATCGCTCCAGTCGTAGCCGTCATAAAGATGGACTTTTGTGCGGTTCAAGTTGACATTGAGCTTGACTTGAACGGGTTTGTTGTAGTTTTCCCGATTGCGTTCAAAGTGACTTTCATCAAATTGGGGAGTGAATTGCTTGATTGTTTCTGAGGATGAGTAGAGGTTTTCCTCGTCTTCCTCTCTTCTCTCTCTTTCCTTCTCCTTTTCTATCTTTCCATCCTCTCTCTTTTCTTTCTCTTTATCCTCTTTCTCCTCCTCTCTCTCTTCTTTCTTCTCCCCCACCACTCCATACTCCATTTCCTCATAATAATTATCATCAATTGCCTCAACAACCTCCTCAAATGCTGCTCCCAAAACACCATCAAAAATACTTTCACTTCCAAAATCCTCAAAGTCAAGTTCACTCCTTTCATCCTCTTCACCTCCCTCCTCGTCCTCTTCATCTTTATTACCTTCACCACCCTCCTCTTCTTTATTACTCTCCTTGTTTCCCATAAACGCCCCATCAACATCCTTTAACAAATCAATTTCTTTATCCAAAACCACCTTCATCTTCTCCTCCTCCTCAAAAACCACCGCAGGCTTGATATCGTTCAACACCAGAAGCAAACAGTTGGCCGAGTCCGCACACACCTCAATCTTTTGCTCATCAGAGTTCACCTTCACATCCACAGTACTAGGATAGAACGTGAGCCCAACATGCAACATGTTGATACTGAGTACTCGCATGTACCCCCTCTGGGTATAGAAATCGTGCGGACTCACAAACCCAGGGAGAACATTCACTCGACTCCGGCCCTCGTTCACCTCGTCGTCAATCAAGTAACCACAGATTCCTTTGAGTGTGGACTTGAGGAACATCTGGTGTGCAAATGTAATGTCCACTTGGGACCGTTCAACGGTGACCTTGACATTGGACCGGAGTGTAAGGGGATGGATGGACAAAATACAATCAAGGAGTACCACACGTACTTCAAAGATGGAGTCGTCTTTTGGGGGGGATTCGGATTTGGAGGATCCGCCCATTTGGTCGAGCCATTTGGCGTAGAAGTCAACGAGAAAGTTTTTGGCGGTGATTTCGAGTCGTTCGTCGTCTTTTTTGAGGAGGACCATGGGTTCGGTGAGGGTGGTGGTGGTGTGGCCGTGGAATTCGCTGATGATTTTAGAAGAATGAGAAGAATCCGAAGGATTCTTCGAATTCTTTTGATTCTGATTCTGATTCTCCTGATTCTCCAGATTCAATTTATTCAAATCCTGCTTTCGATTCAGGTCATTCGGTGTATTTTCCAGTGAAGGTCCACTCAGTAAAGAATCCTTCGGATTCTTTACAAAATCTGTTTCTCTCAGTAAAGAACCCTTCGGGTTCTTTACGTTTACCCCCACATAAAAAACCGACCCCACCAACTCCCCCTCAATCATCTTCAAACAAATATCCCGCACCCCCAACTCAAAACACCCCACCGCCGTCTCCACGCCCACCGTCACCCGCTTCAACAACACGCGCATCGAAACAACCCCCACCGCACTCCTTTTGCGGCGTGCAAACGCCGACCGGTCCATAAAGGACTTTTTCTTGGGCACAACCATGCGTTTTTGCAGCCGTGCAATGTGCAGGCCGAAAAAAGACAAGTCTGCCGCGAGGTCCTGAAGCGTTTCGAGCGCCACATGGGACGTGCACAGCTCCACAACAACACTAAAGGGAGACTTTAAGCCTGCTTCACGAGCAACTCCTCGGGTTGAAATCAAAAAGGAACGAAATTCATGAAGTTTGGTGATTATTTTTATGGATTGAATGGAGAGGAGGTCTCCTGAAATAAGATCTGGAAGAGGATCTTCCAGATCTTTTCTTCCATCTTTGTCTTCTTTTTCTTTAGTCCCTCCTCTTTCATCTTCTCTTTCTCCCTCCCCTCCCTCCCTCCTCCTCACTCTCACCCCCTCAATCTTCAACATTTCATCCTTCAGGTTAAAGTAAAGAGGCAGGAACTTACACACCAACGTCGAGCTCCTCAAATGCAACGCCAAATCAATTGTACTTCCCTGAAAAACAAACTTGAGTGGCTCCAGTTTATCCCCCTTTGCACTGCTCAACTCCGAGAAACTCGCCAAAAGCGGCTCGAGTCTGGTGACAAGGTCCGCAATACCCGCCACGCTCTTGGCGTCCAAGTCCACACACGCCTTTTTGGAACACAAGACCGTCACCTCGAGCACATCGCGTTCAAATGCCTCAAACCGTATATCTGCCTTGTTGATGCCCGCACCATCAAAAGCAAAAATCGTCTTGTTGTTCAGCAAAACCCCAAACTTTTCAGCACCACCATAAATGCTATCTGGTTTGTTTTTAATGTTGATATTGCGAAGGAATGCAACGATTGAGTTGGAGTAGAATGAAGAGTTCTTTTTTTCTGAGTTCTTTTTTTCTTCGTGAACGTTATTATTCTTTTCTTCATCCTTCCCCTCAACATTATCCTTTCCTTCATCCTTCCCTTCATCCTTCCCTTCACTCTTTTCTTCTTCCTTATCATCCCTTCCTTCATTCTTTATTTCCCCACTTGAACTCACCTCAACACTTGCAATATGCAACTTTTGAAACAAACTCTCCTCATCCTTCACCTCATCTGTCCCATTATACTGTGGAAACTTGACATTTTCCTTTGGACGTTTCTTGTTCCTATTCTTAATCTTGATACTCCGGGTGATATCCTTGACAATCGAAGTCACTGCAGGAATCAAGGCCTCACATGCAATCTTCACATTCCCCACATCCACCTTCAAATTCAGCACACTTTGCAAACCCTTGAACTCAATGCCCACTTTATCAACATCACACACGGTGGTTGGACTCTTGACTGGTTCCACAAACGATTTGGAAGTTGCACTCATATATATCAGCGAAGCCTGTTCATGGGTAAATACCATACTATCCATGAGACTTTCCTCCATATCGGAATCACCATCGCTCTCCGAAGACGAATCAACTGTTTCAGACGGAGTACTAACCTTGATTCCGGAAACTTCAATTCGACGGGTGCCACTGACTGTGGTCATATTGACTCCATCCACAGTAATGATTATATCTGCATCTTCATTAATGACGGTGATTTTGAGTCGGTGAACAGTGATATTGAGCCGCAGAAGTGCAAGTTCAACTGCACGTGCCATTACCCCACTAAGCGCTGAACTCTTTGGTTTTTCCTCATCAGAGTTTTCATCGCCCTCTCCTCCTTCTTTTGATTCTTTTTCCTTTCCTTCCTTTCCTCCTCCATTTCCTCCCTTTCCTTCATTTACTCCTTTTCTTTCATTTTCTCCTCCCTTTCCTTCAATTCCTCCCTTTCCTGCCTTTCCCTCCTTTTCTCCTCCCTCCCTCCAATTAACACCTATTGGATACCTCTTTTCTATTCTCTCATTCATCCTCTCATTCATACTTCTAAAAGTATCCGATTCCTCTATCACGCTCTTGTAAATATCGCTCAAGTCTGAATCATCCATCGAGTCCGCACACATGGTGTTTGCGAGGTTGGCGGTACTTTGCGCAAGGGAAAAGTTCAGCGGCTCCTCAATATCGGGCGCTATCACAACATCCACATCGTACGCGTCCACATCGACGCTGGACAGCAGCGAACCGGCCGTGAGCTCGAATAATCGCACCTGGCCGTACCGAAGGTTGCACCCAGGCAACTTGACCTTCTCGGGATCAAGGCTCACGTCGCGCAAAACAATGCTGTTGAGCAGCACCTCCTCGAGGTTGGGGAGATCGATCTCTGAAAATAGCGAGAGCTGCTGGAGCACATAGAGTAGTAGTCGTTTTTGTATGTTCTGGGGTATCCAGGGGGGCATGAGAAAAGATATAGAAAAGATTACAATATAGAAAAGAATGAATGTAGAAAAGAGAATGAGAGTAGAATAAAAGATAGGCAAAATAAAGAAGAGAATAATAGAAATGAATGGAAATGAATAGAACAGAATTTAAATCAACTGAGAATTCAAGATCATGATTAAACTGTCTATGTCTTTTAAGCATCTTTAACCCTAGCAATCAATCAGTAAACCTTTAATTAATTCACAATTCGCTTCACTCATTGTGAATTGGTGATGTCACTGTGATGTGCTCACTGTAAAGTTCTCATTGTCATGTCATTATAATTTGCCCTTTTTGCTGGATCATCGATCATGCTTTGTGGTTGCAAGGCCAATGCTTATCTTTGATTGGTAAGAAGTTAGGTAAGCGTGCAGATAGGAAAGAATGCTTCACAAGTTTCAGTTTGTGCGGCTGGCTATCGCCTATAGGATATTCTCAGAGTTCTACTAGATATGGTTTGACGTGTGTTTGTATGAGAGGCATTCTCATTTTTATGTTCATATTTCTTCACATTCATATTCATTCATATTCATTCATATTCATTCATATTCATTCATATTCATTCATATTCATTCATATTCATTCATATTCATTCATATTCATTCATATTCATTCACATTCATTCAAATTCAATCATATATATTCACATTCATTCAAATTCATCTTCATTCATGTTCATATCTTTATACATCTTCTCATACTTGGGTTACTTATTGCTAGATATATAACCTGTAAGGACTTGTATTGAGTTACTTGGCCCTGCCTGAGTGACTGTCTATGAATGGGTCTTGTATGCAGTATGCAACAATAGTTCGTCTACATCTTTCGTCCATTTTATTGATATTCTACTCTTTAGTCGGACATGTATTCACTCAGAGGAAGGTGAAGTGGCCTTAGAATAGAGAGTCAAACTGGGCGTTGTATTCTCCAGTTATAATATAATGGAAGGGTAGTTTGCACCCATGATAATTAAAAGTGAGTTGATCAATAGAGAATTTGAGACATTCCATAAGATGTGAGCTGGATGCTGATGTGTGCTGAATGCTGATGTGTACTGAATGCTGGTGTGTACTGAATGCTGGGGATTGTGAAATCTCGACTTTTCATCTATATTGACTCTTAATCTGTCATCTATCCAACAGTTCAAAGATGTGGTTTGACGAGCAAAGATGGATTTTTCAATTCAACTAGTGGTAGTGCTCACGAAATTGTCAGGAGACCAATCCAGCGGAACTTGAATGAGAGAGAAAGACCCTTCAAATTGTGGCTGTAAATGACTCTTAATCTGTTATATCATAAGAAGTGACCATATACGTCCGTATATAAAGCTAAATTCATATTTCAATATTTCTATCTCATTAGTTCCATCTTAATGAGAACTTCCCAGAGAACTTGTACAAATGGAGTGAAACGCTCATTTGGTCAGTCGCTGCGTAAATGTCATACCCGCTTACCCCAGTAAAAACCATGTTCCCGTTTGAATTTTGAATATCAAAAGTATTGGATTCATAGAGAGGGACTTCATATATGAACTGATGAAAGACGGTCTCATTAATAGTTTTCGTTATGGAGAAATCAAAGAGTATTGTCGGTATGAAATTTACGTACAGAAATCCCAACAGTTGTGGCTCCACAAAAGCTTGAGTACACAATAACGTGAGAGTAAATAACGAGGAGTGAATGTTCTATTATCAAGAGAGTCATTTGATCATATTGTTGGTACTTTGAAGTCCTTGCGCATATGAAGGATGGAATGTCCCCATTAACGGAAGTTGCAATAGGACTACTGAATGTTCTCACGTTTTCAACATTTGTCGATTGTGAGAACACGAAAAATGCCTCTGAGAGTAGGAACTGGAACATGAGATGACGAGAAAGCATTTGTATGATGCGAAAGTAGTGACAATGAGAAAGCGAAAACAAGCGGTAACAATTTGCTTTGCTCATTTAAAACAAGTAGTAACAATAGATTCGCTTTGCTCATTTATGCGAGATGAGAAGTTACAATGAATAGTAAGCAAGCGAGATAAGTACAATGAATAGTAAGCAAGCGAGTTTGGAAACAAGTTTAGAATAAATTCGCTTCGCTCATTTATTCTCCAAAATCGCTTCCCATCCAAATATTTTTTGGTTGGCTGCGAAATTGCAACAATTTATGCATGGTCGAATTCTGATCAAATGAGGACAATTTATCTCATTTTGTATTTGACCACAGGAGGTTTGTTCTTTATAGGTGAGCAAGTGAATTTGCATAGATGAGCGAAGCGAATCTATGCGAACTTGAGAAAAGACTTCTTCACTCATCAACAAATGTTCTATTTCGTTGAAGTGGAGCCCATTTGATTTATCATTCCCATATATTTTTCGGTTTATTGATCTAATGCTAATGATTCATTAAACAAGTGAGCGAAGCGAGTTTGCTCTAATATTGAGGCTGAACAAATGAGCTTCGCTCATTTGTTTTATTGATGAAGTCTATTATTTCCCGAACAAATTCGCTTCTCTCATTTGTTCAATTATTGACGTCCGAACAAACTCGCTTCGCTCGTTTGTTCTATACTCCAAACGGCCTCACCACCCACTCCCCCACCTCCTCAAACAAAAACCCCCTTCCTTCTCCCCCCCCCTCCACCTTCTCCCCCAACAAATCATCCAACGACGGAGCATGGCTATCACGCACCAAAATCATCCTCTCTATCCTCTCAACCATCCCCCCCACATCCACCCAATTCCCCATAACCCCACACACCTTGAGGAACCCCTCCAATGCAACCTCACACCGAAACGCCTCAACAACTCTTTCCCATACAAGTTCCATCAACTGCTCGAAATTATTGATGGTTATGTAACCCCCACTTTTTTCCACTCCACATCCACTGATGTGGAGTGGAAAGTCCTTCTCCCTCCCTTTTTCCTTTTCCCTACTCTCCCTTCCTCTATCACTCTCTTTTTCACTCTCTTTTTCTCTCTCCAACAAAAAACACACCCACTCCAACAACTGAGTCACCTCATACTCATTTCTCAACACCATCCCCACATCACTAAAAAAGTCTCCGTTTCCCCAGCGAAACCCTCCCACATCACTCAATATCCTCAAAAGAAGCAGAATTCGTACCCTTTGCCCCAATCCCTCGAGCAAGGGCAGGTACAACTTGAACCAAAGGGCATTGAACGGCACATTCCCCGTTTTCTCCAACTTTTCGTGGTTGTACACTAAAAAGTCCCGGTGGATTAGCACCCCACATAAAAGGTCCACCAGTGATGCCAGTTCTCCTTTGAGGTGCCATTTTTCTTTTGTCCCCAAAAAGTTCTGTATACTTTGAATCTGCTTAAATGATTTGTAGCTCTTTTCTTTCTCATTCTTCCTATCTTCTTTCCTCTTATCTTCCTTATTCTTTTCATCCTTATTCTTCTCCTTATTCTTTCTGTCCTCCCTCTCATCCTTATTTTTCCTCTCCTCCTTCCTCACTCTCTTGTATGCCCTTACAAGTGTCGCCACAGCATCCAATCTTTCTCTAATCACCGCTCCCTCATCTTCAAACTCCCCCACCTCGTAGTCTACATAGTACGGTTCGCTGTGGATCTGGGACCAGTACCTTCTTTCAAGCCAATCCAATGCCTTTTCCGCTGTTATTCGGCACATATCGAGACTTGGAAGCGTATCGTGTGTGGCCGTGTTACGGAACTCCACAAACATAAACGGTAATTTGATGAGCTGGGCCAACGCAGCGTTGGGAATGACCCCGTGGCCCAGCTGGAGGGGGTCAAGGAGCCCGTTCACAAACCGAACCAATGCAGATGAGTATGTCATTTGCACTACAGTTTGGTCGTGGTGGGGCTGGTCATTGAGAATGGCAGCTGTGAGAAGCAGTGTGGCTTCGACTCCATGGGGGATTTTACCGCGGGTGAGAAGAGCATTGGTTCGTTGAATGGCTCGGAAGCGGTTGTTGGGAGAGTAGAACCAGGATTTGAGAAGGAGGAGATCGTCGGTGGTTTTGTAGGTGTGGAGTTTGGGGTTTTTGTAGGAGATCATCGAACGAACGAGACGAGCGAAGCGAGTCGAGTGAGTCTATGTTTTCTATTGTAGTTCTCGATGAGCGAAGCGAATCGAGTGGGTTGTAGTTTAGTTCTCAATATTACTTAATGAGAATTGAGTAATAGTAATTCTTCTCAAGCGAGCAAATGTTCAGCAGTTAAGTTGTAATACTCAATAATGAAGCAATTGAGTTCTTCTGTAATTCGAAAGCAATTGAGTTCTTATTCAATAAGCGAGTCGCAGTGTTGATGAGTAAATATTGTTAGAGTTTCTGTAGTACTCAATACAGTACTCAATAGTAGTCAAGTAGTCAATAGAGTCAATATAAGTTGCTTAAGTAGCGGCAATCTCTATAATTTAGTCTCAGAAGCACTTAAGGTAGCCTGAGTATTTCAGATAGTCTACTTATTATTATTGTACGTGCCAGTATCCAGTAAACAAGCAAGTAGTTCTAGGTAGTCTCAATAGTCGTTAGTCCTATTGGAATGGTATGTTTCTAGTAGTGATTCACCACAGCTTTCAGGTAGTCAAGTGTTTTAGGTGTGGTTGTAGTGGGTGGTTAATAAGTTGCCTTGAATAACTATGAGAATCAGCTTTTGTCTACGATCTTTTATCTACTAAAATCTCCATTGATCTCAATTTTTGTGTGCAGGTCATCGAAGAGATGAGATGAGGATGGGGTTATTGTGAATAGACCACTTTTAAGAACTAGCATTCATATGGAGGGTATAATGAGTAAAGATTAAATGGAATGTAATTGGGGAACTTCAAGTAGTGCGCAGGTTAAGAGTGCGTAGATGAATAATGCATAGATTAATTCTCAGATTAAGAGTCGTATTAAGAGTTGTATTAAGTCATATTAAGAGTCGTATTGAGTCTTAAGAGTCGTATTAAGTCATACCCATAAGAGCTCTTAGATTTTCACATTGAGAGTAGATCAACAGTCAATAGGTCAATATTGAACCACAAACCTGTGGAATGATCCCTAAAATGTCCATCTTGTTTCTTTATCTGAACTTACCAATTGCTTGACTAAGCTGAATACTATCTCATAAGGAAGCTCAATATCCAAGATCAGTTCATCCTTTTATGTGCCTTTCTATTAGCCTTTTCAACCGTACTTCGCTAGATGTTATTTTCACTTATCCAAGTACGTGCCCGATAATGAAAGACATTTAGAAGAGCATTGATTATCACACAGTATCCTACATTCTGGTTCAACAATGAGTGCAGATTACTTGCTTACGTAATTGACTTTTCATCTGAATGAAACTGAGCGTGCTGTTGAGGTCTTCTCACTTTTCTCAACTTCAACAACTCGCTACGCTCGCTGTTGAAGAGCCGTTTGTTGCTACATTCTCCTACCTTATCCTATCCTATCCCATTTTCTAATTAATGTCTGACCCAGTCAAGATACAATCAGTACTCGAGTGTAGGTTTTCTAAAGACAGTCGCGAACAATTGAGCGAAGAAGTGAAAGCGTTCATATTCATCGAAAGTTGAATCAAGTCCTCGTCTAAACGGTAGAGGTAGTGCACTGTACGGTACAGTATTAACTCACTCACTCGCTTCGCTCGTTCGTTCTCACTTTTTATTACACATTTCCCAGATGAACCATTAGCCAGTTCGACTGTTGGCAAAACAGTCTCAGGACTGTCCTATCAGCTCTTCAGCTTTTATCATTCATGAACCTTGATGGTTCTAGTTTTCTCTAAACATCACTAACCAGTTGAGAACTCCATTCAATGGAATTGTTCTTGTATCGATTGACATGTGAAGTTGTTGCTCCACACCTTCAACAATTCACTCGATTGTTCTCGTATCCATTCAATAATTAACGCTTACTCGTTGAATGAGCCTTTGGTATAACTTCTATCGTTGAGTCTTCGACAACGAGTGAGAAAGACGTCTGATTGTTTCTCAGCTCACTTCCATTTCCTGCTCTTGGTACAAGGAAACTTGAACTTAAACAAAATGACTCTCGATTTTGAAGCTCTCTTTAATTATTGCGCTCCATTGACACTCATCCGTAGAAAGCTTCGACAAGCGTTGTTTTCCACTTACATCATTTGATGATTCAACAGGCCCTTCAAATTGTTTCGATTAGTCTGATAATGAACAGTCGATGTTTTCAGCCTTTCCGTAGAAAGCAACAATTGAGGTTTAATTGTTGTGATGTTTCTTGATAACATGCTTCGCTCGTCCTTCGTAGAAGCAACAATTGGGGCTCAATTGATGCTTTTTATTGTCCTTGGATTGTTATTTGATATCAACAACGAGCGAAGCCAGTTGTTTCCAAAGCTCAACAATTGAGCAAAGCTAATTGTTGTCGAATACATTCACTCATTAGCTCAACAACTGGCTTCGCTCGTTGTTTCCATCCTCGTAGAAAGCAACAATTGAGCTCTGCTCAATTGTTGATCTCTGTTCACTCGTCTAGCTTCAACAACTCGCTTCGCTCGCCGTTGAAGAATAATAAACTCTCATAAACTAACCGAGCGAAGCGAGGTTAGTTTATCAGCGAATATCCCTCAATCCCCCTCAACAACTGATTCTGCTCAAACGACAACACCCTCTTTGGAGGCTCCTTCTCCTCAGCAAACGCCGCGTCCCAGCTAATGCTTGCCACCCCCAACAAAACCCCCACCAACCCAATCACTATCCACGCAAACTGGGTATATGTCATCTTGTGCTCCGCTAGCAACGAGTCAAACACCAACTCGTTCACCAAGTTCACCACGTTGTACACCAAGAAACAGAGCGGGTACAAGATCGAGGTCAGGATCTGCTGGAGCCCGAGGTTGAAGGCACTGAGCTGCAAGGCTATAATCACCAACATGGCTGCGAGCAAGAGGTACGCCGCCTTGTGCCGCCAAATTCCCTTGACACCGCCTGCAATCACCGTGCTCACCACCACGTCCACAAGCAGCTTCGCAAAGAGGAACGTGTGCGCCGTGAGCGTCCCGCTGATGAGCCCGTAGAGGAACCCGCGCACCATTTTGGTGCGCGCACGACACTTGGCCACGAACTGCATACAAGCGCATGCAACAATCGTGACCGTGAACCACGTGACGAAACATGGGGCTGAGTAGCGGGTCCACAAGTGTGCGAACCTGTCGTGCAAGTCCCCCTGTGGTTCGTCCGGGGCGTTTGCGCCGTTGTAGGCTATAACGAAAGCGCCTGTTGCTATAGCGACAGTTCCGCCTCCGAGTTTCTGTGTAAAGGGTTCACCAAGTAGGACACAAGATAGCACGGAGTTGAAAATGAGGCCGATGGACTGGAGGGGTGAGAGGATAATGAGTGGGAGGGTTGATATTTGGACCACCAGACCCAAGATGTTGGCCAGGATGAATAAAAGGAAGCCAAGGAGCCATATATTTCGCCTGTGTTTCTGGTCAACGTGGTGATAGTGGACGTGCGGCGTGTACAGTTTTCGCTGGAGAGTGACTCCTAGCGACTGGACCGCAGAAGAAACAACCGCAACACAACACCCAAGGAGAATGGACATAAAGATTATAATGTGGGGTAGTTTGGGTTGTGTACCAGTTGTGTAGTAATACTAGTTGTGTAGTAGGTACTGTCTTAGTACTATACTATCTATTATCTAGTTTTGAGTATGTCCCAACAAAAAGACTCAACAAAAGTAAGATCTGCAGATCCGAAGTATGTAGTCTGGTAGATACTAATAGGTACTGGGACTATTAGACTGGTAGGTACTGAAGTGACGCTGTGATCTGGATCCGATTCACCCTCTTTGTTGTCTTTCCTAAAGAAGAAGGAGAAAAAGTAGAATAGTAATTGTGTACATAAAAGATAGTATTGCGACTACTGGTACTGCTAAAAACTACTACTGCTACTATATACTACCACTACCATCTGCTATATACTAGTACTACTGCTACTATATACTACTACTACCATCTACTATACACTAGTACTACCATCTACTTCTATATATTATCTACTAGTACTACTATATACTAGTACAATACTACTACTATACACCATATACTAAAACTATACTACTACTATACTAGACTGACTATACATATACTAAACTATTGCATCAGTACCTATACGATACTACACATACTACTATAATACTATCAATCCATACATTGATCCATCTGTTTTGTCTGATTTGATTGCCGCTGACATTGCGATTATTGATTTACTATTGTTGATCATTGATTGAGTTAATATTCACTGATTATTACTATCACTACCAGGAATTGACAGTTGATTTGTTTTTATTGCATCTCGATTTTGATTGTTCGATTATCGCTGATTTTTACTCTCGCTCATTTCGATTGTTGAATACTAGAATTGTCCATCACTCAAATTATCGCTCGTTGCTGATTATTTGCTGATTATTCGCTATCACTCGCATCTCAATCCGCTCGATTTTTATTGATTATTGCTGATTGCTAATCCGAATCGCTCGATCGCTGATTATTTGCTAATTTTGTTCAAATCTGGCTTGATTTTTTGATTACTGAGGTCAATCACTAATCTTACTTGGTTTCGATTATTCTGATTTGCGATTTGCTGATATTTTGCTGATTTGCTGATTATTTGCTAATTATTTGCTGATTGTTACCTCACATTCTCATCTCGCTTCGCTCGATTTCGATTGCTCGATTGTTCGCTAATTGCTGATTGTTACCTCGCAATCTAATCTCGCTTCGCTCGATTGATTGCTCGATGATTAATCACCTCCTTTCCATCATCGACTCCCTCGAGGAAAACCCCCCCCATGGCCTCCACCTCCTTGACTCCCTCCTCCAACTGTTTGTCCCCCACATCAAACTCCCCCTTTCCGCCATATCACATCCCGGTCTTTCCACATTCATTGCCCTCCAGGACGATTTCCAGTACAATATCGCCCAGCACTTGGTGCGATTGTACGAAAGAGAAGAAAAGTTGAGGGAAGACAAGTTGAGGCAGGAAAAGAGAGAGAAAAGATCCTCGAGATCTTCAAGGTCACCCTCAAAGTCCCCCACCAAATCTCCCAGAAAATCTTCGACCACCTCATCCACCTCAATCACCCACCTTCTCACTATCAACCGACTAATGCAGGGTCTTTTGCTTGTGCATCCCAAATCACGGGGCATATTTCGCAGGGGGAGCAACATGAGACTTCTTCTTCGGCTCTTGGATCAAACCACGTCTGCCACCGAGACGGTGTCGCTCATCAGTACCTTGGTGCATGTTCTCTTGAAAGATTTGGGCAACTTTCGCGTGTTTGAGCGCGAGGGAGGGTGTGCGGCAGTGGTGCGAAAGATGAAGAGTGGGGACAATGAGCAGCTCAACTATAAGGTGATTGAGTTTTTGATATTTTACTTGGTGGACGAGGGCGAGGGGAAGGATACGAGGAGTATTGAGGAGAAACTGAGGTTTTTTAGGGAGGAGTTGCCGGAGATTGATGGGTTGGTGGGGGCGATTCAGAAAATTGATTAAGACGATAATGAGAACACGAGCGAAGCGAGTGTTCTCATTGTTCGTCTATCAAATAAAAGAACAAACACGAACGAAGCGAGTGTTTGGTAGCTCATTTTCGTCTTATCAATGGAAAGAACACGACTCAAACACTCACTTTGCTCGTGTTTGAAAGCTCATTTTCGTCTTATCAATGGAAGAACACGGCTCAAACACTCGCTTCGCTCGTGTTTGGTTGATCGAATAATCAGCGAAGCAGATTGTTCGTTCTTTTTATACAAGTAATCACACTCGCTTCGCTCGTTACTCACTGTTCGATCTTGTGATTTTAGAAAGGTCAAAGCTAAACGCTGACTTTGTTCGTATATCATGAATACTCGAACACTCCCATTATCCAATCTTGGCACCAATACTTACACCATAAGTATTCAAGAATTTTTCATCCAGGCCCACGAATTTTTATCACATTTGGTTCCGAACACCCTCAAACAGCAAACCCCACAAGTAATGATGGTACTAGGTCGAACAAACGTTTCACCAGAAGTAGTACTACTTCTGGTACTACTTCTGGAACTTCTACGTTTCCTATTCTACCCTTCCCTCCAAGTCGTTGATACCCAACCCAATACAAAGAGGTCTCCCTCCACTGCCCCACTAAAAGCGACGGTTGAAGTCCTAAAGGTTAATTTCCGAGTACTTTTCTGTCCAACCCCCCGCTGTAATTCCCGCTGTATTGATACTGTACACGGCTCCACACAATACGCCCAATACGGGACTTTTTTTTTGGTTCGTTCCAGATTTTGACCGCATAGTCCCCACGTACAACGGTTTCAGTGGTGGGGATTATGCGTCCAATGCCTCGTGCTATTTTGACTTTTGCGCATGCTGCTCAGAGGTGTTTGATAGTCACCCTACAGCGAGTGCAGGCACTCGCAATATCAGTAGTCACGGCGAGGGAATGTGTCTAGAAGTTGTGTGTCTCCTAATACTAGTAGTAGTGTTTGTACAATACTAGTAGTAGCTCAAGCAATAGTGTTTGTAATGGTACTACTAGTATTACTACTGGTATTACTACTATGGGCACTACTGGTGCAAGCACCAGTAGTACCACTACCATTAATTTTGAATAAACGACCTGCACCTGTTTTTATGCGGTGCAATGCCAGTGGAGACCCATGTAGTGAATTAAACGATATCAAAGCAAATTTGCCAAAAAAAGGACTTGGTGAGAATGGAGGATATTGCCGAACTAGCTTTCTACTCTACCTATAGGTTAATTCTTTATTCACTATGAAGTCAAGCCTGCCACTAAGTACTCGTATAGATGTCGAGTGAGTAGTCCAAAATCTTGATTACATCACGACCTGAACGTGTAATGTAGAAGAGTCTTGGGTCCATAACAGAATTCTGGTCTTGTAAGAAGGCCTTAGCACCAAGGTAAATTTCACTAGGACCACGACGGTTCAATAAACTTTCCAATTTAGCGTAGACCATCTCTTCGTGTTTAAAGCCCCTTATGTCGGCCGCGACAAGGTGTCTTACAACGGGACGTTCCTGCTGTGAACGCAGTGTTTGTTCAGCCTCCCAAGGAAAAAGGCCCAGAGCTTGGGGAGCATCAGTCGAATTTCGTGGTACGGGAGAGGGACTAAGGTCTCTATGCTCAGCCTCTGAAGTGCTTGGTCTCTCGCTGGGTTGATCGGACATTGCTGAAAAAGGTCACGGAAAACTACTGTTATACTGATAAAGCAGTAGAATGGGTGCAAATTTTTGGGAAAGAAAAAGCTTCGATTAGATTAAGAGTCAAGTAAAGAGTCAAAGATTCAGAGTCAAAGGTTACGGGACAAGGTTAAGAGTCAAAAAGTTAAGAGCATGATAGCTAAAGCTACAATCTCGAAAAGACACTCTGAAATCACACCATAACGTGCTCAGATTCTAGCAGGTGAACAATGAAGGTTTATCAAGGAGGAGCCAGCTGAAAAAATATGTTGTATGCGTTATGTTGTATGCGTTTCTCAGGAAGCACCTTAGGTTTGGGAGTTTTGCGACTCACCGATATACGGAACAGTCAAGGTTAATCAGTACTCGTGTGTATATGTTGAAGATACCCAGTTCAAAGAAATTCCCAATGATGACACTTGCGCAATCTGTTGAAGTAGGCATACAATTTCTACGGTGTGACGAGCTAGCAATAAGCGGAGCGAATTGCTAGTGAGTTATTGCTAGTTATTGCTAGAGAGTTATTACTAGAGACTCAATGCTAGAGAGTTCAGTGCAGGCTAAGCAATAGCACAATTCACTTCGCCCTTTGCTATTGTTGCGAGTTATTGTAAGACCATGAGACAGATGTGTAGGTTTCAACTACTTTCGAGCTACACACTCTGCTAGCCTGATTGCGTGCACATTTTCGAAAGTGCTGAGTATGTCAGACCTTTTCCAAGTTGTCTTGATTGCACAGTCTCGAGGAATTGGTTCTCTACACCCAGGTTTTGGGCTGCAAAAAAGGTTCCAAAAAAAAGTCCCAATGCGGCAATTCCCAATTCACACTGGCGAAAAAATCTTGGAGGTTGAGTATGCCCTTGCAACCTCGTATGGCCGGTACCACTCGCTTTTTGAGTATAGCGGAGCCTCCCACCCCTGGCTGTGCCTACTGTGATTGTAAATGTAGCCGATTGAGCTGAGTAATTTCCAAGGTTCCAGACTGGACTCGTATCTGTGAGTGGCTCCCTATTTGGGCATTTAAAGATTCTACCGAGTGCTAAAAAAGTTGTTGTTTGGCCAGGGACCCATACTTGCATACTCCAGTAAGCTAGAGTGAGTGTTATGACTAACATACTAATCCCTAACACACAGAGTTATAACTAACAAATCCCTGACACTTCTGTGAACAATAAATACTACGACATCTTTTTGCAAAGGTGAGCAATTAATATTCATTGGTATGTAAATAGCTATAGGTTGTAAATAGCTACATTTTATCTTCTATCTTCTATCTTCTATCTTCTATCTTCTATCTTCTATCTTCTATCTTCTATCTTCTATCTTCTATCTTCTATCTTCTATCTTCTATCTTAATCTTCTATCTTTTATCTTAATCTTCTAATCTTTTAATTTTCGCATAGATTCGCTTCGCTCATCTATGCTCAGCTGCATTGATTTTTCGCAGCCATCAGGGCTGCTGACCCAGATGAGCGAACATAAATTACAACCAGATAAGCACTGAATACAGATTTTGGCTTAAAGTACAACTGAGCGAAGCGAAGTTGTGTGAGGTGTGAGCGAGGTGCTAATTGATGTGAAATTTTTACTACCTGATGAGTACATAGAGTACATATGAAGACTGTCTTCTAGTTCTACTTCTTCTAGTTCTACTTCTTCTACTTTTAGAACTCACTTCTGGTATCTGTGAACGCTCAATGTGAGATGATTATTCTCTTTCAAAACACTCACGCCCATCGAGCCGAGCTTAAACCATCTCCTTAGTACTCGTTTAAGACGCAATTGTTTTTAGGCCCACTAGTGCCTGATGGTAATTCTGCTTGTCAACGATCAACCTGTCAACACATGTCCATTTGAAGAACTTGTGTGGAGCCATAGGATTTCAGGGACTAGGCAGTTTGAAATGTTTCTTCACCTCTCAGGTCTTGGTATTGACCTCACTGAAATGAGCGAAGCGAATGTGTTCTGAATAAGGACTAGCTCCAACAAAACAATACCTTCTATTATTTGATTTTGCGTGAAAATACTTTTTTCTATAATGAATTCTTTCTCTGCTGCCTTCTATGGTGACTTCTTTCTATTTATTTGAAGCTTCATTCAACATTACCTCCAACAGTACTGACAATCAGAACAGTAGAAAGTGAAAGAGCGAACAAATGGGGAGTACAATGGGAAAAGAGATCATTAGTTCAAGAACATAAATGGAGCTGCTAAAGAGATGCTATCCGTCCCGCGAGCTCACCTCCTCGTTTTCACCTCCATACGCTAAAGATAGAAATAGACTTGTGACTTGTCTTTGACTTGTCTTTGCCTTGTCTTAATTGTCTTTTAATGTATGTAGGACCCGTGGAGCTCGCAAATTGTGACATTTGAGTCTAACTTAAATACAACTTGGTCTCCGGCCATCCCCGATTCACATCTTCCCATCTTGATGTTGGTTAAGGTCACGTGCTATAACACGTGATCTCTTTAGCGTTATGAGCCCTTTCAAACGCGACCCACAGGAGCGATGAAGTCCCCTTTTTGACTTGCTGTAGTCCAATTGACCAAAGAGCGTTCTCAATAGTTTTCCTTAGTGTAGATCTAAAAAATGATAATTGTTTTATATCCCTATTCTCTTTTGAGCATACTCTGGCTATTCTCTGTTTTAATTTCATCTTTTTTTGGAACATTTATCTGATCCAGATCCATAGTCGTTCAATCAAACAAGATTGAGAGATAGGGAAGGAGGATACACACAGATACTACCACTTTGCTACTACTACAGATACGACAAGAGATACTAGCTACTACTATTGCTACTCTCTGATCTGCCGCCACTACTTCAGCGGCTACAGTACCATCACTAATACTACTACTGCTAATACTGCTACTACTACTACTTTTGCTACTACTGCTACTGCTTTTGCTACTACTAGCTATCTCTACTATTGGAACAAACTGCATTCCTTGCATAAAGATTGATCACTGTATTCAACAAGTTCTACTAATCCCTGTTCTATCAACGCGCTGAGTTTGACTGCGTATTGGAGTTCAACAAGTCGTGTTCTACTGAATCAAAGAAGTGTTCTACGAATCAAACAAGCGTTCTACGAATCAAACAAGTCGTGTTCTCTTGAATCAACAGGTCGTGTTCTACTGAATCAACAAGTCGCGTCAACCGGAATCAAACAAAGTCGCTTCGCTCCTTTGTTTTTACTCTCAACAAACTCGCTTCGCTCCTTTGTTTTTACTCTCAACAAACTCGCTTCGCTCGTTTGTTTAGTTTCGTAGACACAACAACTCGCTTCGCTCGTTGTTATGTCATCTCTTTACAAACGCACCGAAATCATCGGCCGCGGAAAATTCGGTGTCGTCTACAAAGGCTACAACAAACAAACCAAAGCCATTGTTGCCATCAAAGTCCTCAATCTCGACACCGAAGAAGACGAAGTTGCCGATGTCCAGCAAGAAATCCAGTTCCTCACCGAGCTCAAAAACACCCCCAATGTCACCCACTACTACGGTTCCTTTCTCAACGACACCAAATTATGGATCATCATGGACTACTGTCTGGGCGGCAGTTTGCGTACCCTTCTCAAGCCCGGTGTCTTTGAAGAAAAGTACATTGGAGTCATTATGCGCGAGCTTTTGGTTGGTCTTTCACTGGTGCACAAACTCGGGGTTATCCATCGTGACATCAAGGCAGCCAATGTCTTGATCACCAAAGAAGGTAATGTGCAACTCTGTGACTTTGGAGTCGCTGCGAAAATCACTTCCAATGCCCTCAAACGCAGTACCATGGCAGGTACTCCCTACTGGATGGCTCCCGAGGTGATTCGAGAGGGTGACACGTACAATAGCAAGGCTGATATTTGGTCTTTGGGTATAACCATCTATGAAATTGCGACCGGAAACCCACCGTACTGTGATAAAGACGCCATGTGGGCGATGCAGCTCATTTCCAAGCTGACACCTCCCCGGTTGGAGGGTCGTGAGTACTCTGTGAGTTTGAAGGAGGCCATTGCGCTTTGTTTGGATGAAAACCCAGATGAAAGACTCAGTGCAGACGATCTCATGAAGTGTAAGCTCGTGAGGTTGTACAAGAACCACCCTAAACTGGTGTTGAAGGAGGTTGTTTCACGGTACCTCGTGTGGAGAGACTCGCATTCGTCACGGGACTCGGTGTTTGTGAAATTGGACGAAGATAAGGAGGTGGATGAGGGTGAACCAGACAAGTTCCAGGTCAAGTGGGACTTTGATTCACTTTCGTCGCGTGAGTACGTGATTGATAACGATATCGATACGGATAATGAGGGCAATGAGACGTGCGACGACTCGGATTTTCAAACACTTCCAACATTTAAACAGAATATGGCGCTGCAGAAAACTATCAAGAGTGCGACGGAAATTCCAAAGAGTCTCCAGATGCTTTTTGCAGACGATGAGGAAAAGGTGGAAGCTCCACAGTACCCGCCCGAGCGCACGGATTCGCCTACAATTGAGATTCCAGATATGGAAAAAATGTTCAAGCCGAGTCTCAAGACCCCGAACTTGATCCATTCGCACTCGGCATCGGCTGCGTTGGACTCGAGGTTTACCAGACCAAGAAAAAAGACTCTTGAGAGTAGGGATAGGTCAGATATGGCCAGTTTGAATTCGGTGACCACTTCAGCCACAAATATGAGTGGGTCTTCACACACCAGTTCTTCACTCAACCCAACAAATCAGACTTCCTCACTCAATCCTACTTCCTCTCTCAATCCAACGACTCATCAAACCTCATCACTTAATCCAACTAATTCGTCCCTCAATCCAACTGCCTCGCTCAACTCATCGCTTTCACACCCCACTATGTTGACGACCCTTTCCACATCCACACTTCCAACCACATCGAGTAATCTCTCAGTTACTCCGACTGGGCCCACTCCACATACCCCCCCATATTCCATGAATATCAACACACCGCTGCCCAAACCCCCATCTTCGGGTATCACGTCCACCACTGCTCCGTCTTCGCTGACCAACTCGCCCTCTAAATCAATGAAGGCTTTGCATTCAACCACAAACCCACTTCTCCAGCCCATCAATAAGGTTGAGGAAAAGAAGGACGAGAAGTCTAAACGCAACAGACCGGGGTTCCATATCCAGATGCCGGCCCCATCGTCGGCCATAGTGAGTACGTTGACGAATGATTTCGATAACGAAAACGTGAACCAGTTTGGAATCAACCCGGCACAGGTGGGGAGTGTGCCGTTGTCGATGACTCCGGTTACAGAAAAGGACGAGGCGTTTGGTGATACGCATGAAAAGAGACCTCAGAAGAAGGGATTGAGGCAGATTGCTTCGACAACAAATATTCCGGCGGCAGTGACACCGGTGCAGGTGCAACCGACATCGGTTGTGTTTCCTGCGATTCCGCCGATCAATGGGGAGTTTTTCTCGGATGCGACGCCAAAGAATAAGTTGGTGAGTGAGTTGGATGGGATGATACGGACGTTTAATCAGGGGTTGGCGGCTTTAGAAGCAAATTTATAAATACAGCGAAGTTGTACTTGTAAATACAGCGAAGCTGTATTTATAAGTTAGCTGGCGAAAGTAGTCGAGCAACAACGAGCGAAGTTGTTGCGGAAGCAAGAGCTATAGCTTTTTCTGGTCAAGAATACTCTTGAGAGACAAGTTAATATCCATTCACAGTAAACAACAGCAGAATGCTTTTAAAAGGTAACGAGTCTTGGAGAATTCAATAAGTGTTCAGCTTTGACTGAAAATCATGAAATCGAGGTACTTGGTGATACCAATGCACTTGTATACAGGGAGAACTAAGAGCTGATTAAACACTCGTGAGTTGGAAGAACACCGAAGAATCACAAATTTACACACTCTGAATAGGACTCGGTATAGAAATAAACTAGAAGAATCGAGCAAGCGAGGGAGTGATGATCTTGCGACTCAATACTCTTTATAACTTCTTTTGGCTCTCAGTGTTGAGAATATTCAAAGCAGTTGGCTTAACAGTAATGACAACGACTTCATCCAGTGAACATCACATCTTTCTTTGTAAGTATGGCCATGTGAATGATTCGACCTCGTACAACAACATTTACAAACCTTGCTAACAAAATTTACTAAGTGTACTATTGTCTAATTTACTCTGGTTCATTGACAGCGGGTAGGGCTTTTTTGGATTTGCAGCCAAACCCCGCGCTCACAACCAAAATCGATTTTATAAACTGAACTGCCGCCACTTTATATTTATTCACACACAACATTCTTTACTTACATTATGATTAACTTGGCGCGTCTCTCCCCAGAGATACTTTACCGGATCATCGACTTTCTACCCGAAGGATATGCGTATGAGCTAATCGATTCCGAAGTGGTGGGAGATCATGCCTTCCAGCGGGTATTTAATAAAGTGCAAGTTTCCAGTTCTTGCCACAATGGCACCATGCTCAAGTACAAGGACATCAAAGTTGTTTCGGATAACATGGATGCCTACAAGTTACATGGCAGGTACTGTTACGGCAATTCTCAGGTATCCATTTTTCCCAGTGTGTATGCGTTGCGTCGGTTTGCCGATCAAAACGTGAGATTCAAGCCAAAACACATTATTCTTTACCTGAGTTTCGACACGCTCGTGCTCCACAAACTGCACCCGTATTTACTCGCGGGTGCCGAGCAAATTGAGGTGATTACGCACCGTGACTTTGAGGAAGAAGAACCTGACATGGCTGCAAATTACGCGGAAAAAACCAACTCTGTCTTGAGTCTCGGGTACAATGTCACTTTACTGATCCTCCAGAATTATTATCGAAATGAGGTTTGGGATGCGGATACATTTGCACTCCCGCCGACCTTGAAGGATCTCACCGTGGAGATTTCGAGAGAAGCTGAATACCAATTTGACTTAATGCAATCGGCCTTGTCGCTAGATTTACACAAACTCGCTATAACTCTGAGTATTGTTCCCGAAAACCTTGTGGAAAATCTCCCTCAACTGCTTCGTGAACTCGAGATTAGCGTGGCGTCCCCCATAGAACTTCCACCCTTAGCTAATTTGAAATCCTTGCGGTTGCACGGCCGTCCCCGTAACCCAGATCCATTCATGTACCTTGCTGACCTCAAATTGTCTGACACGCCTAACCAGTCTTCAGATACACTCATTGACCTCGGGCATCTCAAAGTGCAAGATTTGCACTTGAGGGACTTTGGAATCAAATCGTGGGGGCAGGTTACAATGCCACCCACAGTGAAAAATCTCAGTTTATGGCACTTGAGTAATATTAGGGAATTGAGAATCAAGGATGACATTGAGGATTTGGGTTTGGCAATGTGCAAAAATTTGAAAATCTTGGAGTTGCCATCCACATTGAAGCTGATCGATTTGCAGTGTTTGGGATATGACGTAAGGATTGGAGCCCCCAAGGTGAAGAAATTTTTGGACGAGTCCACTATTCTTCCCGAGGGATTAGAATCTTTAACGTTTAGTGGACCGAGTACGTGGGGCATTTCAAGTGGGTTGAAACTTGGTGCGAATTTAAGTTATCTTTCCTTGCAACACTGCCACTGTGATGGTCTACCACTACTCCCTGATACAATTGAGCATATGGATTTGGGTGTTAGCAATGTTGATAGCTTTGACAATGTCCGGTGGCCGTCCCAGTTGAAGGTTTTAAGTATAACAGCTAAAGTGAAGGAGTTTCCATACCACAACATTGTTGGTTTAAAGCATCTTAGAAATGTGCGGCTAGACCTTGAAGGTGAATGCATGAGAAAGATGGCACTTGAGGGCATCAAAAGTTTGTGTGGAGAGGTTGAGACTGGCCAAGGAAACACTGGCCAAAGGAAGAAAAGCGTAAAGAAGGACGTGAAGAAAGATGTGAAGAAAGATATCAGGAGCAAAGCCGTAAGGAAACAACTAAGGAAGAAAGAACTTTTGAAGAAAGACCTAGGGAAAAAGGAGAAATTTCATCTCAATCCACTTGGTCAATTGCAAAACATTCGCTTGGGACCCAATTCATTCGAATTTTTTAATGGGCGGCTTCAAAGATGTAACCTTACTAGTCTTGGGAGTGTTCCTGGTCTTCCTAGCACTGTTGAGAGGATCTCGATGTTTGCAACAAAACTAGGCAGTTTACCCCCCAATCTTAAGGAAATAAGCTTTGAGCAAGTGGACCCTGTACATGTTGCAAAATTAATGGCCCAAATGCTGGAGATGCAAAAATTGACCGTCACTTCAAATGCAGAGGTTAAATCATTTGCCGTTGACTGCGCAGTGCGCGAGCTCCATCTTACGATGAAGTGCAACTTCCTTCACATTGAGTGTTCACAAATCACACATCTTTACCTCGACGGATGCAAAATTAAGGATTTGGACCTCGACCAGTTTGGACCGAGTCTTGAGGTTCTTGAAGTTAAGAATGCAAACACCGAGAGATTGAAGGGAACTTTTGAGCGCTTTACCAATTTAAAGTGCATCGATTTTGCACACAATAAACTTGGAGCGTACCTTGCTGAAAACGCGGTGGAGTTACCCCAGTCATTGGCCATGTTGGGTTTGGGATTCAATGGGTTGACGACTTTGAAGGTGAAACTCACAAATGTAGACGTGGTGGATCTCGAGGGGAACAAGGATGTTCACTGGGAACTGGTGGTGGATATTTGCAGACAGATTGAAGACAGGCAAGGGTTGGTGTACATGACGTTGACGGGACGTGCACATCAAGAGATTGTAAGTATCGAGGATCTTGAAAAGGTTGAACGTTTGCAACCGTTTATTGATGGGGGTGTTTTGAGGCCAGTACGGTAGAACAATAGCGAAGCGAATTGTTCAATTACGAAACGACTCTTAAGATACTTGTCTTCTGATGTCCGAAATCACTTCTCTCATTGATTGCACTCTAGCTAGCTAATTTATCAATGCTTACATTTTGCAACAAGATAGTTGAAGGTTTTTAGCTAATGATGATTTTTTTAGACAGCTTATATGTATCATTCATAAATTTCAAGCTTTCCTCTTCATTTACCTCTACCTATTTCAATTATAATTGAGTAGCATTCAATTGAGCTTTGCTGCTGTTGTAATACCTACAACCTCAGCGTCGTTCACTGAAGTTGTCTGTGCTAACATAAGAACTTACATAAGCTCTAACAAAAGTAAAGCTCAAGACAGAAGAAAGGTCTTTCAACTATTTGCTTTGCTGTTGTTGAAGATGTAGATCGGAAGGAATGGTTTACCTATTATTATTTTATATATGCTGATCACGACGAACTTGTGGTCTTGTTGACTCTTAATCTATTAAAATTCGCAGCCAGACAAAATTGGTTCTGCATTTGTCTAATGAACATGCTCGAGTTTAAGAAGATTTTTTGATCCAATCTATATAGATAGCTCCTATTCATGTCGATACTAAGAGATTGTGATATATGAACCAACGCAAGATGCTTAAAAATGTGAACTTTTACAATTTACACAAAAAATGTACCAAAATATGTAGAAAAGGAGCGCAACATTTCAAAAGAATAAATAGAGTGAGATTTCAGAAGATTCATAACTTCAGATTCATAACTTGCATGTTTGGTATTATCACACCTGTTCATGTTGAATATTCAATAATTTTCAATTATGTTGCACAATTTTCGCAGCCATTCACCTTGATAGTCGTAGGAGAACTGAGTACACTAAAAAGAACGAAGGTTGAGAGGAGTATAGAAAATAAAATATTATATGAAGCAAATGGTGATTACATTTATGAATACCTGGTTTAATTCAAGCTGACCATTATCACTAGTTCTGAATTATGGGCACATTGTTGATTTTGAGTTGGTGGGAATTAGTGGGAAAATAGTGAGCAGTGAAAAAGTTAGCGAACAAATTAGCGAGAAATTAGTGGCGGTCAATTAGTTAGCGAGAAGTGGCAGTCAATGAGTGAGAAAATAGTGATGAGATAGAACTTAGTGACAGAGTAAGTTCTATCTCAGTAATAAATAAAGAGTGAGTGAATTAAGTGGTGAGGAATGAGTCAAAGAATGAATATGTAAATTAAGTTGCAATGGTACCTTCACTATGACTATTTTCTATTTCATTTTCTCCATACTATTTTCTATTTTCATCTTCACAATCGCGAAGCGATTGTTCAGAAAAATAAGTTCAAGTAACATGCCCCCCCGAGTCAGACGCCGTATCACCACGGCACGACGCGAAGAGATCGAAAAAGAACAACAGGAGCTTTCCAACACCATTGTTCGTCCCTTTGACGTTCTCAATGGGCTCCCAGTCTCCTTCAGCAAGCCTCAAAACTACGAAGATGTTTTACAGAATCCCCTCACCGTCAAAGATTCCGGAGTTCTCTACCGGTCACTTATGAAATCACGCTTCAACTACCTCCATGTTGGCCCCATGTTCACGCTCCACTGGGTCAAGCAGTCATCGTATGCCAAAAAGTTGATGGAAATGGACAAACCGCTTCCGAAACTGCACCGGGACGACTTTTACAGCAACCGCGAGCCCGTTTTGGGACCCGATGTGAGTGCACGTGATGTCATGGTGAAGCTCTGCGAGGGGTTCATGACGATAGGGCCTCATTTCTTTGAGGTGCGGCTCTTTATAGCAAAGGATGGGAGAGGAGACAAGACCAAGGAGGAGAAACGGGAGGAAAAGATGCGGAAAAAGGAGATGAAATTGAAGGAGTTGGAGGAGGCGAGATTGCGTGATCAGGATAGAGAGGCAAAGAAGGAAAAGAAGGTGGAGGTGAAGGTTCCAAAGAAGAGAGGACCAAAGCCAAAGAAGCAAAAGGAGGAGGAGGAGAGGAGGAGAGAGGAGGAGAGAAGGCAGGAGGAGGAAAGAGCGAAAAAGATGGAGAAGGAAAGGGAAGAGGGGGAGAAGAAGGGGGAGGATGAAAAGAACGGGGAAAAGAAGGAGGGAGAAGGGGAAAAGGACAGTGCACCTAAAAAACCATCCACCAATCTCAGTTCCATTGACAATTCCATAATGATTTCCAACCTCAATACCATTGCTAGTACAGACAAGTTCTTGAATGATTTAATGAAGACAGTTGCGCTGGGCAAGTCGACTCCCCAGCAAATATCGACGTTTCAGCAGTATATCAAACGAGCGAGGGAAATGGGTCCGCAACCACACCATGCGCACCTTTATGTGAATGCCGGGATGGAACCGCCTGCGCATCTCAATTATAAGAAGCCCAAGGATAAGCCCAAGAAACCGGTCAAGGTGAAGGTGCCTAAGGAAAAAGTGCCTCCGAATATGAAATTGACTGCGTTCCAGGAAAAGTACTTGCACAATGCCACTTTATTGATTGAGTATGCGGAGAATTTGAGCGCGCGGTTCCAGATTCCCAAGTGGGCGATATGTGAGGTGCTTCCGAGGGAGGAGAACAAGTTTGAGAATGAAAAGAAGGACGATGAGGAGGATGATGATCCAAGAGATGTGATTATTTCGTTTATGTGGATACATAATCAGGTGGAGGTGGATAAGTATGAGAAGAAGTTGGCGGAGTTTGAAAAGCAGGAGGAGGAGAGAAAGGAGGAGGAGAGAAAGGAGGAGGAGAAGAGGAAAGAGGAAAATAAGGAGGAGGAAAAGAAGGAGGAGAATAAGAAAGAGGAGGAAAATAAGGAAAAGGAAAATAAGGAGGAAGATGGAGAAAAGAAGGAAAATGAGAATAAAGAGGAAGAGAAAGTGGAAGGAGAAAAGAAGGAGGAAGGAGAGAACAAGGAGAAGAAAGATGAACCAATTCGTGTGACAAGAAGGGGCACATCTAAAAACAAGAAAAAAGCACCTGCGCCTAAAAAACCAAAAAAACTTGAACGCCCTGTGGAGCCTGAAATACGGTATACGCCCATATCGTTTACGTTGCACCTGATTCCGTCGCGATTCATCCAGCTCTTGCTCAATAGTTTCAAGCCAGTGGAAGAGGTGCAGAAGCGCATGGAGCATATATTGGCAAACCATACACGGATGTCCAACTTTTATCTCTGGTACCAGTTGGATGGTAAGTTGGACGAGGGATTGGCGGAGGAAATCAGGACGGAGTTGAATGAGGAGGAGAAGAAGATGACGGGTGTGCAGATATACCAGGAGAAGGAAAAGAAGAGGAAGCCAAAGGAGAAGTTGGAGAAGGGGGAGAGGAAGAGGTTGAAGATGGAAAGGTTGGAGAGGGAGAGAAGGGAGAGGGAGGAGAGGGCGATGGGGAAGACAAGTGAGGCGCAGGTGGTGAAGGTGGAGTAAAACCGAGCGAAGATGTTTGAGAACAATGAGCGAAGCGAATTGTTCGAAGTAATGGACTGAGAGTGTTCAAGAACAACGAGCGAAGCGAGTTGTTCGGTAATCTAAAGTAAAAATGTTTGAGAACAACGAGCGAAGCGAGTTGTTCGATCAACTAATTGAGAATGTTGGAGACTGACGAAGTGAATTGTTCCAAGCAATGGAATAAGAATGTTCAAGAACATTGCGAAGCGAATTGACCGAAGTAATGGACCGAGATATTCGAGAATAATTGCGAAGCCTGCTCATGAGGGCTTTGGTAATGCTAGCTTGATTTTCAGAAACAGTTAAGAGAAAAAGTGTGACCTGCGTCGCAAAGATGCTAGAGCATGATTGAAGGAACTTTCTCGTGCAATATGTATATAAATGTATTTTTAATAAAGGGTAGGGATAAAGAGAAGTGAGTCTTAGTGATGAGCATAGATGAGCGAAGCGAGTCTATGCGGTGTAATGAGAGGAGCAGCGAGTCTTCTGATACAAAGTAAGTAATTAAACAGATTTTGGGTGGGTAAACGTTGATTTCTCCTCACTTCACTCCAATGAACAGGTACTCTCGAAAATTCCCTGAAACTACAAGTTCAAAGATTGCTCGGTAGAGCACCTAAATTTATATACATTGTCTATATTTACAATATCGGGAAGATATGTGGTATGGCAAGATTGTCTTGCTCACTTGGTAGTTGTTGGATCAAGTTTGCACAGTTTGAGCTGTTGAAACACTACGATTCAACAATGAGTAAAGCAAGTTGTTGGAATATGAGTTCATCATTCAACAACACTTTGCTCATTGTTGGAATAGCACCGTTCACGAGTTCATCATTGAACAATTCGCTTCGCTCATTGTTCAATTGAAATTCGCTCATTGTTGCTAAACTCTGAGAATATTAAAAAGCGTATTCAAATCCTGATCACTCTGCTTCGTATCATTCACCCTTGGACTCTTCCTATAATTACTCTCCAACATGGAATTCTTCATCCAGCGTCCCGCCTCCACTCCCGATGCGCTCACATTCACCGCACCATTCTCCGACACCAGGAGCGAGTTGATCTTGAACGGCATGTTGAACTGTCTTGTGGTTTTACCCCCCTGGTGCTGCGTGTAGTTGATTTGCTGGCGGATGGAGGTGTCCTGCACACTGGCGACCACTCCTGCAATTCCGGCCTCGCGCTGCCCCACGATTCTGCCCGGAACGATACTTCCGTACTTGACACCGTTTGGTGTGTTTTGCAAGCGGCCGTGCTGGAGGTACGAGAAGCCCGCGTTACCCTGAACGCACGGTTTATCGGTGTAGCGGGACAGGGTGTAGCGTCCCGACTGGTCCTTGGTGAGATCACGCAAAGAAGCCTCTTTTTTGGCAATGGTTTCAGAGTTTTCATTCAAGAACTGCTTCACAAGCAGCTTGATGTCGGACCCCATTCTTCTCTCCAAAAGAACTTCGGGGTGTTTCTGGCCCAACCATCTGTTGAACTTGGCGTGGATCTTCTTGTTCTTGGCGAGGATCGCCTTGAGCTCAGCGGGAGAACAGTTCATGCTGAGGTTGAAGAGTTCCGTCATCACCTCGAGGTCGGATCTCAAGGACCGTTTCTGGGCACCCGCCAGAACCGAGGGCGACTGGAACAACGAGTTGCCTTTGACGGCGACTCCAATTTCCTGGTACTTGAGTCTGTTGTGCATCTTGCCAGTGTACTTCTCGACATCAGGCATGTTTTTGTAGTTGTCGAGGTCGTTAAAGGCAATGTGCGAGTACCCAATCTGCTTGGGAAGAGTACTCTTCAAACCGAAATCCAGACGGATGGCAGATCCTTTGGGAGTGTAGATGACCTGGTGGGTGGGGACCACAGAACTGTCACGGATGTTCTTCAGGATGGGTTTGGCCACTTGGGCCACCCGTGAGTTTTTGAAGAGGCGGAGGAGTTCGTTCATGGTGAAAAAAATTTAACAATCGAGCGAAGCGAGATTGTTAAATCAAGAGAATCATAACAATTTCAACAACAAAAAAACGTTAATATTTTTCAACAATCGGGTGAAGCCAGATTGTTGAAATCTAGAATGGTCTAGTAATCTAGCTAATGAGATGCTCTCAGTTATGTAGTAGTACTGACAGTCCTTTTGGTATGAAATTTCAAAGCTTATGTAAGATATCACGTAAAGCTTGTGTAATGATTTGCACCCATAAGCAACATCACGTCGTATCCTTGAGAAGTCCAAGTCTGGTTAGCATAGCTGTCAGTCGTTTAGTAGTATTACTACCAGCCTATTGCAATCAGACGAGTTGATAACCAAAACAAATTCTCAATGACAACCTAAACAAATTCTAGTCAATGACAACCTACAGTCAGTAAACAGAATAACTAGTCTCCACTTAAACAGCCCCTCACTTGGGGGATCTCTTTGGGGAGCTTTGTACGTGGTTCGAACTGTGGACAGGCAGAGTTGAGTAAATTTAGACGCTGAAACGCTGACGACTGGGCTACTTTTAAAATAAATATTGCCAAATGGGGTAGTGTTACGCGCGCAAACACTATAATCGCTACAATCGAGCGTTAGCGAGATTGTGCGATGGAGGCTCTGAATGATAACTAGGTAGTTGAATAATGATGAAAGATAGTTTTTTAACTGTTTTGTCTGCTCAAAACACTAAACCTGGGAAGAAATGGATATTCAAGTGGGCTCCCATGTTAAAAAACAGCCGGCCTTGTATGTTTGAGCAGCAATCGAGGGAGCATGATTGTGTATTCTTGAGGGAGTTGGGAGAATTGCTCAAGTCGATTGAGGCTTAGTAGATTAAGAGTGAGTGGATTAAGAGTCATTAAGAGTCAGTAGATTAAGAGTCAACAAAGTCATGTCGCCAGGAGATAATCAAGACAGAGTTCCTACAATATATCTATGTTCCAAAATGCAAGTATTTATTGACCCCTGGTAGTTGTGTTGAACAGTAGAACTGGGCGGGCGGAATTGAAAGTATACTGTGCTCACTTACGGTTGCTCATTGTCGGATAGTGAGACATTCAGTGACGCTTTCTGCGACTAGACATTCTAAGACATGCTATTGGCATACTATAATCCACCTCTAATGCTCCTATACCTCCCCACTACCGACTTGAAAATTCTCGAAAATTGTGACGTCAGACTATCTAAGGGTTTCTCGTGCTTGATTACCTGTGCGTTGTGACATTAATAGCCTCTTCTTTTGTGCAAACAAGTTCTGTTGTTGTTTCATGGGGAACAGCGAGTATCTCTGTTCGAATGACAATTTGCAGATTGTCGAGCGATTGTATTTCAACCCGAAGTCGTTGATTCCATTCTTTCATGAAGTTCAAAGGATGGGCTTTCTGAAAGTTTATCAGGAATCAGTGGGTCCAAAATGAACCATCAGAAAAAGCACACCATATTGAGCAGTAAGAATCTTCTCTAATCTCGAAGAAGCATTGAACTCGATCATGCATTGCTTCGCCATTTTAGTATGAATAATCTATCTGAAGTTATCGTAACATTTTCGATTTTCATTAAGAGCATATTCTCAGCAAAACTCCATTATTATTGTGGGGCCTTTTGATATGACAGTGCAATCTCGAGAGTCAAAACCTCGCTTTTCCTTGTATGATGATATCTCGCTCGATTATTCATATTTAGCAACTCGGTTTCATGTTCAGCAAATAATCTCACTTTATCCAGAAACTCGATCTCGCAATTATCCTCGATCAACATGAATACCGCTCCTACATTATTTATATTTAGGACCTCGAGTAATCTTGCTTCTCTATTATGTTTAGCACTGGAAGAATCTCACTTCGCTCGATTATTCATATTCATTCAACTCGAATAATCTTACTGACTCGATTATTCTCAATCAAACTCGATTATTCATGTTTCCAGCAGCTTGAATAATCTCGCTCAATAATTCTTGATCCAACATGAATATCTCGCTCGCTCAACTATTCTCGACTATTCTCGATTTCACTGAATAATCGAGCGAAGCGAGATTACTCTCAACCATTTGTGTGACTCGAATAATCTCGCTTCGCTCGACTATTCTCGACTATTCTCGACTTCATTCACTCGAATAATCGAGCGAAACGAGATTATTCTCGACCATTCTCGATTTCATCGAATAATCGAGCGAAGCGAGATTATTCTCAACCATTTGTGTGACTCGAATAATCTCGCTTCGCTCGACTATTCTCGACTATTCTCGACTTCATTCACTCGAATAATCTCGCTTCGCTCGATTATTCTCAAAAATTCACAACTCGCACAATCTCGCTTCGCTCGATTGTGCTAACATGAATAAGAAAACCCCACCCCAAACCTCGCCACCTCCGGCAACCCACTATCCACCATCACCTTTGCCCCCGCACTCACCAAAAAGTCCTTTACTCTCCCCTCCCAGAGCACATTCACCAAACGATCATTCAACGAGGTCGAGAACTTGACCACACTGGAAAACGTCTCCGGTACCTCCTTTCTCCTTTCCCAGTGCCCCCCACATATTTGACTTTCCTTAAGAGCATAAGAGTAGGGACTAAGTCGTCCACCCCCAATTTCACCTATACCTCCATCACCTATACCTCCACCATTTCCACTTCCATCTCTATTTCCTCTATCTCCACTTCCATCTTGTATACCTCTATTTCCTCCATCATGTACATCTCGATTTCCTCCATCTCCACCTCTATAATCTCCATTCCTTCTTTCTTTTCCTCCTGCTTTTCCCCTAAACAACTCAAACCCCAATGTCAAGTTGCTATTGTACGAGTACAAGTTAAAGTCGTACCTGGAACTAAACATCAGGGCGCGGGACGTCTTGACCGAGTAGGTCGAGGAAAGGTGCCCCAATATTGGGTTCACTGCAATTGTCATGGTCAACGGGGTATCTGTAGCCCCTATTGAGTAGCGGAACGCCGTCAGGAGACCCGGCAGCATTGAACTGGCCGCGTACCACAACTCCGTCCCCACCAGTGCAGACGAGTCGTCTCCTGCAAAAATTGAGTAGAGGCACCTGAACCCCATAAGAGCTTCGTTGGTAGAGTAAATCACCTCACTCTGTAACTTGGGGGTGTTTCGCTGGAGATACACAATCATGGTGCCATTAGACGCCAAATGAGGGTTACTGATACATTTTGCAAGAAGTCTCATGTTTTGAGAAAACCGTTTAACAACCATTGCTTCAAGGGCTGAGCCTGGAAAGTACATTCTTCCGTAAAGGAGGGAGCTGGGGAAGGGTAAATTTCTACCACTGGGGTTACCAGTGGTAGCATTTCCAGTAGTATTTCCAGTATTTCCAGTAGTATTACTACCAGCATTACTTATACCAGCACCATTTGTACTTCCAGTACTTGTACTCCCACTTCTCCCTATACTCCTTCCAATATTTATATCTCTTGTGCCTTGGGTTTCGAGGTCTACCGATGAGTAGAGATAAGATACCGAGCCATTGACGATGGTTTTGTTTGAAAGCTGGAAGCTCAGGGCCAGTTGTGGAGTCACCTGTGACGATACGTCTAGGCGGAGGCTGTTTGGGATGGGGAAGTCGAGGATTGAGGAGGAGACGCCGGTTATGTTGGAGAATCCATCGGGGTTCCATCCGGTGGCGGAGTTGAAGAGGTTGCAGAGGTATTCCATGTAGGTTTGCATGTTGTACAATGAGCGAAGCGAATTGTACGAAGTACTGCACAAAAGTTGTACAATGAGCGCAGCGAATTACTGAAAAATGTACAATCAATTCACTGAACTGAAAAATGTACAATAAGTGAAGTGAATTGAACCAAATCTGAGTGTTATAATACCAAGAAATAGTAATCGATCTTCTCATTATACTTGTGAAAGATGAAGGAATAACCCAATAGAGCAACCCAATTACGCTTGTTCTTGCATGTATTAGTTAATATCAAAACTGCTTCTAACCTCTTCTAAAGCCCATCTTATTCACTCTTTCAAAACTCCAGTTCGATGGTATCTACTAATCTTTTTTGTGGATTGTAGATCTACACCCGCTAAATTTTCAGTTCATCCAGTCTGGGACCATTTTTCGCAGCCATTTGAGCAAAGAACATAGATCGTTCGACAGAAAAGTACTATTACAAAAGTACTATACTAATACTTGGTGAGTGATTTCCTTCACCCTCTAAATACATTGGGATGTTGGTTTCACTTCACTAGCTTTTGCATTGTGAGATCACTTTGACTACTTCAAATGTCCTCTCCACACTCAATTCTTCAAATTCAGTCACATATCTATACCTCTTCTCTCCAAAATGCCCTCGCAGCCAGAAGAAAGCTGATAAGGGTGTGTATTCGGAATACATAGTCTCATACCTCGATCTCACTCAGCTTCCTGATACCCAACTTCCCACATGACTACCACATAATCACCACATGACTCCTCATGACTCTCATGACTAACTCATGAATACTATATGACTTCTACCGCCCCACTGTCAATGTTTCTTTGACGTATTGATAGTTTGTTGCAACCACCAGTGCCCAATTTCTCGTCTGCGTAAATGTTATACCCGCTTACCCCTAGTAAAAACAGTCTTCCCGAGGGTTTTCAACAGTTTGAGAGTACGCACAAGCTGAGGTGGGGAATCTTGGTACACCCGCCACATCTCACCTCATAACACTCATTGGTGGTGCAGCAATGATGAGGTTAAGTGGGACAATCAGTATGAAATATACGTGCGCCAACTCACTCCACTATCTAAATATTCAAATTGCCCAGCTTATTGAGTGAGGCAGATGAGTGAGCTGGTAGAATACTGATTACGGTCACTTCCTTTCTGTAGAATTTGCTGTCAACCACTAGTCTAGTACTTGCTTTGGCTGGTCTACGTAAGCACTTATGTAATGATATGTGGAGACCAGTGGAGTGGAGACCAGAAGTCTAGAGACCAAAAGTCTTAGACCAGAAGTCTAGAGACCAAAAGTCTTAGACCAGAAGTCTTAGACCAGAAGTTAGAAAAGTCGAGACAGTAAAGCGATTGATATAGAGAGTATCTGACTAGTATCTTGTACATGAAAATTGGAAAAACAGAAGGGTCGTTATTTTTACTCTGACTCATTCTTATCAATGACACAAAACCATCTACAAATCAGTGGTGGATAATTAGTAACGATCTTACAACCAAGAAGATTCAAGTAATCAACAAGCTACGCTTGTTGATTGCTTGTATTTTACTTTAACATCTCATATTCACTCTTATCATCTCATATTTCACTTTATCTTATCTTATCATCATTGGAGGGTATGAAATAAATAGTATGAATAAATTCGCTACGCTCATTTATTCATACCATTTATTTCATTATGCGAACCACCACCATCAAACGAGTCACCAACGAAACCTCCATCCAAATCGCCATTTCTCTCGACGGAGGGCCCCTCTCCGTCGAGTCCATTCTCCCCCCCACCAAAGACGAGCACGCCAAACAAGCAAGCACGTCCCAAGTCATCAATGTTCAAACCGGTATTGGGTTCCTCGACCACATGCTCCATGCCTTGGCCAAACACAGCGGGTGGTCGCTCATTGTGGAGTGTATTGGCGATCTCCACATCGACGACCACCACACCGCCGAAGATGTGGGTATTACCTTGGGACAGGCGTTCCACCAGGCCTTGGGCCAGGTCAAGGGAGTCAAGCGGTTTGGGTCGGCATTTGCACCTTTGGACGAGGCGTTATCGCGCGCGGTAGTAGACCTTCTGAACAGGCCGTATGCGGTAGTGGAACTCGGGCTCAAGAGGGAAAAGATTGGGGACCTTCTGTGTGAGATGATACCCCACGTGATTGAGAGTTTTGCCCAGGGGGCAGCGATTACGTTGCACGTGGACTGCTTGAGGGGGTTCAACGATCATCATAGGGCGGAAAGTGCGTTCAAGGCGATGGCAGTGGCGATAAAGGAGGCTATATCGAGTAATGGGACGGATGAGGTGCCAAGCACAAAGGGAGTTCTTTTCTAACAGAACCGTTAGGTTCTGTTTGAAAAGCTAAGTAAGTTGTGAGGTTTACTGAAGACTAGAGAAATACTAAGAGGTGCTAAAGAGGTACTAGAGAAATACTGAAAAGGTGCTGAGAGGTACTACAGGTATTGAAACCATCTTGGCTTTCTTGAAGGTAAAAGAGTTTAGCTCGTGGAAGTAGTGATACTGAATCATGAATAGTATTTGATAAATAGTACTTGAATATAGAATATAGATGAGAGTAAAGAATCGAAGATACTGGTAAGAGTAGTAGTAATCCGCCTTCCTAGTTTAATCAATGTGCATGTTGCACTTTTGCAGTATATGTTCCCTGATGAAATTTCTCATGTGAAGGGGAAGTGAGTAGTAGTAGTCTTGCTTTCTTTCATTGACTAGCTCATTATTTGCTTACAGTACTTTTGAAAGACTGCTCGATTTTATATGCCTCGCTTTGACCTTTAATTTGGCCCAAAAGGGAAGGAGGGGAACAAAAAATAGGTGACAGTAGAGAAGGATAAAACGTAGACGGTTGTACAACAGCAGTGGAAGATGTCATTTATTGATGATAGTCCTAAAATCTTAGCAGAGGGGGGAATAGGAATGTGAGAAGCAGTCTCGGATTAAGAGAGGAATTAAAAGAGGGTAGTAAATTAGTAGACCTTGGTATTCTGGCTAGAGAATGTGGCTGACAGTCTATTCGAAGTGTCTTGAGAGCATGGTAAAGGCCGTTTTTAAAGAGAAATCGTTACTATCTGTTTCTCTGCCTCACAAATTGTTCAAAATTCAGAACTATTCCATCAAGTGCAATATCACTCGGAACCTACCTCCTAGGGGCTGTCTGATCAGTTCGACCAGTAGGTCAGAGCAAGTTGAATCCATAAATAAATTGCAGTGTTTCCAAAAGTTGGAGTACAATTACTGTTGTTTATTGTAAGTTCTTCAAATCTGTATGTTCACTAATGTTCTCTCTTATATGCTCTCTCTTGTATGTTCACTATATGTTCTCTTGTATGTTCACTATATGTTCTCTTGTATGTTCACTATATGTTTTCTCTTGTAGTCTCTTTGTACAGTCTCTCGTATTCTCCAAAATATGCTCAACTCTGTGTATCTCTCAAATCTACTTTCTCTACTCTACTCTCTTGGTATCTAACCTCATTCCTATAATATCATCCCTGGTCCTTATAATTTTTCGCAGCCATTAAATGAGATGGTACATACGCTACTCGAGTACCTCAATATAGCTGACTTATTTTGCACAACTTATCTTGCTATGAGGTGTCTGCTAGTATTGATAAGTCTTTACTCGTCGAAGACGACGAGAAAGTAGACTATCATTTTATCTTTAACAGCATCTATTTTTCATCTTTAGTAACGATCTCACTTCGCTCGATTGTTCATTTTTCATTTTCTCATCAATGAGAAAGCGGTTTGTTTCATGTGTTGTCCAGGTTGATAGTCTTTTGATTCCTGTTTATATGTCTTTTAATATTTGCTCTGTTGCTAGATTAACAATTGAGCGCAGCAAATTGTTAAACATTTATTCGCACCATTTCATTCGAACAACTCGCTGCGCTCGTTGTTCTCACTCAATGTCACGCTCCTTCCACACCATCTCCCGCCTCCTCATCCAACCCTTCGAACGCAAAGTCCCCTTCAAACCCCACGGCAAAGGCAGCTTCGAAAACAACCTCCCCTACCAGCCCAAAGAACAAAAGATATGGGACAAGAAAGGGCTTTCCAAAGACGACTTCTTTATGCGAAAGTACGGCAACATTTCTCAGGCTGAAAAGAACCGTTTACAGAAGAAGAATGAGGGAAGAAGGAAACAGAGAGCGTACTTTAAGGATATAGAGAAAACAAAGCGAGATGAGGAGAGATCAAGAAGAGATGAGGAGAGGTTGAGAAGGAGAGAGAAGAAAACAGACGGAGATACTCACAAGGAAAACACCCTCCTTGAATATGTCTATGGAACTCACTCCGTGCACTCTGTTCTTAAAGCAAACAAACGCCGTGACTTCTCCAGGTTGTATGTGCACAACTGCCGGGATTCTCACGTGATCAAATTAGCTAGCGAGATGGGCATCCGGGTCAAGTTCTGCGACCTGAACCAGCTTCTTAATAAATTGACCAAGAATGGGGTCCATAACGGGATGGTTCTTGAGACGAGGCGGTTGGAAGTTCCTCTGATTGCTCTGCTTGGAGAGGCAGTTCCCGGCGAGTACCTGGTGTCGGTGCACGGCACCGACACCACCAGTGTGCAAAAGGCGGAAACTGTGCGGCCAAACAGGTACCCGCTTGCGCTCTACCTTGACCGGATCACGGACCCGCAAAACCTCGGGAATGTGTTGCGGTCCGCGTACTTTTTCGGGGTGGATGCGGTGGTTGTGCCGTCCGGTAACCTGGCGAGATTGGGGTCGGTGACCAACAAGGCCTCGGCAGGGAGCATGGACTTGGTGAATATCTACCAAAGCACGTCGGAGGTGGATTTTGTGGAGCAGAGCAGGAAAAACGGGTGGTGTGTGGTGACCAGTGCGGGAAGACAGAGTCCGTTGGAGGTGAGTTTGAAAAACAAGTTCATTTCGTTGGGGGACTTGGGGGGAGTTTTGGAGAGGAGTCCGGTGATGTTGGTGATTGGAAGCGAGGGGGAGGGTGTGGGGAATAATATCAAGCTGAGGAGTGATTTCTTGGTGGCTGGGGGGGGGGGAAGAGAGGGATTGGATCTGTTGAATGTGGGGGTGGCTGTGGGGGTGATGTTAGATAGACTTATCGAACAACAGTGAGCGAAGCTCGCTGTTGTGAGATATGCTTTCATTTCTCACATCATCGTAGATGATGTGGCTACTTAATGGCAGACTTTACAACAATGAGCGAAGCGAATTGTTGCATTGTTATGAGATGACACTATTTCCACATCATAGATGATGTGGTTACTCAATGGCAGACTGTTTCAACAATGAGCGAAGCGATTGTTGAATATTCGTGAAATGACACTATCTCCACATCATCCATGATGTGGCTACTAAAATGGCAGACTCACATCATCAATAATGTGAAATACTTGGTACTCAACAGTGTGTTGGATGGATCTACTTGAAATTTGACACTCATCTGATATGAGAATATCAACAATGAGCGGAGCATTGTTGTAAGATATGTTAAGACAGACCAACAATGAGCGAAGTGAATGTTGACATGCGTATTCAACATATGATGAATTCGCAGGTATTCGTATCTAATGTGAAGTTTGGATATTGATGAACAGAGTCGAGAATAAGACGATTGTGACGAGATCTCAATCATCTGATATGGCTACTTTCATCTACCTTGTACCACACAATAATTCAAGACAGTGATCACTAAACTGAACACTTTTTGCGGGGCACATAACCAATTTGCAACCACTTTATTTTCGCCCAACATGCACCTCAAAATTGTCAATTCTCAGTTCTCAAAAAAAAGAGCACCAATAGCCCCTCCTCAATAGCCCCTTCTCAATTGTCTCATCAATATCATAATTCTTGTATATAAAATAGACACTTTATGTAACAGTTTAACAATCGCGAAGCGAGGTTTACTAATTTTATGGGACCTTTTTCATGTCACTTACCTTCTTCTCCCCTTTCACATGACAAACCTTGCTGTAATCAAACGAATCAAACTCAACTAAACCTCGTGAGCATCCACACACAGAAAACTCACTCTTCAGTTGAGTGAATCGTACATCAGATGGTATGCTATCTAATGGGGTACCTATGAATGGTGATCATCAACAAGATCGAATGGAGTCTTCACCTCTTTTCTCAGACTCACCTATTTTCTCACATTCACCTCTTTTCTCACATTCACTTCTAATAACATTTTCTTAACTACTCCGTTTATTTTCCTCCGAAGACATTTCCGATCACATGAATATATTACCCAAAAGATATGTTGGGAATGATTGCTCAATATTGTCTTGTATGTCTTGGATAGTCTCCTATGTCTTGCCTATGTCTTGACTGTGTCTTGACTATGACATGAGTGCCTTAGTATCTGAATGTCTAATTATGATAATATTAAATATCTGTTAAGCGGCATCGGCTTTCAAAACCCTTGACTTACTCTTTCGACTTTCTTCTTTCAACTCTTTAACTCAACTCTTCAACTCTTCCTCTTCAACTCTTCAACTCTTCAACTCTTTCTATTAATCTCAACTATAATTACTAAGACAATAACTCTCGCAAGCGAGACTTATTGTGAGTTATTGTAGTATTTAGTCTTTGTAATTGGCGATCTTGTGATCCCAACATTTCTTTTACCAAAATCATAAGCACATATTTCATATTCCTTATGACCCACCTTGTTGCTCTCGTCCATGGTCTCTGGGGCACCCCCGACCACGTTTCCTACATTGAAAAGCAAATCAAACAGGCCTATCCTCACGTTGTTGTATACAAAACCGGCTCCCACTCTGAGTTTCGGACTTATGACGGCATAGACATCAACGGCCGCCGTATCTGCGACGAGATTCTCGCTGAAACAGACCGGATCGGCGACGTTACCCGCTTCTCCATCGTGGGATACTCCCTAGGCGGTCTTATCTCCCGCTACGCTGTTGGTGTGCTCTACAGCGAGGGCTACTTTGACCGGGTGCATCCGGACAATTTCGTCACTATGTGCACTCCCCATGTTGGTGCCTTGAACCCACTCAAAGGCTTCAAGTACACGGTTGCCAACCTGCTTTCCCACCTCTTTATAGGGCTGACGGGATCGCAGTTGTTTTTAAAGGACGATGTGAATGGGAACCCGTTGTTGGTGGTGATGGCAGACCCAGAGAGTATTTTCTACAAGGGACTACAGGCGTTCAAAAAACGCCTGTTGTACGCAAATGTCATGAATGATAGAAGGACATTTTGGTACACTTCTGCAATTGAGACTTCGGACCCGTTTCACTCAATGACGAATAAGAGCGCAGACTTTTTGGAGGTGGCTTTTGTAAAGGGTTATGAGCCGGTGATAGATTTGGAGAGGCCAGTAAAGAAGAGAGTTAATTCTGCCAGCGAAGCTGGCAGAATCGGTAGTAAGAGAGATAAGCTGTCAATTGATAAGTCGTCAAAATCAGATAAATCAATTGACAAGTCTATTGATGAGTCTATTGATGATTCAGAGTCTATTGATGACTCTGAGTCTACTGATAAATCGTCTAATCTGATTGATAAATCAATTGACAGTGAAAAGTCTGGGAAATCTCCCTTCTCCTTCCTCAAATCAATCCTTCTCTTTGGAAAGATTGCCTTCTTCACCCCCCTCTTTGCACTTCACTTCACTGGAGTGGCTATTCTCGAGAGAATGCGCCATAATAAACGTGTGCGGGAGTTCTTGTCGCACAAATCGCTTGAAGACTACTACTTGAGGGACCGCGAGATTGAAAAGGAGTCTATTGTGGAGGCCATGTATGATGTGGTTAACGAGGACACGATTTTGAATCTTGACACGAACCAAAAGTTTGTGATTTCCAGTTTGAATAGGCTCCAGTGGGACAAGTTTCCGGTGTTGATTACAAAGACGGAGCATAGTCATGCTGCGGCGATTGTGAGGTTTGATAACCCCGATTTTGAGGAGGGGAAGGGGGTGGTGAGGCATTTGACGGAGAGGACGTTACAAATGGCGGAACAATGAGTAACAATGATCGAACAATGGCTTTAATCGAGCGGAGCTCGATTGAGGTATTGTGAGGTCATTGTACACATTGTAAGGTCATTGTGAATGAAATCACTGATGCAGTAATTGTGAACTTGTGAGGACATTGTTTCCTCATTGTGAAATCAGTTAGTGAAGCACTAATTGTGGTCATTGTGAGGTCATTGTTTGCTCATTATGAATGAAATCAATAAGTGAAGCACTAATTGTTAGGTCTTGTCATTGTGAGTAGGAAGCAATGCAACGACCCCAATCGAGCGGATTCTGAGGCTATTGTGGAGTTGGTTGTGAATGAAATGGTAAGTGAATGGCGTTACATCTCGCCAGATTTAAGTCATTGTGAGGTCATTGCGATGTCATTGTGAATGAATCAGCAAGTGAAGCGTTTACATCTTGCCAAATTGAGTTCATTGTGAGGTCATTGAATGAAATCAGTAAGTGCGTTTCCGTCTCGGGTTTCAGGTCATTATGAGGTCATTATTCGCTCATTGTGAATGAGATCAAGTGAAGCACGTCTAACGATGCTGAGAAGAAAATGTGAGTTCATTTTGAGTAATGATATTGAACATTGACCTCAATCTCGCTTTGCTCTATTGGGGTCATTGTCTGGTTAAATTAACAGTAATGACCTCTGAGATTGTGAAATTTCGATGAAAGTCAGGTGTACCTCACTGTGAAATTACGAGGAAAAGTGTGCTGCCTCACTGTGAATTGATTTTTGTTATGAAGTGCTCTTGAGACTTGAAGTCTATTAGAAAGAAAAGGATACACTCTTGATGAGTGAAAATGGTTTGGTAGAATGGATAATTGAATAAATGTTTGGATATAGTACACAATCGAGCGTAGCGAGATTGTGAGGTTGTAGGGCTTGGAAAGCTCAACAATTGAGCGAAGCCAATTGTTGATTGGGTCGGTTGTTTTCACTTAAGCAGAATTGCTTCTTAATCTTCAAACGCTCTGCTCAACTGTTGATGTAGATGTTGTAGAGACTGCTTTTTAATCATGCTTGCTCGACAATTAGAAACGCATTACTGTTCTCACATTCAACGCTTAGATTGTTTTATTTCTACATGTGCCATCTTTCCTTTACTGACTTTTCCACTTCAGTGAACAAGCGAGTGTCCTAAAAAAACTCTGTGCTCGCTCCCTCGTTGAATCGTCTCGTCATGACATACTCTTACTAATCCTCACTCGCTCGACATCATCTTACTTATCATCTTACTCGCTCATTTTCTTACTCACTCGAACTTTCTTCGCTCGTTTCTTCGCTTATTCGAACCAACTCACTCAACAACTCGCTTCGCTCGTTGTTTCGCTCGTTGTTTCGCTCGTTGTTTCGCTCGTTGTTTAATAATCAAGTCTTCTTTATTAGATGTACAAATCGGGCTAACTTTTGTCTCTATTCACTTGTATTGCATCATCGTTCCAATCCCATTACGGATGGTGGACTTCTCAGACTGTACAACAATGAGCGCAGCAATTGTTGAACTGAACAACCTAACCGGAGCCTGAATGATCAACAAGCACAGATAATCATACAGAGAGCTGAACGTTCAACAAGCGCACATTGTTGAAACTAAACCTCCGCTCACTGTTGAAATTAAGTCTCACTGGCTGACCATCATTCAACGATGAGCGCAGCGAGTTGTTGAATTGGACAGCCTCAGCACACTCAGCAATTCGGGATTCAACAATGAGCACAGCGAATTGTCGAAACTCAAAAACCTCACATTCAATGCTCATTGTAAGTACCTCACTAGCTGAACCATCATTCAAAAATGCGGTCATCGTCGAAATGGACAACTTCTCAACAACTCGGTTCAACAATTGGCTCATTGTTGAAATTAAATAACCACACTGGAGCGAACCATCATTCAACGATGAGCGCAGCGAATTGTTGAATTGGACAACCTCTTCACAATTCGGCGTCCATTCTGCGCTCGTTATTGATTAAATAACCTCACAGGCCTGACATGATTCAACAATTCACTGCGCTAATTGTTGTATTGGACCTCTCAACAATGAGAGTTCAACAATGAGCGTAGCGAATTGTTGAACTCTCATTGTTGAAACAACCTCGCTGAACGCTTCAACAATTCGCGTTGAAGCTTATATCAACTCCACATAATTCGCCGGAAATATCCCCGTCGTCCCCCCTATTCTCCCCGTCCACCAATCATCCAGCGTGTCACTCTTTTGTAAAATATCAATCACATCTCCCTTCTTGAACGGCAAGTCACCTCCCTGCTGCGCCTTAAACGTATATAATGCTATGGCCTGGTTACCATTAGTCTTGGGCAGCGCACCAAAGTTTGGCTTGGACGATGGCGGGGGCCGCGATGGGCTCCCATTCGAGATCTTGGTCGAGCCCAACCTGCTTCCCAAAGCATCGACATTTCTCGAGTCATACACATCGTCCTCCCACCCAGACCGTCTCGTGCTTGCTCTGGACGAAACACTATATGAGTTTGTATTCGAGCGTGACGGTGCCTGGTTGAACCGCCTCCGGGACGAGTAGTCGTCTTCGTCATCGGACCACTCCTCGTCGCTTGAGTACCTGCTTCTTTGTCTACGGCTCAGGGCCCTTCTGTCGGAAAATTCCGAAGTGTCGTCCGAGAACTCAGTTGGAATATCATCGTATAGCGAATCATTCTCAATGTCGTCAAAAGGCAAGCGGTTGTTGAAAACACGGCTATCGAGCACACGCATCAAGGCATCGCATGCCGGTGGGATATCCACTTGACCAGCCAAAATCGTTCTGGCCTTACAGTTGTTGCCATAAAATTTACGATTGGCCTCACGGCGCTCAATGATGGCAGAACCTTCCAATGAAATACCGGCAAATAATCCCTTGGTTTTGGAATACGCAAACACCGCACTCGCGGACTTGAGCGACGCAGTACCGGCAGCCTCAGCATTACGTCCCAAGGGACCCGCGGCCACCGACACATTGGTACCGAGAGTCACGGAACCCATTTGTGCAAAGGAATCGACAGCAGACTTGGTGTTGAGAATGAACACAAAGTCGGTGAGTTCGGCACCAATTTGTCCTCCAACACCAGCACCGGCAGTGGTGATGGCACTTGGGGGGGACCAGGAACCGTCGGGGAGACGTGCAACAATGACACCGGAACCTGCACGGCCTGAAAAGAGGAAACCTGCTTTTAAGACGGTGATGACGGCTAAACCTTTTGCATTTTTAAGAATGTGGGGGGGGATGACGCGATCAGCACCGGCCACTTGGTTTGGTTTGATGAAGGAAGCGAGGATTTTTGCTGCTTTTCTGGAAGTTAGTACACAATCGAGCGAAGCGAGATTGTGGGAGTACAATTGAACACAATCGAGCACAATTGAGCGAAGCGAGATTGTGAATGAGCGTTGAAAACAATTAAGCGAAGCGAGCTTATAAATAGCATTGGAGAACAATGAGTGAGCCAATATTGAGGATGAGTAAAATCTCGCTTTGCTCGACTTTAATAATCATCACTCAACATCAGATAGCGAATTGTTCGGTTAACCAACATGTCGATTGATCTACTTCTGCTCCAAATCAAACATCAATCATTGGGATCAGTAAACATCTCCCCCAATTGAATACAGTTTGTAGTAGCAAATTGTTGATTCTAGGAGACGCTTCCTAGTGATTGCCGCTTTACTTCATTTAGTAGATATAATCTGGTAGAGACAATTATTGATACTTGGGTGGTAATTCAATTCTTTTCTCTGGCATCATTGTGGCTGAGTCGAGGTATTCCGCCAAAGTAAACTCAGTACTGCTCGGTAATTCAGAGGTTCAGTAGTTCAGTCTTGACCGGCCCTTGTCCTTCATAGTGGTTGTTCATTAGTTGTCATTAGTTGTCATTAGTTGTCATTAGTTGTCATTGGTGGTTCTTCAGATCATGTAGTCACTTCCGCAGCTCTTCCGCAGTTCTTCCGCTCTCACATTTGCATTGCAATTTACATTGCTCATTCTTGTCTGTATTCACTCCATTACTCCACTTATATTACATACCTTGACTCGCTCTTCAAGCTTCTGGGGATTGGATTGTTGATACCCATGGTGGTGTGTGATTGCTGAAATTTGGCTGCTACTTTTTCCGCTATCAATTGCCCCTTTGCATCACGTGCGCGGCCTGACCGGAACGACAAGAGTGACGGTCGAACCCACAATCAAGCGAAGCGAGATTGGAGGTTGTAGAATGGGGAGATGGAGAGGTGTGAATATGGGAATATGGGGATAAGGGAATATGGGGATATGAGGATTTACAGATCAAGAGTAGATCAAGTGGAGAAGATGCCAAGGAAAGCATGAAAACTTTTCATTCAGCCCCATGGACCGGTCATTACGGCGGTCATTAAATGGCGGTTTTCGGAAGATGAAAGGAATGTGTGATGAAAGACCGAGCAAAGATAAAAGAGTATGGGTCTGAAAATAGAAAGCGACTGAGTAAAAGTAGTGAAAGGGACTGAGTAAAAGTAGTGGGACTGAGTAAAAGTAGTGGGACTGAGTAAAAGTAGTGGGACTGAGTAAAAGTAGTGAAAGTGGACTGAGTAGACTGAGTAAGTATACTGACGGACTCAAAATGGTACTAAAATAGATTCAAGACATTCATCGCTACTCTGGGGAATTGGTATCTATAAATACACACAAACTACCAAGTGCCACAAAAAGACTGGCCGAAATAAGTAAATTGAAGATTGATAGACGGTATGATATAGTTGATTGTGTACGGTTTTCTTCGGCTGTAATAGATAGCATAACTAGATTGTATAATTGGTGAATATTTTGTGGGATGAAGGTCCATAAAATTTTCATAGTTTTCATAGTTTTCATGGTTCTAGTACTTCCAGTTCTTAGTTCTTAATTTCATATCCTAAACCTCTTATACTAGTTATGACCTTACTCACCTTTCAATCTAGTTGGCCTTCGTCGCTTCGCGAGAAAGGATAATTTTCGCAAAAAAAAAGTAGCTTCCCCACCAGGACTCGAACCTGGAATCTTCTGGTTCCAGAAGTGGTTACAATCGTAGCCAGACGCCTTGACCATTGGGCCATGAGGAACGAAGCTGATTGGAACGCTTAAAATGGGTTTATAAGGATCGGAAGTCTAAAAAACCCCGGTTTTCAGGGAAATCCCTCCCCTCCTCCCTCTATCATCTTTTGTTCATCTTGTGTCTTTCTTGTCTTATTCTTTCTTCTTGTATCTTGTCTTTTTCTGTGTACATTCACACTGTGAAAAAATAAATTACTTATGGACCTTGACAACCTCGACCCAGACATTATAAAACAAGACCCCGGGGTCAAAGTTGATGTGGACCCAGAACTAAAAGCAGTCAAACAGGAAAATTCAGGTTCTGTTTCATCACCATCATCCATTCCCTCCATCCCCTCAATCCCATCATCACCCTCATCCAGCTCATCTAAAAAAAAGTACCAGTGTGACCACTGCGACAAGTCCTATGGCAAACCGTCGTTACTCCAGCAGCACCAGCGTTCGCACACGGGAGAACGTCCCTTCAAATGCTCCCAATGCGAGGCCACGTTCCTCCGCAAATCACACTTGACCGCACATGCCGTTTCGCACCTGCAAGAAAAACCCTTCAAGTGCTCAGTGTGTGGAAAGGGCGTAAACTCCAAACAGCACTTGAAACGACACGAAATAACTCATACCAAGTCGTTCAAGTGCACGCGTGACAACTGCTCAGAGTCTTTTTACAAACATCAGCTGCTCAGGTTCCATATTTTGAGTGTGCACGATAAGGCATTGTACTGTAAGATATGCGACAAGGACTTTAAGCGTCCATATAGATTGACCCAACACAACCTCAAGTTTCATGGCGAGAGCCCAGCGTACCAGTGCGACAACCCGGGTTGTTTTTCTAACTTTAAGACATGGTCCGCTCTTCAGCTCCACATCAAGACGGAACACCCCAAACTCAAGTGTCCTGTCTGCAGGAAAAAATGCACTGGCCGAAACGGGTTGCGGCTGCACATGGCTACCCACGAGGTTGGTGACGAGAGTCTGCCGCAGTGGCAGTGTGCGTACTGTGAAATTGAGCTGTTTAGCGACAAGCCAGCGTTGATTGAGCACTACAGGGCGTACCACGACAGCAATATGCCAGGAGAATTGGCGAAATTGGACGGAGGTGTGCCGTTGAACACGGACAATTTGAGGATATATGAGGGGCTTCTGTCTGATGAGGAGGAGGAGGAGGTGCCGCGGGAGTCGCCGGGGTCGCAGGCGCTGTTGGATACGCTAAATTCGACGCTCAAGTCGTCGAAAACGAGCCTGATTATAGGCTTGATCTCGGGGAATTTCGCAGCCAAAAATATAGAGTGCCCGAAAAAGAAGTGCGATAGGGTGTTTTCAAGGGAGCATGATTTGAGGCGGCATTTGAAGTGGCATGAGGAGCATTTGCAGAAGGTGGAGATGTTTTTGGAGTCGTTAGATAACGAAGCAAACAACGTGCGAAGCGAGTTGTTTGCGAGTGAACAGACTATCACAAACAACGAGCAAGCAAACAACTCGCTTCGCTCGTTGTTTGTTAGTGAAAAGATTACAAACAATGAGCGAAGCGAGTTGTTTGTGAGTGAACAGACTATAAAAAGTGAAGTTAACACTGAGCAAGCAAACACTCAGAAAAGCGAATTGTTGAGTGAGCAGACTATAAAAAATCAGGGCACTCCTGAGCAAAGCGGAGTAAGTGAAAAGAATGATACAAACAATGAGCAAGGCTTGTTCGGTGAAAATAAACAGATTGGTAACGATGAGCCAGCAGACAATTCGCTTCGCTCATTGTCTGCTAGTGAACAAAAGAATGACACAAACAATTCGCTCCGCTCATTGTCTGCTAGTTCCAAGACGATTAATGATAACGATAATGAAACTAATGAAATACGAGGGGATCGAAAGAGGGTGAAGACAAATGAGGAATAGAGTACGATTGCGAAGCAGTCAAAAATGCAATATGATCAGATGAAGTGTAGTAAAAATTTATTTTTTAGGCTTTTCGCAGCCAAAGCGAATGTAAGGGTGAAGGTTTTAGAGGAGATGGAATAATTGAGTGAGCTTTCGTATACTCGGTGTGTTGTTTTTTTGTTCCTGAGGTATAGTTGGTCATTCATCAACATCTAGAAAGATGAGTAGTGCTTAAGTGAGAACAGTGTAGAACTTTTCATTAGGCGAAACCCTAATAGGAATATAGTTGGGGAGGTACGGGAAAAGCCAAATGCATAAAGGCAATGCCGAAACAACTGGTTTCGTGAGGTGTTTGAAGTACAAGGGATTCCATATCTTCTCTAAAATCTTCTTACATCATTTCGATCTTTACTGTTCATCCATTTGTGCCATTTCACGTTGACTCTTAATCTGCGTTGACTCTCGATTTGTACCCTACTGTGCCAATATGACCAACAAATATGCCCAAAGAGAGCCTTTTTCTCATATATGAGCTTCTTAAAGAGTTGGGATATGCAAAAGTACGGTGAGATGGTTAATGAAGCGAGTAGTTCTCGAGCACTGTCATTCTGTTCTATTTTAATGAGCATTCAAAGTACGCTTCATACTTAAAAGATCATCGATTCTATTAAGGAAATTTATCTTCATTGTAAAAATTGAAGAGAGAAGCTCCTGTTATCTTTTAATGCTAGTAAGTGCTTATAGAAAGAAGAATACACTAGCTGTTTATTATAAAATTACGCAAAAATGTTACGAATAATCATTTTTCGCAGCCAAAAATGTGCTGTCATCGATTATCTCATTGACAATTTGTCCGATCTAAACTTGCACCAACTCGTCACTCTTTACTTCATGATTGATTATTTGTATTACTCTTACTCTTTATTACCGTTTATAATTTTTACTCTCAACTTCACACTCAATTCGCTTCGCGAATCGAGTGCTCATCGAATGCTCATCTATACCTCCTCCTCTTATCATATCCCCTTCCCCTCGAATCCGAAAACCTCTTCCCATCCTCTCTTGGCTTAAGATGCAAAGGAGGTGGTGGTGGTGGCGGAGGTAAATCTCCTTGTGGCTTTGGAGAAGGTCTTTCATTCTCTCTTGGTCTATCATTCCTAGCATCACTTCTATCATTTCTATTCCTTCCATCATTCCTTCCATCATTCCTTCCATCATTTCTTCCATCATTCCTTCCATCATTTCTTCCATCACTTCTTCCATCATTTCTTCCATCATTTCTTCCATCATTCCTCCCCCTATCGTTACTAGCCGGACCTCTAGGAGTATTTGGTCTAGAAACACTCTTGGCATCAAACCTACCCCTATTCCTATAATCCTTGAACGAATTATCGGAGAATCTATCGCGAGCATTTTGCTCCTTGAACCGATCCCTGGCATTTTCCTGTCTGGGTTCCACCTTCTTCGGTTCCTCCTTTTTAGGTTCCTCCTTTTTGAGTTCTTCCTTTTTGGGCTCTTCCGGCTGCTTTATTTTGTCTCTATAATCTCTTTTGGCTTGCTCCAAACGTTCCTTGAGAGTGCTCTTTTCTGGCCTATTTCTTGGTTGAGATGGAACAGCATTTCTTGGTTGAGTGGGTGGAGGTTGTCTTGGTAAGGCTTTTTTGTCGTTCTTATCATTCTTTTCATTCTTATCATTTTTGTCGTTCTTTTCATTCTTATCACTCTTCTCACTCTTTTCACTCTTTTCGCTCTTATCACTCTTTTCATTCTTTTCATTTCTTCTATCATTCTTTCTTTCAGCAAATCTGTTTCTATCTCTAGCATCCTTTCCATCTCTTCCTCCATCTCTTTCTCTTTCTCTATCCTCCTTATAATCATCATACCTCCCCCTTGAAACAGTCGAAGTCCTCTCCTTTCTTTGGGTGGACCCACTCAGAGAATAATTGATTGCATTCTTCAACCTCTTTTGGTCCTCAGCCTCCTTCCGCTTTTGTTCCTCCTCTCTCTTCTTCTTTTGCTCCAACTCACGGGCCTCGCGTTCCTTGGCTGCCTTCAACTCCTTGGCCTGCTTCTTGGCCTCAATCAACTTGTTCTTTTCTTCTGGGTCCAAGTCAACAAAGTCCCAGAGCTCAACCCACTCTGCAGACTTCAGTTTGATGTGTCCAATAAGCGCACTCAGCGACAATTTCAAGTCTTCTCTGGTTTCCGTCTTGTAGATTTCGGAAATCAACTCAATCACAGCCTCGCAGTGCTCAACCACACATGGGAATATACCAAGGAGATTCTTCAAGAATGTAATGGCATTGCGACGACACATGTACTCGTTAACCTTTAAACTTTGACTCAAACTTTCCAAGATATTGTTGTGGTATTGGTAGAGTTTTTGCTTGGTGGTGTCATCGGTGTCAATTTCCATGCTGTCTTTTTCTCCCTCCTCTTCCTTCTCATTCTTCTTTTCTTTCTCCCCCTCCTCCTTATTCTCCTCCTTCTCCACCTTCTCCCCCTTCACCTTTCTCTCCCTCTCCTCAACCTCCCTTCTTGCTTCTCTTAACAAATCAGCATAAAACAAGCCCAAATTCTCCACCTCAATTGGAGTAAGAATAAACAATGTCCCAAAGAGAAACTTTGCGTCCATGAGCCTGTCCATCACACTGTACAAATCAAAGCCTTTCACCAACTGCAACTTCGTCAAAAATCTCGACGAGTAAACTGCATCAAATGAAGATTGGGTTGCACGGGGAAGCAAACATCCTTCGAGGAATGTCTCGACCCATCCATCACTAAACTCTTCGGAAATACCACCAATTTTCTCCTCGATGAATGTACACCGTTGCTTGTGTTCTTCTTTATCCTTTGTGATTTGTTCAATCTGTGCATTTTCACGGCGTCCTTTGAGTTTGGAAATTTCTCCATCGTAAATGGACGAAGAAAAATTGAGATCATAAAGTTTGAGCCTCCAAAAGAAGGAGGAGACGGAGTTGTCTTCATTCTTTTCACTATTCTCTTCACTGTTCTCACTGTTCTCCTTTTCATCACTCTCCTTCTCTTTACTCTCCCTCCTCCTCATCTCATACGCCCACTCTATTGGCACACCATGATCTCTCATCTTTTCCACCGAAACATCTCCTCCCTCTCCAAAAAACCCAACCAAAGTACAGTACAAGTACAACAACTGGTTCACATCATCCACACGGCTTGTCAACACCTTCAATGGCATTGGTGGCTCATCTTGTGAAAACGCACACTCCAGACTCAATTTGCTCAACACCATCAAAAACTCTTCTTCTACCCCAAGTTCATGGATGGTCTTGACAAGTGCACCCCCAGCCTTGGATCTTTCGTAGCGGGTATCGTCGATGGTCTTGAGGGCGATTTTCTCCACACTTGCACCAGAATTCATCATGTCAATCTGTGCCAAGTTGATATTGGTTATGCTTTGGAGCCCCCCCATTTGCGAGAATATTTCCTTGAGTACAATCACAGCACCGGTTTCTCCACAGTGTAATTGTTTCAAGAGAAAAGTGAGGATGGTCTTGAGATCAACTAACTCAGGGTACCGCTGGCACACCTTCCCCACAAAGTTTGCGAGAGACTGTAACCATTTACGTTCATTCAACCCATTGTCTTGCGTGGTGGAACGGCCTGCATTGGTCAAGCGCATCATGATCGCAACAGTGAGCGTGTCCCAAGTGAATGCATTGAAGTAGCGAGCCGTGTCCACCACAAGCCCAATCAAGTTGTCGTAACTCTCGATTTGAGACAATATGGTGACCAAACACGGGAGTGGGTTCGAGAGGGTGATTTTCGCGAGTCGACGCATCATGGGACGCACATTCTCCTTCGATAATCGTTTGAGCACATCCTTGGTGCTCTTCTCAGCACGATTATACGCAATCTTGACATGTTGGTTGTTTTTGGCAAGGAGTTGGTAGAGTTCTCCATAGACACTGTAGCGTTCTTCAAGAGAATAAAAGGATAGAATGGAGTATGCAGTGTCTGCACATATGGAGTTGAATTGGATAAGAGGAATGGCAGGAAAGATGTAATTTCTAAAGAAGTGAAAGAGGGATTCTTTCGAAAGTTCTTTTTCTGTCATTCCATCTTCTATTCCCTCATCTCTTTCTTTTTTTAGTTCTTCCAATCTCTTCCTTACTATCTCACACAACTTCACAAATACTTTTGGGTCTTTTGGTAAATTCACATAAGAAAACTTGAGGAACTCTTTCGAAGTCTCTATCAAATCATCCAAACGCAATGCTAGTCCATTTTTCCACCCCTTATAAAAATACTCGTATCTCTTCAGACCAATGTTTTGCTTCAATGGATCTTGGGTGATGTGTGTCGTCACCTTTGCATCTTCATACAACACCACGTCCTTTTCCTTTGAGTGGGGAAGAGGCCTTGCTTTTTGGAGGTCGGCCAACCCATCGAATGGGCTCACGTAAAGCCCATCAATCATGGCATCAAACATCCTGTTCATGAGACTCGAGATGGTGTCGTCAACATATGCGAGAAATGGGTACTTGGTGAGAATGTATATGGTGGGCCAGTAAAGTCCATTGGTCACCACTGCCTTGAGCATCTGGAACACATTATTCTCAGCAAGAATTTTGGGGAGTGGTTCCTCAACTTGTTTGGTGGGACGTTCTTCGTCTTCGTCAGCAAGAGGTGCTGCCAATGCAAGGGCATTTGCACCTGCTTTGAGGACTTCTTCTTGGACTTTTTTATCGTATGCTTGTTTCAAGTCTTCCATGGGAGAATCAAGGTAGGTGAAGAGAGAGGAGAATGAAATAAAGCCTTCTTTGATGAGGATTGAGGAGAGGAGGAAAGTAGAGGGAGTATTAGAAGAAGTGGAAGTGGAACTTCCACTTCCATTAGCACTTCCATTAGCACTTCCATTAGTAGTAGCACTTCCACTTCCACTAGCACTTCCACTAGCACTTCCACTTCCACTAGAAGTACTAACACTTCCACTAGAAGTACCAGTGCCGCTGGCACTGGCACTTCTCACCTTCAAACCCAAAATCTTCCCCGCCGATTCATTACCCCCCACATTCAACACATCCAATCCATCTATCCTACCTTCCATTGACGGCCACCAACGGGACTTTCTCAACACCTGTAGCGTAAAATCCACCTTTACAGATGCTGCCGCCACCTCCAAAAACACATCCAAACACCTATTTGGATCGAGACTATAGTGCCCGATTAATTTTTCCATCACCTGCAACACATAGTCCACCTGGTAGTCGCACTCTGGGGACTTGTACACCAGATACAACTCGCTCATGAGCTTGGAATAACCTTCCACCTCCTCGTGGATGAGATTGTACTTCTTTTGCGTGTAGAAAACGTCACGAATGGTGGAGTTGAGCGACTTTGTCATGACATCCTTCGGCACTATGGCAGCCTGCTTAAGTAGGTCTGGGCTGATGTAGCGAGCGATTGTTTCGGGGCGGATACTGGTGCTTAGCAGGGAGAGCAAGCCCAATATACGTTCACTGGGGGGAAATACGTTCAAGATCTGGCATAGTACGCGTGCGCTGGTTTCGTTGTCTATCAAGGCGGTCAAAAAATTGACAATGTGGGTTGATTCAAGGTCTCCGGACTCGAGGGAGAGAATGAGCTCTGTATAGAGGTGGGAGAGCTCAGTTTCTTTGGAATCATCGTGGGTTTCGAAGACTTCGAGGAGGGATGTGGTTCCATTGGTGGGGAATTCTGTGAGGACGTCGTGGGTGAGGTAGTTCATGAAGAATTCAATTGAGCGCAGCGAAATTGAATTCAAAAGAGCGATTTCGAATTGAGCGCAGCGAATTCGAACAATGAGCGAAGAGAATTCGAACAATTGAGCGCACCGAAATTGGAGAAATTAGAGAGGAAATAGTGATAATTAGTCGGTTTGAGGGAAAATAGGAGAAAATACAATAAAACTGAGCTATAAGCTTCACAATGTATGAAAAGTGGCTAATACCTGAACAGTTGTGATGGTATAGCCGTGTTGGTAGATTAGAAAATAGCGACAAATAGCGAGAAAAATAGTGAATAGCGAGAAAATAGCGAAAATAGTGACAATTTTTCGCAGTTTAGCGAGAGAAGTAACAAAGAGTCAACGAGAATACAACATAGACGAATGCAATGAAGGATGCATTTTCTTCAACTCCAAAGCAATACGGTTTGGCTCACCATGAAACGCTTATCAAACGAATTCATTAATATAGTGATTTGTACTTTTAGGTGAGGAACATCGACAGAAGAAACATGGATCAAAATTTAGCGGAGCGAAAAGAGATCACAGAGGCACACACTTCGAAAAAATGTAAGGTAGATCGAAGGAAATTTCACTAATAAACTATACCTGAGGATATTTAAAAATGTCACTAGTAACTCATTATTACATTTGAATACATACGAAAACCTCACTAATGAAAATTGAATTACCAATATCATACACGAACCACTGATTACCGATAACACTTGAACATCTCATTTTTTTCGTAGTTGACATACGCAAAACCTCTAGAGAATCGATAACATCGAACGAGATGTTAGACATGGTCACTAAATCATTAATGACTAAATTGCTAATTTAAACGCTGATGTATAAAAAGCTGATGTGATTGCAGATGCCACTCGATAGACTCGATAACATCTCACTTCGTTCGATGTTATCTTCGTTCGATGTATTTCGCAGCTAAACTATTACACAAACTCAAATGAGATGAGCATATTATCTAAACCTTATACCGAACACAAACTCAACCGAATAGGAATGGATCACTGAGTGTCAAAATCGGAGAATAGGAATTGAAATTTGAGGCAGTTGGAGGAATAAAGCAAAATTTGGAGAAATAATTACTCCGCAGTACCCCACGTTGAAAAATTTGAAAAATTACAGAACAAATGAACAAACTAGCATAGCTAGTTTGTTCATTTGGTTTTTTATTTATTTAGCTAAAGTACCTCTACAATCAAATGAACTTTGCTCATTTGCTCTGAATCTCCTCGTTGAGTCTCTCGAACGAACAAACTCGCTTCGCTCGTTTGTCCGCCCATATTCTACAAAACGCGTACAAAACCCCCCCGCTATCTCCGATCTTGGCACGTCCGTGGTCGGACCAAACCGTAGTTAAATACCCGTGACGTCTCCACAGTTCAGATTGTTACGACGTCAAATACCGTTGATCGTACCAGAGATCAAAATTCGTTAAGTGCCAGGTAATAAGTGTGCTTCTAATAGTCGACCACCTTCAAATTTGTTCAGTCAAGTCTTATTAAGTGCTTGAACGACAATTTCACTGCTAATAGTCAAGTACAACAATTACTGTGCTGAACAAGTACATTAAATATTAACTGTGCTGAACAAGTACATTAAATATTAACTGCTGAATTACTGTGCTGAATTACTGCGCTGAATTACAACAATTTCGCTGCGCTCAATTGAAGTAACAGTTGACACTCGAACAATTTCGCTACGCTCAATTGTTCATATTGAGTAGACATTCGAACAATTCGCTTCGCTCATTGTTCTCATGATCAAAAACTGGGAACTCAAACTCGGGGCCTTCATTGCCCTCTACTTTGTGGTCTTCCACTACATTCTTGATTCCGCCCACCCCCACACAGACAGCGGTCTCTCCAACCACTTGCGTGTTCTCCCCCAGCCCATCATTGATTTTGCGGCCTCCCCCTCTGCCATCGTCCAGCCCTCCAACGACAATGCCCCCCAGCCCACTGGCCGTCCCGTAAAAGTCGCTCCTCTCACCGGTAACAACGCCTACATCCAGTACGCGACCCGTGACGAGTACCTCCACCTCGCGCTCCTCAACTTCAAAGCGTTGCGTGAGGCCGGTACCCAGGTCCCCAATCTTGTGATCTTGCACTCCCATGATCTTGGAGAGTCCCCTAACTTTTCCTCGGCCCAGCTGTTTGCGGCCGAGTACAACATCGAGTTGAGACCCGTGGACACTGTGAACGGCGGCGACACCTCGCTGTGGGCCGAACTGTTCACTAAATTCCACGTATTCAACACGGAGTTCGACAAGGTGGTGTACTTTGACTGCGACTCCATGTTCCGCCATAACTCCACCCTTGACGAGTTGTTTGCGTTGGACCTGTTTGACATCGCGCTTCCCCAGGCCTACTGGTTGAACAATATCGTTGAAAAGAAGGATATCAAGAACAAGTATAATAAGGAGGTCCAGGTGCCTACAAAGGGAGAGTACGACAAGATGTTGAGGGGTATAATAAAGGCTTATCAGGAGAAGAGGTTGGGGAAGAGTGAGAATGAAAAGATTGAGAAAAAGGAAGGAAAAGAGAAGTCCGTTCTCTCTTCCCTCTTTGATGACCTTCCCACCCTTATCTATGACCACCACAAATGGGACAACCGTAAAGACTTTTTTGCCAACCACGTCATGGTCCTCAAACCATCTCAACAAGCCTATGAAGAATTGATGCAGTACGTCCACAGTCCCTGGTGGTGGTGGATTTTCAGAAGAAACTCCATGCGTGCACTGGGTGAGTACGACATGGAAGTGATCAACCGCTGGATCGATGACCGTTTGCGTGCAAAGAGTATTCGTGTGGGTATTCTCCCCCACCAGACCTACGGAGTGCTCACGGGAGAGTTCCGTGAGGTTCACCACAGGAGGTTCACTGTGGAGCCACAGTACCTCCCGTTCATCACCAAGGAGTCGTCGTTTGAGTGGGACGCAAAGAGCGTGGGGAAGGGTGCGAAACTCGTGCACTTTTCGGACGCCCCGATCCCAAAGCCCTGGGAGAACGATAACGTGAGGGCAGAGCACAACTCGCACTTGATTGCGTGCAAGAAGTCGATGAATATGCAGGAGTTCCACAAGCGGTACCCGGAGTGGAAGCCGCGGTTGGTGGATGATTGCGATGCGGTGGATGTGTGGACGGATATTAGGAGGGAGTTTCATAGGAAGTGGAAGTAACCACGAACGAGCCACGAACGAGCGAAGCGAGTGAGTGGTGGACGGTAAATTCCATGAACGAGCGAAGCTCGTTGATGGCTAGTCAAATAGAAGAGTGAATATACCACGAACGAGCCACGCTCGCTCATGGCTAGTTGAATAGAAGTAAATAAGAACAACCACAACAGAGTGGTGAAATAAATTAGTAAATACTACAAATGAGCAAAGAGTGGTGACATGAGTGAATATGAATAACCACAACTTAAAGTGAGTGAGTGGTGAGTAGTAATGAACAATAAATAAGAATAAAACAACGAGCCAAAATAGTGGGAGACTAGTATATAAACTGACTGTGTATTATAAGGTTGAACTGTGTGAATGTCCATAGTATTTGGTGAGTGCATGAAATCATGGCTGCGAAAAATTGGTGGTGAGGAAGAGGGGAAGAAATCGATGAGATCTTCACAAACCGTACAACAAAGAAAGAGAATAAAACAGGCAAGAAGCTGAACACACCTACTCAATTGTAAACTTGCACATTCAAAATCTGTACATACATGTGCTCAGTAAATTAGCGCTGACTAAGAGATTGGATAATACCTCTGTCAGGGAATCAGTTCGAAAGGTTTGTATATTAGCTGATTTATTACAATCTCAGTGCTCAAGCCAATAGAATAGTAAAAGTGCTCGGTTAGTCTCTAATGGAGATGTGCTGCAATCTACACAGAAAACCTTCAGGATTCTACAAGAACATATTTGTCCAGAACTGCCTCATACCACTTCGCTTTAACTGTCAAAGTCACGTACAAAGAGGTTCCATACCCCTGAAACTTGGGTAAAACATTCGTCAGTTGGAACAGCAGTAAAGTGCAGTGCTTTTTAAGATGCAAAAAATGAAGCTGATCAGTACTTCGAGGTCTTCCAGAGTAGGATTATTTCGAGATTGGAAGTGGTGTGTTGCTTTGTTCGAGTAACAACGAACGAAGTGAGTTGTTTGAGAAGGTACTTGAGGTTTACCCAATTGAAAGTTAGTAATTTGAACCAGTTGTGTGAAGCTTAATCTTATTGACTCTTAATCTGTTTGCTGACTCTTAATCTGTGATTTACTCTTGGTCTATGATTAGACTCTTAATCTGTACCGGCCTACACCTCGGAAGTCGTGAAAACTTTCAAGTATTACTAGCACTTTGGGTGCTTATGTGGTCCATCTGAGAGTCGTTGTTGTAGTTGTTCTCCATTTGTGTATGTCAGTTTTTGTGTTCTCGTTTAAGAAATTTGCAGCCATGGGTGATAAATGAATGAGCGAGTTTGTTCTTATAATAGATTTCCTGGTTTGTAGGTAGTAATCATTGCTTAAGCTGTTGAATTTTACGAATATCTGAAAGTGATAATTGAAGTCAAATGTTATTGCTCTCTGGTTCTCCTTCTGTTTGGATGTCTTCCTCTCTTTGGTGTTGTCTCTGTCGTTATTTTGTCATTTTTCTCTCGTGCTTCCTCTATCCGTCCGGATCCTCGGTATCGTTTCTCAGTCTACCATCCCTTAGCTTCTTTGTGGGTATTCAATGGATGTCCTCTAATTCTGATAATTCATGATTCGTTATGTGATCGTCCTGCATATTAGAATAGTAGCGTCCTGATATTCCAATCTTCCTATTCTGCTTAATCTTCTTATTCTGCTTATTCTTCTTATTCTTCTTATTCTTATTCTTTTACTCCCTTCGCTCGTTGACTGTAGTGTTACAATAGAGCGAGCAAATTGCCAGCTGTGAATGTCAAATGTTGATTGTCTTTTCTCACCAAAACCTTACTCTCTATTCTTCCTCTCTTGATGATGAAAATTACTCTACTGCGTACAATGAGCGCAGCACAACTGTATTCTGAGAAGAAGCACAAACCAACTCACACCACCAATGATTCATCTTTGAACTTGATGTGGATTGGGAATGTTGGAAGTCGGAAAGAAGGCAATTGGGTGAAGCGCATAATACCTCAATGTTGATGCTTCAAAAACACTTCAACTGATGCGAAAAAGTTCACAATTGTTCACCTACACCTTTACTTTGAGCTTTCAAAAATTTACTGGCAATTGAGCAAAGGGATAGTTAGCGGATGAACGATTACCTGGAGCTGGTGCAGTACAAAAACTTCAAACAATTCGCTTCGCTCATTGTTTGCTCATTTTTGCAAAAAATGGTCCCTAGCAGGATCGAACTGCTGATCTTGGCGTTATTAGCACCACGCCTTAACCAACTGGGCCAAGGGACCTAACGATGAAAGGGGCCCTTTAAACAGCCTCAGCCAGAGACCAGAGCTTTTGCACGTGACCGGCCACCTGAGAACCTCCTCTGTTGTTGAGACTAAATTGCCTAAATGGGCGAGATGAGTCGAGATTTCAGATTGAAACAGGGACACAAAATCAGTGAACCTAGAGTGGCTGAGGCCCGAGCGAAGCGAGGGTTCTCAGTCTCAAATGTGACGTTTCTCAGTCTCAAATGTGACGTGAAAAATTCGGAAGTGATGTTGGGTACAGATCAACTGAACAGTGCAGATCAACCAGATTACATATGGTCAACTTGAATGTAGAAATTGGGAAACTTCTGGTCTACATTTCTCCATCTTTACATTTCTTCATCTTTACATTTCTTCATCTTATTACTAAGAACCTGCTTCGTAGATTGTAGTTTTCGTCTTAACTAACAATCTGCTTCGCAGATTGTTAGTATTAGTTGTAAACTTTTTTTAACAAACAATTTCGCTTCGCTCAATTGTTTGAATTTTGAATCTATTTTTATCATGTCCTTCACACAATACGCATCCCCAACCATCACGACCCCCCCCCTAGCACGCCGTGACGATCTCCCCAGTCTCTCCACGACCAAGAAGAGCAGCAAGACCAGCGACAGTTACACCACCCCCTCTGTTGGCGTCCCCCCCAGTGACAACAACCCATACATTATTCGACAGCACAACCCTAATGGCACTGTTTTCATAGCTGTTGGCGCCATCGTGGGCTCGATTTTGCTTGCGTTTGCGCTCTACCACTTGATCTTGACGATGCGCGCCAGTCGCCAGGCCAAGAAGTCGGTTGCCAGCGACAGATCGATGCTCGAGAAGTACCGCAACAACAACACCATGGCATACGGAGACGCCAAAGTCCCCTTTATGCACCAGCGCAACGCGTCGGTGGGCGCGGGCTTTGGTGCCAGCTCCATCGCAGACTCCCTGGTCATCTACGGCATGGATGATGGCGCAGCATCGAAACACGACCTCACCAAGATGTTTTTCCTGCCCACTGCCGACGTAATGCAACACAAGCGGATGCGCTCGCTGACGTATTTGGGAAGCCAGGCGAATGTTGGAAGCACCACCACGTTGTCGAATCCGGGATACAACGCACAGGGCAGTAGTAGCAAGTTGGTGCCGAATGTGTATGTGAATAATGACTTGGGTAGTGAGGCGGAGGTGAGAAATACCCCGAGAAAGACGATTCCAAGTATGTATTTGGAGGATTTGTTGGGGGATGATGTGGAGAAGAAGGAGTCAAAGTAAACAAGCAATCGAGCGAAGCGAGATTGTGCAGACTAGTTCAATCTAGCGAAGCTAGATTGTGGTACGGAAATTTTTGAATCTAGCTTTGTTAGGTTGTTGAAAGGACTTGCTCTACCACACAAGTCAACAATCGAGTAGTTGCTGATTGCGATTAGTGGAAAGTTATCAACCGGGCGAGGTTGTACAGACGGCTTAGTACCACACGACCGAGCGAAATGAGGTTGAGGTAGAAACAAAGTTGTATACGATCGAAATGACCGAAGTGAGCTTATTTGAGGTCAGAATAAGGTTGAGGAATACGATGTGAGGTCGATCTAGGGAAGCTAGATTGTAGTACCCAAAGTTAAAGGATTGTGAGGTAAATACGCCAACAATCTCGCTTCGCTCGATTGTCTGAACCATATAACTAGTAAAATAGAAGTGAGTAAGAAAAGTAGAATGTCAAGTGGAGTGTAACATAAGTGATTAGGTGAGAACCGGTATATTCGTTGTTAATCTGCTCGTAATTTCTTCACAGTTGAGCGGTCGTTGGGGAACTGAAGTGGGTATTCCTTGTGCTCAATGAATGGATTGTTTGTATTCGTACTCTGGCATTTTTCTGAAACCATTCACTAATTCAACGACTTCACTTCTCACTCACATTCGTTCATCCTAGCATTCGTACTCTCACTACTCATTCATATTCAGTTAATAATCACTGACTCTCCGTTTACATTAACTCATGTTCAGTCATTGGTTTAATTTCACTCACATTCGTGTAGTCAGCCAATACCCTACACTTACTCTCTAATAGTTTGCTCTAAATTACTCTTACTCTTTGAACACTCTACTCTTTGAACACTCTTTACTGCTTGTACTCTTTAAACACACTCGATTGTTCGCTCATCGAGTAGGCAAGAGATATCCATCTTCCCAACTCAAGGAAGACCAAAACTTTTCAAGACGACCTAGACTACCAACCACATTTCCATCATCTTTGTATTCAAGTGAGGAGTCCATCTCACCAAATATAAACTACGAATTTTGCACATTGATGCCATAGAGCAGAAATGGCCCCAAAATACTCACAATGAAGTAGGTCCATAACATTACTACAGATTAGTCATACGCTCTTCCAGGCACTCTATCTTCCCAACTTCAAAATTGCACATTGTGTGCGCAAAATCTGTCAAAAGTAAAAGTTAGTCCTAGTATAAATGATGTCAAACCTAGCATGATTCAAATTTCATCAAACCTAGTATCATGTCAAATAATTAAACCTTTGATGTTTCTTCGAATTCTTAGAAACACGCAGATTAAGAGTCAAAATATCCATTATAACAGAGCACGAGTGGCCCACACTCACAAAATACTACCCTTTCGGTACATCTACGCTCTCGTTTCTTCAGTTGACGGAAATTGACGTAAGTAACTATTTATCTCTGAAAGGACAAGACATAAGCAACATGTGCATCCTGACAGTTATACCAAGCGAGCCATCTTTCTACAGAATAAGAGACGCTGAATTTTACAGATTACGAGTCCACAAAAGGTCCACCATGATTCTCCGAACTGTCGAGCCCAGTTATCTATTAACAAGTGAGCGGAGCCGATGTACGTAATCAAAATACAAACATAAGCAGAACATAGTCAACTTGATCCAGGAGAACGTTACACATATTTGGTTATAGAGATTTTTGACTTCTGCTTGACTTCTATGACTGTTTACTTCCGTTGACTGACTCTTGAAATTTCCCTAATAGAATACTTAATAGCTGATCTGAATCGTATCTAGTGTCAAACTATAATTTGACATGACCACAAGACTCTAAATCCGAAGCGAGTGTTGAAAGTGATATGTGAAGTTGACAAGCAACATGCGTGAAGCGGTAAGTCATATTTGAAGTTGGCTAGCAACACTCGCCTCGCTCATGGTATGAGTCATTCACTTGATAGTCTCGAATCTTCTATAAAAGTGAATATTAGCCGGTGCTGGTAATTCAGATTAAGAGGCAATTTTCGACTGACAACCAGTTTGGATATTCAATTTTTTCATTCTTCAAGTGAATGTGAATGTACAAGACCTTAGCATTTCTGGGTCAACTCATCCCTTACAGTGAGCCACTCTGCTTTCTGTAGTCCGTGGCTTCAGTGTCTTTTTGATACTTCGGATTGAGAGTTACTTCAGATTAAGAGTCACGTCACAATTCCACAGTCACACCAATTAAACAGTACCTAACCCACTCATCATATTATAGACCCTCCGACAAGCCGCCTCTTATAGTTAGATGTAAAAAAATTGGACGAAAAGGTGCTCCGCGTTGGCCTTATTGCCCCAGCTCCGTTTCAGATTAAGAGTCAATAGGAGCACACATAATAATTGGCATAATGAGAAAACCAGAAATGTTGAGAGTTTGAAAAGTCGGTCTCAGTGCAGATTAAAGTATGCGCCCAGTCATACTTATTTCCTCTTCCCCAAAAGTTACTCTTTGGGAAATATCTCCAGCGGAATCTTCACAGTACCAAAATGTCTCAGAATCACAGTTGAAATGTAGGGCTGTTGAACTGCAGGTCTTTTTCAGGTACTTACCAAACCCAAGTCCTAATGTTTGCCTTTCCCTTCAAACAAGACTCGGGCTTGGGTGTTCTAGAATGTCAAGTGGTTACGAGTTCCGCACTGAAAGTCACTTTCAGATTAAGAGTTCACGGAATTTCAGGTCAGGGTCCATCAACTGAATTCACCAAACGTCAGCAGTACTGAGTACCAATTGAAGTACACATAAAACAATCAAAGGAACTCAATCTTCAAAACCTTCCAAAACCAATCTCAAACATGCTAAACTTTCCCGATGACTGGATGTAAAATTTCCCTAATTGACTAGTTAATAGGCGATCTGAATCGTTTCATAACTTTATATTGACATTGAGTCTGTATGCTTAACAATGTTAAAGAATGTTCAAAGAAGTTCAAAAGGTTCATAAGGTTCAAAAAGTTCAAAAGGTTCAAAAGTTCACTGAATCCCACAATCTCGCTTCGCTCGAATGTGGGATTCGAATGTGGGATTGTTTGTGTTTCTTTTTGCACCCACGGCTCGTCAATTTTCGTCTAGAACAATTCCCACAAAGGAAACTTAATTAACACAACCGAATGTTAACCTTTGAATAATAAACGCTCGATCGATTCTTTTTCAAAGCTGTTGATTCCCAATAGTCCCGTTAATTCTTATTGATTCTAATTGATACTTATTGTCCACTTTCTATCTTCCTCTTTCTCTAACTTAATCCAATAACTTAATCCCACAACTTAATCCCACGACCCGCTCAATTCACAACCTCGCTCCGCTCGATTGTGAGAAATTGAGCTTTGTAAACACACAATCTCGCTTACAATCTCGCTTCGCTCGATTGTTGCTCGATTGTGAATTGAAATTGTTTCTTTACTTTTTTTTCTCCACCTGTCCACATGGCTATCTGCGGTTCTGCCCCCAAAACGATCCAGCGCAAGATCGTCATTCTCGGCGACGGTGCGTGTGGTAAGACCTCGCTCCTCAACGTGTTCACCCGCGGGTATTTTCCGCAGGTTTATGAGCCCACGGTGTTTGAGAACTACGTGCACGATATCTTTATCGATGGCCAGTCCATACAGTTGTCGCTCTGGGACACCGCTGGTCAAGAAGAGTTTGACCGTCTCCGCTCGCTCTCCTACTCGGACACCCACTGTATCATGTTGTGTTTCTCGATAGACCTGGTGGACTCGCTTGAAAACGTCCAGCTGAAGTGGGTCGGTGAGATCACCGACCACTGTGACGGCGTCAAGTTGGTGTTGGTGGCCCTCAAGTGCGACTTGCGCAACAACGAGGACGTGGAGACCGAGGAGGAGTCCAACCAGTACGGCAACCCGTACCAGCAGCCGAAAAAGCGCTTGATTACGTATGATGAGGGCTTGAATGTCGCGAAAAAGGTGGGTGCGTTGCGTTACCTCGAGTGCTCGGCAAAGAAGAATAGGGGAGTGAACGAGGCGTTCTCGGAGGCGGCAAGGTGTGCGTTGAATGCAAAGCCAAAGGGTGCGAATGATAATGAGCCGGAGAGTAAGGGTTGTGTAATCATGTAATCGAGCAAACATCGAGCGAAGCGAGATGTTTGTTTGATTACATGATGAGTGAAATCTCATGTAATCGAGCGAAGCGAGATTACATGTCAAGTGAGCAAATTTCATGTATCGAGCGAAGCGAGATTACATGGCAAGTGAGCAAATTCCGCGAGATTACATGATAAATGTGACCGAACTTCATGTAATCTCGCTTCGCTCGATTACATGCTAAAATGACTACAAGAACTATCAGAGCGAATCTCGCAATTGAGTAGTGAACATCGCTTAGAGCACAAAAAAAAGTACACAGTACTCAAAAGTACTCAAAAAAGTACTCGAAACTCAAAAGACTTAAATACTCAGTACTCAGTACTCAGTAGAAGTACTCGGAAGGACAGGACAAAAGACAGTACAATGAACCAGTTGGAATTGGCATAAAGATGGCTGGCGATAATGAGTGAATAAGATTAATAGTAAATGATAATAGGGGGTTGTAGACAATCGAGCGAAGCGAGATTGTTTGAGACCAGTTGAGATCGATTGAGATCAGTTGAGATCAATTGAGCGAAGCGAGATTGATCGAAGTAGACATTGAGACAGATGATTGAGATCAATGAGATCAATTGAGCGTAGCGAAATTGGTCGAGTAGACTTCGAGTGGTTAGAGGATATTGAGATAATTGAGCGAAGTCAATCGAGCCAAGTCAATCTCGCTCCGCTCAATTTATCGAAGTAGATATCGAAAGGATGAGACTATTGATATCGAAGTAGAAATCGCTAAGAGGAGATTTTAGACCATTAAAGACAAATGACAATAGAATGAGATGTGATACAAACTCCTCAATTGAAGATCTCAATTTGCTAACTAAATTTGCTTTCTCAATCTGCTAACTATATTACTTTCATCACAAATTGAGCAAAGCTCAATTTGCTAACTATATTGCTTCTTCGCAGATCTCGCTTCGCTCAATCTGCTATGGTGATGCAGGACCCCATAGTCAACCTGATTTGAGGATATTTTATTAACTGCACTATCACCAGTTGAGTGTCTTCATCTTCAAGTTGAGCTCGTGGTGAGTCTGGTAGACAACAGCAGAGCACATTCTAATCTTTGCTACTCAATAATAAGCGTTGTTCTTTATTATGTACATGCATGGTAGGATATTCCCACTCTGGCCAACTCTTTTCTGAAGCAATTGAACTTGAAGTTGCTTCCCCTTCATTCATAAGTGAAGCTGTGTTCGTGGGTACGCTCACACTTTGCAATCGTTCTTTTAATTTGGTTCCACTCGTGCATTAGTTATTTGGTTCCACTCATCAAATCACCAAATCACTTACTGACTCACCAAATCACCAAATCACTCACTCTCTCACTCACCAAATCACCAAATCATAAATTCACCAACTAACACACTCTCTCTCTCCTTCGCTTCGCTCGCTCGTTCGTTCGTTCGTTCGTTCGTTCGTTCACTGTCTTCAAATAACCTCGCTCCGCTCGGTTATTTGGGGAAAGCCCTCTCCAACCTCTCTTTCCTCTCCTCCCACACATCCTCACTACTCCCCCTCGCCTTATCCTCCAACAACCGCTTCTTATAAAACTCCTGGATCTTCAACCGCTTCGTAATTTGCAGCTCATTCATCTGCTCAAGCGGCACCTCCTTCTCGTACAACGTACCGTTCCTCACGGCAAACCAAAACTTTTCTCTCTGGCGCGCACACGAGTCGTGGCTGCCGTAGCGGTAGTAGTGGCGGAGCTGGCCACCGAGTGCAAAGCACCCAAGTAGCTCATCAAGAGCAGTGACAACGGACATTTGCGTGGGGAACTCTTCGAGACCACGTTCGTTTTGGATGGTTTGCGTGATCTTTTGTCGGCGGGACTGGATGTCTTGGGGGGAGTCCTCGAAGAGGTCCCATATTTCTTTGAGTTCGTCTTTGGACATCGCAATAGTAATACCTGAGCGAAAACAATTGAGCGCAGCGAAATTGGTTTCGCGATATGGTATTACTATTGGTAGTGCGAAAAAACGTAAAACTAACAAAAGAGCTATTAGGTATGTATATATTAAGAATTTATAGAATGAAGACTACTGGGATGACTAAAGTACTAATTTCGCTATGCCAATTGGAACGAAATGATATACTATTGGTAGTGCGAAAAAAGTAGAAGTACTACTAATGACTAGTAGATGAATTTATTTAAAATATCATAAAGTGACTTCTGAGATGACTAAGTACTAATTTCGCTGTAATATTGGTTTCGCTATATGGTGTATTATTGGTGAAAAAACGTAAAACTAGCTGAGGTTACAGAAGAGCTATTGTGGTATGAATGTATCAAGAGTTTCATAGAGTAACTTCAAGATTAGTGACTGAGTACTTGGCACAGAAAAATGGTGCGCGAATTGGTCAATATGCGAAAATATGCTTGTATGGAGAGACGGTTACTATTAAATACAAATACTGACTACTAGAGCTGTTGTAGATGGACATATTCGGAATTTCATAATTTGTTCACTCGCTCCGCCAATTTAGCTTTGAATGAAATAACTAGACGTCCATTGGTATTATTGGTGGATTGAGACAGTACTTTTAGATCGAGGCCAGATTGGAATTGCATACTTGGGATGTAGCCAAGACGCGACGAATTTCGTAAACGAGCGAGAATACGTGGACTGAACTAGAGACTTCTGGTGTCAGCCAAACCTGAGTACTGAATCTGGGATGGCAGGAGTATAGCTTAAAAATTGAGTTGGCACTCCCCACTTAAGAGTGTATGAGACCAGTGACAACAAGTTAAGGGTGATACGAATTCTCTTGTTCTGATCTACGAGTGTCCTGCAGCAAAAAGGTTGTGAATTCTTTGGATTTTCACAGTTGTTTCATATTGGGTACTTTCCGTGCACTCGCTCACCTATGGGGGATTGCTTCATTTAAAGGTTGCAGGTGGCTGCGAAAATTGGCTGCGAAAAATCATTGAGCGCACTAATTTCCTACGCTCAATTGTGTTCAGGAGAGAAAATATGTCTACTTCTCGATTCTACTAAATCACTCAAAGGTGTTCAGGTGGAGAGAAAATATGTAGACTCAGCCATTTCTCGGCTTTACTGAATCAATTAGAGAGAGTGACGAATGATCAACGCACCAAAAGCGAAAATCACTAGAGGAACATTTTTTAAACAACCTTCACTTACTCTTTGATATGGGGCTGGGAACTAGACTATATGTCGTGTAGCATCCTTGTGTATAAATCACTCTATTTTGCCCAATTAGTAGACGAAAGAAACATTCTGTATTCTCACCCTCCTTCCCAACCCTTGTAATACATTGACTCGCACTTCAAAATGACCACCATACGCCCAGAAGTATCTTCATTGGGCATCTTGAAACTCTGAATAGTATTACTTTGTCGTAGTCTTGATACCATTACTTCATCATTCGTACGTAATAATCACCACTCGATCACCAACCACACTCGTTTTCGTGGCTGCGAAAAGCAGAATGATTAACGAGACCAAAAGAACTCTATAATTGATAGTCCTCTCCTGTTGACTCGTAAACTGCTGTATGCATCCGCTTACATTCATCGTTTCACATGTGTGATTCTATGTAACTCTCAAGTACCTTATATAATATGTTTGGAGACGCAAACCTCAACCTGAGAACGTCTTTATGATTACATAATCAATACCAACTAGTGGGAGTTGGGTACTCCTAGTACGTGAATCTGACGCTGGATTGTACTTGGGCTGAATTCATAAACACTGAGGAAACATAACACTGAATCTAGTAAATAACACTTGAATCTAGAAATTCACAAACACTTGGCAACATTCGCTGCGCTCATGTTGAAAGTGTTTGTTCAAATTGAGTTTGGAAATTTTCATTTTTTTCACCAATGATCTTCAACCTCCTCCCCAAGATCCTCCCCCCCAAGATCCTCCCCAAACAACTTAGCGTTCGGTTCACACACCTCGGGGCCCTCAAGCCCAACGAAGGTGCTGTTGTTGCCTACAAACGTGTCGGAAGAGGTGCCTCTTCCGGTCTCGGCAAGACATCTGGCCGTGGTCAGAAAGGTCAAAAGGCCCGTGGCAGTGTGCCCTGGTGGCTCGAAGGTGGTCAAACACCCTACTATAAGCGTTTCCCCATCATCGGGTTCAAGAGACCGCACAGAAAGGTGTACAACAATGTGAATTTGGGCACGATACAAGAGTTTTGGAACAAGGGACGTATTCCCCTTGAAGCAGGCGAGACTTTGACCATCAAGGTCATGAAGGAGTGTGGGTTGATTAGTGGAAGTGTCAAGGATGGCGCCATTATTCTTGCGAGGGGCGGTCGTTATACTGTTCCACTTGATATCGAGGCTTCCAAGGCTTCGGAGTTGGCAATTAGTACCATTGAGTCGATTGGCCGTAGGTTCACCGCAAAGTACTTTACCAAGTTGTCGTTGCGGGCCCACGTGAACCCAGACAGGTTCCTTTTGAAGAAGGGATACGTGCCGTTGCCAGCACGTCCGATCCACAGAAGAGACATTGAGTACTATAGTAATGAGGAGAAGAGAGGGTACTTGTTGCAGGACCCAAGCTTGTTGTTGGACCACATGAAGAACTCGACAAAGAGTTATACGAGTGGGAAGAAGAAGAGCTCGTTGGAGAGACAGGGAGAGAGTGCTAGTGGGGTGAGACATGGGGATTTTGAGATGAATAGAGAGTATTCAGTGAAGGATTTTCTCTGAGCATCGAGCGAAGCGAGATGTGAGGAGCTACATGAGATGTGTCGAGTGGAGAGCTGAATGAGATGAGGTAAGTTACGAGCAGTGTCGAGTGAAGAGCTACATGAGATGAGCTAATTTAAGAGCTGTCAAACACACAAGATTTGAGGAGTACGATGAGCTGCACGGATAGTTAAGTTACGAGAGTGTCAAGTGAGAAGGAATGATGAATCGACGGAAGTGAGCATAAAATGAAACAGAACCGACAACCATGTGTCGGTTCTATTCCATATTCGTTTATTGCTGAGGAGATCAAGGTGATGATAGATGTACATAGTAATAAAGTTTCAATGAGGATCGAGCACAATCGAGCGAAGCGAGATTGTTGCGAGTATGCTGAAAATATTTATTGAAGATTTTCATTGTGGAGATTTTCATTATGGAGATTGTTCTTTATGAAGGTTGTTCATATGAAGAATGTCCTATGAAGACTGTTCAAAGAAGAATATTCTTTATGAAGATTGTTCATAAGAAAAATGTCCTTTATGAAAATTGTTCATTTAAGAGCCATTTCGAAGAATGGTACTGTGAAACGATAGTTACTCGAATTCCAATTAATGAGGGGGGGACATGGACTATGTTGACTTGTGTAAGAGGGCCGTCTTGTGCAACATATGGTAGTGAGACTGTGAGTGCAGAATGAGTACTGTAAGCAGTAGATAATTTTGCCTCGTGGATAGCTCTACGTAAACCTAGTCTGGAGAGTCAAGTCATTCAAAGAGCTCCTCCCACAAACAGTGACTTTTCTGAACCTTGAACACATAATACACAAGTAATTTTTACACCCATTGTTCCTGTTCATAGGAAAGTATCACAAGAAATGCTAGCACTACGATGTATAGGAAAGTTGACATCGCTATTTGCTGATTGTGGTCCTGTTCCACTTCAAATTCGCTGAATGTTCAAAGAAAGTGATCAACGGTTGCTTCTGAGTCTCACGTAAAAATTGAATGACATCCACTAGAACAAGCAAAGAAATGAGTTGTTGATGGGTGTAGAATGAAAATTCAGGGTTTTCATTCGAAAGTGAAACGCTCATCGCCACTGGCTTCATTCGCTCTTCATTTCAAGCATGTCTTTATTGAGGGGTTCCGCCAATTGGAGGTATGAGTGAATCAGTAAGCTCAAGCTCTAATGAAATGAGTCTCATTGTAGTTCTGGTTCTATGATGAGTACTTGACGAACGGTTTCTATTGAGCAGTCACTTATCGCTTCTTCATTGTTTGTGAAAAAAAGCAGATAGTGTTGATGCTTTTTGTAGGATCCATTCACAATGAGTTGTTAGATATATCAAAAGTGACTTGATCTGACTCAAAGTACCAGACTCGAAAGACTGGAAAGACTTTGAGCGTCCGAAGATTGTAAGGTCTCTTCTGAGTGTAAAGTTCCAGTTCTCTGGCGTAATACTAAGCAGTTACTAGATTAGGACGAGCCTAGTAATGGCCTAACGCTACCCTTTTTAGGCTATTCGTTGCACTTTACTCATTGTCCTCAAAAATTGCGAGCGATCTAAGACCTTGTTCGGTTCACCACTGATTGTTTTCAAGTCCCAAAAAACAGCATTTCGCTCTTTCTAAAACATTGCAATTTTCTTGAATGCGATGACTTCCAATTGTGTTCATAACAATGAGGGGGGAACAGGCAAATTGTGAGTCTGTGACCTCTTGGCAACCGATTGTTTTCTATCAGAAATTACAAACGATTGACTGCAAATTGATGGAAATATGGCTTGTTCACTGATCATCAGAAATCACAAACAATGATGTCAATTGTTGTAAGTCAACTGCCGGTTTGGTTCTATCTAATCGCAAACAATCGAATTTTTATGGCTGTAGATGGCCTAAAGTTGTCTGAGCGGTATGAATTTTACCCACATGCGAACATTCGCTTCGCTCATGTTCGACAATCGAAGAGCCGTTACTGACGTTGTCTATGCAGATTTTCAACTGTCAGAAATTCATTGGCAGAGCCAAGTTCTCGAACTTTGGCGTTGTAGAATGCTCCTAATGTTTAAACTTTGGTGTTCAGCTCTTCTGTAGAAATTCACAATTGGCGGAGTTGTTCAAACTTTGCCTGTTCTTAGAAATTCACAAATTGGTTCCGCCAATTGTTAAACTTTGCCTATTCTTAGAAATTCACAATTTGCTCCGCCAATTGTTCAAACTTGGCTGTTTTTAGAAATTCACAATTGGCTCCGCCAATTGTTCAAACTTCCTCCGTTTCGTAGAAATTCACAACAACTGGCTTCGCCAGTTGTTGTCAAACTTTGTCTGTTCTTGGGTAGTTCACAACAATCGGCTTCGCCAATTGTTGTTCAAGTAAAAACATCCAATAGACTTTCCACCACCTCCTCCACATCCCTCCTCCTCCTCCTCAACGCAAACTGTGCCGCCTTCAACGTCATCTGGTAAATTTCCCTCACCACCACCTTATCACTCACCCCCCTCATTCTGAGCCCCCCCAAAATAAGCTTGTGCAACGTCTGGTTCACGTCCGGGGTACTTTCGCGCACACTAACAGCCTCCCTAGGCTTCCGCTTATTACTCAACACCTTGTCGAATATCGACACATTATCCTTAACGCTGGCCTTAAAACCGCCCTCTGCGGCCGCCACTAGCGAGGGCATGTGTGAAAAATCAAGCGCCAATACTCGCACCGCATCGTCGTAGTAGAACACTAGGAAACGGGACTCCACCAGGAAAAGAACCCCGGGAGACTTGTCGTGGACAAACACGCGCTCGAAATAGGACTGGGTCGCATCCAGGTCGGTGTAAATTGTGAGGGGGGGGGATTGAATGAGGTAAAGGGGGATTTGTCTGTGGTCGATGTGATGGGGGACGCGGTTGTAGGTGGATTCAAAGAAAGAGGGATGGGGGGAGGTGGAGCCCCAGAATTGGACGTCGGATAGGGGCTGCGAGTCGTGGAGGGTGACTGTTGAGATGAGGTGCATCTAACAATGATCAACAATGAGCGTAGCGAATTGTTCGATCGTGATCAATGATCATTAAAATCATAAAATCGTAAAGATCGTAAAAATCGTAAAAATCATAATGAAGCATTATCAAACATATCCATCATATCATATCAGTACATCGAATTACATAAATCATGAAAGTATCAAATTATCAAAGTATCAAATCAAAGTATCAAATTCAAAGTATCAAATTATCAAAGTATTAAAATACTGTAGTATCAAATTATCATTGTGTAAAATATCATCACTGTCTGTACAAAATTACTAAATTGGTAGAAAAGTTGCAAAAAGGGAACACTACTCTTTTTCATCAACTCTTCATCAACTCTTTCATCTACTCTTTCACCCTCTTTCATCTACTCTTTACTTAATTTCACTCAATCCAACACTCGCTTCGCTCGTGTTGGAAATCGTTCAACTCATGTTGTCATGTTATCCGGACCATCGGCTTTCTAAGCCCCAAAAATAGCATGGTCAGTGACACCAAACTACAAACAACAAGTTGAACACAAGTTGACTGGATCTGCTCTATTAGCCTCCTCAGACATGATGACTTGAAACTTGAAAGATATGACTGGGAAGGTAACTTGGAAACTTGTATATTTTGGACTTAGAATTTATGGACTTACAACTTATAGTGACAACTATGAAACTTGAATTTCTGTCATTTTCACAGAATCTTCACGTAATAGCTCTCTCTTACTCTTTCAACTGTCTCTTGTCTTTTTACTCTCATTCTTTTAAGTCTCTCTTGAAATTCAATTAAATCACAATTTCGCTACGCTCAATTGTGAATTGAATTGAATTTCAAATTTCTACACGATGATCTCCACCCGAGTCTACTCCACAGCGCGCGTCTACGCCGACGTCAACGAGAAAAACCCCAAAGAGTACTGGGACTACGAGAACCACACCATCGAGTGGGGTTCCATCAAGAACTACGAGATCATCTCCAAGATTGGCCGGGGCAAGTACTCCGAAGTGTTCCAGGGCGTCAATATCCTCAATGACCTGCAGTGTATCATCAAAGTGCTCAAGCCCGTCAAGTTGAAGAAGATTTACCGTGAGCTCAAGATCCTCCAGAACCTCACTGGCGGCCCCAATATCGTTGAGCTTCTTGACATTGTGCGCGATCAGCAGAGCAAAATCCCAGCCCTCATTTTCGAAAAGGTCAACAACATTGACTTCCGCATCCTCTACCCCAAATTCACCCTCGACGACATTCGTTTCTACTTTACCCAGCTCCTCATTGCCTTGGACTACTCCCATTCCATGGGCATCATACATCGTGACGTCAAGCCCCAGAACATTATGATTGACCCCATGAACAAGAAGTTGCGTCTTATCGACTGGGGGTTGGCGGAATTTTACCACAGGGGAATGGACTACAACGTCCGTGTGGCGAGCAGGTACCACAAGGGGCCGGAATTGTTGGTGAACTTGCAGCAGTATGACTACTCCTTGGACTTGTGGTCCGTGGGGTGTATGTTGGGAGCAATCATCTTCAAGAAGGAACCGCTCTTTAGAGGAGACTCAAATAACGACCAGTTGGTGCAAATAAGCAAGGTGTTGGGGACGGCGGACTTGTATGCGTACTTGCAAAAGTACAAGATCAAGTTGTCGTCGGACTATGACGATATACTAGTTGAACAAAAGAGAAAGCCGTGGTCCAGCTTTATTAATAAGGACAATGAGCATTTGGCTGAGAGGAACGTGGTTGATTTGATTGATAAGTTGTTGCAGTATGATCATCAGTTGAGGCCTACTGCGAGGGAGGCAATGGCGCATCCGTTCTTTAAGAAGTAACAAGCACCAAATCGAGCGTAGCGAGATTTGGTGCTCAGACTTTTCGAACACAGCGAGTTCTCGCTGTGTGAGTAGAGCTTAGTAAGAGCTTATCGAACATGGCGAGTTACTCGCCATGTGAGTTGTGATTACGCTTAACATAGTGTTTTCGTTAACATAGTGTGTTCGCAGTGTGTTCACTTAACATAGCGTATTCGCTATAAGTTGAGAGCTACAGAGTACTTGATTTGTGAAGAGCTCACAGCGATTCACTCGCAAGTGGAGGTGAAGTTTATTGGAGGGCTCACTAGATGCTCGCCTAGTGGGTGTCGATCGGAACCAATGGTACCGTGAGCAATTTGCGAGATGAGACCTTGGGAAGTATGTATAAGATGACACCTAAGGTCATTACTTCTTATCCCATGGTATCCTCATGCGAGCACACACTGAGGTGTACTTTTTTTTGACTACGAGATCTTAATACGGCAAAGCATAGAATGGCTCGTGGGCAGTAGATATGGTCTATATTGAATGTGATGGATTAGAATAAGCAGCAAACAACGAGCGAAGCGAGTTGTTTGATGATTCGAGCACAACAAGCGAGTTGTTGCGAGTTCTGGCGTAGCATGAAGGGTAATGAGTGGAGCGAATTTACTGGCGAATAATGAAGTGCCATGATCTCTGAGTAAAGGATAGAAGAGGTGAGAATGGCGAAACAATTGAGCGGAGCGAAATTGTTTGTGAAAAGTACTGAAAAGTAGAATAGTATTCACATAAAAGAAGAGAAGTTCACAGTATTCACAGTATTCACAGCATCGAAAGTGTGTTGTTAATATTGAGGCATATTACGAAAAAGAGGACCACACAAAGTAATGAAAATATAATTCAAAAAGCAAAGTTCCAATCTCGCTCCGTTGTGCTCAATTGTCTTGATTGTACTCAATTGTGCTAATTATGCTTGATTGTACTCAATTGCGTTCTAATTGTTTCTGGTCCCCAAACTGAAGGCCTACAAGCGGAGCCGATCTAAAATGCGAAAAAGTCTCTTTTCGGTACTTCAGCTCATGGATCATCCAATTAGATTCATGAAGAGTCGTCCGAACTTTAGAAGTAATAAGCAGTCATAGTGACATCAATCGTAATGTGATTTTATCTGGTACTTTTCCGATTGTATTTCGTGATTTTGTACCACAACAAAAAATATGCGAAACGCTTATTGTTAGTCGTCAATTCGCGTTCAATTGTGATCACCGGTCATCTTTGGGTCATTCACGTAGGTCATGTTTGGATCTTCTTTCAGTTGTCGCGACTTACGCGCATCATACTGACCAGATCGCATTGTTCATCAAGTCGTATTCTATTCAATCTTCTATGTTTCTTCACAAGATCTCGATCGCTCACTCATTTTCTTATAATCATCTCCATTCATCATGTACTCACAATCGCCAATCTCTGAATATCCATCGCTCGTGTTACTCACTGTCAAATCACCTCTTTATAATCTCTAATCCATACCTCTAATCCATAACTCTGATCCATACCTCTAACATCTAATCCGTATCTCTAATTCATAACTCTAATCCATCTCTAATATATCGCTCAATCTCTAATATATCGCTCACATTCGCACATTCGCACATTCGCTCACTCTACACTTCTCCATTACCCATACATTATCCTATTATACACTCGCATCATGCGTTTCATCAATCATTGTTCACAGAACAGCTCCAAAGAGGCGAGCATGCTCTTAAAAATACGAATCTCGCGTATTCGTTGGAGTGAGCAGTTCGAGTATGCAACCGTTGCGTTTCGAAATCTAGCATTCAGTTCTTATGGCCAATTAGTTTACTCACTCCATTCTTTAAAAAAACAACTCGCGAAGCGAGTTGTTTATATCACTCATTTGTAAGAACAATTCGCTTCGCAAATTGTTAACATCCTCTTTGTAACAACCCGCTTTGCAAGTTATCACTCTTCTAAACAATCCGCTTCGCAATTGTTTAGACCTTAAATCCATTATTTAAACCCCCCACAAACTCCCTCAAATCATACACCTTATCTGCATTCCCCAACAACTGTCCATCCAATTTCTGTTGCACCACATCAAATATAAAATCCCTCTCCTCCTCTGGGCTCTCCGATAAACTCGACTGCGACGACGAGTACTTCAACTTAAAGTCGTGGTCTGTCCCCACTGTTCTCTTTGGCAAGAGCTTCACAAACTGCTCCAACATCCCCGGCTCCAAGTCTGGGGTCACCACCTCAGCTCTCAAGAACTTGTGGAGTTCAAAGTGACTCAACGACGAGTGCTTCGAAAGAAGTTTCACGAGGTCTGTAAACACATGGGCCTTACACACCGAGCTCGGCGACGTCTTGATCTCCTTCACCATATTCTCCGGCAACTCCGTCAAATTCTCTAGTTTGTCTTTGAGGTTTTCCATACTCAATGGCTTTATCGACGGGTGGTACACCACCCCAACCTGGTCCAAGTTTGCACTGATCAAAAGATCATATGCTCTCAATTCCGGAAAGTCCCGCAACGTGAGCTCGTTCAAAAGCACCTCGTCATTATTGGCCGCACACCGGTTCACTCGGTTGATAAACCTCAAGGCATTTGTCTCGTACCTGTTCTTCAACTTGACAGTGTTCACCACAAGGGCCACCGCATCGTTGCACTTGTCGTCCTTCAACCCCTCCAAGAAACACTTGTACAACTCCACCATGTACGTCACCACACACTTTTCATCCGCAAGATCCGTCGGTGTCTCGATATACTTTGGGATCGAATACTTTTTGTGTGCAGTCTCCACTAGTTCCTCCAAGGAACCCTCCACCTTGAGGATGCGCCGCAACACCGTTTCCGCCTGTTCCACGTCCCACACAAAGGACGAGACACTCAACCCAAAGGTATCGAGCCATTCCTGTAGTATGCGTTTGAGTTCAGTATAGGACGATGCCTGTGTGGCATTGCTAAGAAGAAAGAGAGACCACACCAATCCAAGCACCAATTTCGTGTCTCCTTCAATGATGTTGTCGGGGCATATGAACAGCACGTTGATGTTGAGAATGAGACGTGCAAACTGGAGGTACTCACCAAGGTTCTCGACTTTCTGGAGCTTGAAGGTTGGTTTATTGTATGCAGGATTGAGGTAATAGAGTTTTTCACGATTGAGAGGATGGGAGTCGTTATTGAGGATCTCGTACACAATCTGATTAGATAATTTGATGAGCACGAGACCGGAATCCAACTCGTGAAGAGACGAAATACGGGCGCAGGGAATACGGGGGGTTTCGTCATTTGCAACCAATTTAGCATTGATCCATTTGATCATGGTTTTTTCTTGTGATTCTTGCCAGCTCATATTGGTAGAGTACTAGTATAGTAATAGTAGAGTACTAGTAGAGTACTAGTAGAAGTAGTAGTAGTAGCAGTAATATAGTACTAATGAAAAACTAGTAATGTATTTACTAGTAGTAGTGGGTACTAGTAATAGAAGTACTAGTAATAATGGGTACTAGTAATAGTAGTATAGGCACTAGTAATAGAAGTACTAGTAGGTATTAGCAAGATAATATCGTAGATAGTATCTGTAGATTGGAGTGTAGTGGTAGTTACAATATAATTGCAATGGGTATTGGTATTAGGTATTAGGTGGGTAGTATTAGTGGTAGTATTAGTGGTAGTATTAATGGTGGGTATAGGGTAATACAATGTACTGATTATACTAGTAGTAGTAGTAGCTAGTAGTATAGCAAATCAATAGTATAGCTAGTGCTAGTAGTAACAGGAAAAATTGCTGCTGTAGACTATTTATTAGTATGGGGTATGGTATTTGTGTTTATTTCTGTGGTTAGCGCGGGCGGGTCACTGCTTTTATTCCTTAATTCCCCTGTTTCCGGAGTGTTTCGAACCCAATCGAAATAACGTTGCAGGCATTTTAACTCTGAGACGGGCGTGCAGGAGAGAGAGAGGTGGAGAGTAGATAGGGAGAGTAGAGGAATATAGAGTAGATGGTATACAGTAGAGGTAATAGAGAGTAGAGAGTACACAGACTGGTGATTTCGTGAATATATCGCTTTTGGGAATAATCGCGTAAAAGACGATTTCCCAAAACGGCACAAAAGCCATGACGGGTGTACAAAAGGAAATGAAGGAAAAGGCTTAAGCAGGCATGCAGCACAAACTGGATTGGTGTGGAAGGTGGCCATTTTGGTTTCAGGGTACCAATTCTGCAGTTTGCGTAGCAAATTGCTGAATTGGTACAGAGAGTAGTGAAGAAAATGTGTAGAGTGAGTGGATGAAAAGTGAGTGGATGAAAAGTGAGTGGATGAAAAGTGGATGAAAAGTGAGTGAGATGTGAGTGAATATGAAGAGTAAAGAACATCACATCTAAAAATAATAACGACAGAATGAATAAGAGAAGGGGCCTCGGTTATTTACATACTTTATCTTGCTGTTTCAATCGTTACGATGAATAAACTTCAGGCATGGTGCACACTGAAACAGTAATGCTCATCGCCACAAACATATCCTATAAAGGAAGTGAAACGGGGCGGATGAGAGGATGAGGATAGAAGATGGTGGAGATGGTGAATGATGAAGATGGTGAAGATTGTAAGGTGAAGATTGTGATGGAAATAAGGTTTGAAAAAATATAAAAGGTACCAGAGACGATGATGACATGAAATTCAAAGCAACTATTGAGCAACTATTGAGCGAAGCGAAATAGTTGCTTAATAGTTAATAGTTGCTTAATAGTTGTAGCCTTAGCTAGCTTAAAGCTTAGCTCAGCTTATGTCAGCTTATGTCAGCTTACACTCCAATGCTCATGTAATTCTTTAACTCAACATTAGGCTCAACTTAGTAGTCAACCAATGGCTGGCTCAGCTGATTGAAGACGATTTTCGTATTGTATCGTTTCGTCTGCTTCTGGTGCATATTGGAAGGTCTTGAAGAGCTTCCGAAAAAAGGATACGAAACAGGGCTGTGTAGTCCAGCGCAAAAGAGTAAAGGATACAAAACATACAAAACATTGACAAAACATTAACAAAACATTAACAAAACATGAGCGAAGCGAGTGTTTTGTAGCGCAAGTTTTTGAGTTTGGAGGATTGCTGTTAGCATTACTTTTGCTACTATTGGAAATTCGCTCATTGCGCATACACTACAAGGGAACAATTGAGTGAACAATTGAGTGAACAATTGTGAAGAAAATCGAATTTCACTTCGCTCTGTTCAATACTTCTACAACTGAACAATAATCCTACAACCTCACAATTTCGCTTCGCTCAATTGTTCGCTCAATTGTTCAATTGTTAATTGCAATAATCTGTCATCTATTCTTAGCTCTCGTCAATTGTGCATAATTTCCGATATTTTACCACACTTGAGCCTTGCAACATCAATCTTCAGGGGAACGTGGGGTCGTCTAGCTATTTATATTTGCACTTTCTATCAACTATTCTCTGCTACTAATACTGTCTAAGTTGTCTATTTTTTCACTAATATTTGTCTCTGTCTACTCATACTTCCGCGATCTTTTCTACTTCTACCTCTTCTACCTCACTATGCACGTCTTTTCTTATACTTCTTCCATCTACTTCTATTCTTGTATCTATGTATTTTCGTATTTCAATTTGGGTCTTCTGCTCAGTTCACTCAATTTGGGTCTACTTTCTGCTCATTTCGCTGCGCTCAATTTCGCGTTCGCTACGCTCAATTTCGATGGACCCCCTCACCTCCAACGTCCGCCCCCCCACCGATGCTTTGGTGACTGTCCGAATCATCAAGTCGTTCCCCTATAGAAACGTCAAGAACCACGTCTTGACCCTCAACCTCAAGGAAACCACCCCCTCCCAGTTCCTTGCCCAGGTCATCGCGCTCATCAACTCATCGGGCTCATTTAGACCGTATCGCAATGTGGCCTACGACTCCGTCAAGATTTATACTGTGGCACATGGAACCAAGTCCATGAACTTGGTCATTAACTTTGACAACGACGACTGGGTGTTGGCAAGTCCGTCTGTAACCAAGGACCAGTGCTTGTGGGACTTGGGTGTGAGGAACGAGACGGAGTTGTCGGTGTTTAAGTGGGAGGATTATGAGGAGTTTAGGAGGAATCCGGAGGAGAAGTGGTAGACGACGAACAAACGAACTCACTCGCGAAGCGAGTGAGTGAGTGGCCGGACTATTCGAACGAGAGAGCGAAGCGATCGAGTGAGTTACTTAATAGATAACTTAGTCGAACGAGATGAGCGAAGCGAATCGAGTGAGCTAATCATAAAACACTAGTCGAGAAGCGAACGAGTAATCATAACTGACGAGATCAAAGTGACTGAGTGAGGAATGAGGAGTGAGTGAGTGAAGAGTGAGATGAGTGAGAGTCATTAGTTATATGCAGGATGTAATTATACGAATATACGAGATCACACCAATCAAACATCAAACAATCACCAACAATGAGCGAAGCGAAATTGTTTGATATGGTGAGATTAAGAGTGATTAAGAGATGGTAAGAGTAAGTAAGAGGGAGAGATAGTAGTAGAGAGTGTGTGAGTAAGAGGGTGAGTAGTAAGAGGGAGAGTGAGTAGTAAGAGAGAAAGTGCGTGAGTAGTGTGTGAGTAAGGAGTGTGAGTGAAGTAAAATTAGGTGGAGTAACATTAAGGGGAGCTCAGCTAATGACACATTGACGATTACGATTGACGGTACCTGACAGATTATCGATTGATATTTTTCAGCCATTGCCGGATTAGGAAACATTCAATGTGAAAATAGTGATGGAAAATAGTGATGGAAAATAGTTGATAGAAAATAGTGTGGTGTGATAAACGAACATGAGCGAAGCGAATGTGAGTGATGATTAGGGTGAAGATGTAGGGTGAAGATGTGTCAAGAGGTAGTTTGTGATGAACGTGCAATTGAATGGAACATCGAATGAGTAGTAACATCGAACGAAGTTTACTTTGCACATTACCACCAAAAGTGATGAGGATTAGGTTGTAGGTAGTTGGTTTGTGAGTATAGAAGTGGTGTGTGAGTAGTGGTGTGTTATTTGTGGTGTGTTATTAGTGGTGTGTTATTAGTGTTCATGAGTATTAGTAGTGTGTATGCGTAACTTTTATGGTAACTACCTTTTGAGTGGGTGCAAACGACACAGCCTACTTTGATAAGCCTACCATACAGGGTATGATAGGATAAAGTTGAACTGAACAACTTCCTTAAACATCTGAGGGCAAAGTTGTTGTAGATGTAGAGTGTAGTAGATGTTTTATAATGGTGTTTCTCAATCTTTCTCAATGGTTCAATGGTATCAATGGTTCAATGGTCTATCAATGGTCTCTAAATGTGCTTTCTTAATGGTCCAATGGTCTCTCAAAGCTCTTCCAATATCCAGTCTTGCGTGAATCAGTCTAATCATCTTCCAGCAATCGCTTATCTCCATATTCTTCTCAAACACTCTTTGACCTGATATCGCTTGTGCCAGGGCTCATAGTATTGAAAATCCAAATCTAATTTCGATTCAGGAACATAATCTACAGGCAGATGTCAATCAAGTGCACACGTAGATCGACTCTACTTCAACTTCGTTTATTGAACTGAACTGAACTTTGAGAACTTGTACTACAGCCAAACCCACAATTGCACCTTTTGTAAATGTCGTAGTCCTATTTATTGTTTAGTACCGTAGAAATTGATAACTTCAAAATTTTTAATCAGTGAAATCAACTTCATCACTTCAATCTATTCAGTAATCAATTAATTTTGACGTCTACTTTGGAACCCATACCAATACGACTTTTTTATCCAGGTTCAATGATAAATTTCGATGTGCAATTTTTAAGCGCACGATATTCTCGAGTCTCAAATATAGTTTCAAAATGTCATGTTTGAAAAGGGGCACGAAATCTTATTTATAAGTAGTGGGTTTACCTCTACATATACTATATCTACTGAGTACAATCTACTCAATCTACTACATTAACTGAGTTGATCAATTGAAGAATACAATCTACTATTGATTGCTTCAGACATTGACAACACTTCTTAACAATCTACAAGCTTGCCCCGTGTTAATATATCTCACTTTGTTGTCAATACAAGCCACATACAACAACTCGCTTCGCAATTAATTAATCATCAGTCATTAACTTCGCTTCGCTCAGTTAATTCTCAGCTAAATACCATATTAACTCGCTTCGCTCGTTGATACGCTTCACTCGTTAATACGCTTCCCTCGTTAATATGCTTCCCGTGTTGCTTCTACCCCTCCTCACCACATGCCTTTGCTCCATACTAACCAACGACATCGGCGCCACCTGTATGGGCGTATACGGCACGTTCGGAAAACTAGGCGTCATTACCCTCTACATTGACTATATCGAGACCACCAACGACGACTCCGTGGACGACCTATCGTTCCCGTTTTTACTTTTCCGCTACGCCAACATCCCAAACTACCCCAACCTCCCCCTCATTGAAGACTACTACTCCACCTACAAGTCCGATAAAAAGTCCCTTTACCAAGGCCTTGTGGGCTCTGACGACGAACCCTTTGATTTGGGCTCCGACGACCCCTCTGTCTTCAATTCTTACATGTCTGGCCCGCACAACGGAAAAGGCATGAAACACGGGTTTTGGTGGAATAACCCGGTCACACACCCCGGTATTTACTGTGTATACGTTGCTCCACCTCTCGAAAAAGGTATTACGGGCTTTGAGATTCAGGTGAATTTTGAGCACTCTCATGGAAAGATGCCCACTGTATCGTACCTTGCTTCGCTGCAGCTCAAGTACCAGTGGATCATTGCCATTGCACTCACGGGCTACTTGTACAACTACATTTTGCGCTTCAAGGTGGGTAAAGAGTTCCAGAACTTGGGCACTGTGTCGGTGATTTCCAAGGGCATTATCTTTTTCGTGCTCATCCCATTTTCGTCTTTGGTGTTTGTGCGCATGGTGTTTGGGTGGCTCTCCAACCGGTGCTCGCTGCTTGGGTGGATGCAGTTCTTCCTTGGGTTGGACGCTTTTGTGGGGTCCCAGTTGCTTGCATTTTGGAACTTTTTCATTCTCTTGTTCTGTATGGGATACGGACTGGTGTACTACCACTGCGAGAACCTACGCAACTTCCGTGTGTTGCCCGCGCTGCTCTGGTACAAGGCCATGGTGCTTCTCGTGCTTTCTTTGGCAGTGAACACTGTGCTCCCATTTCTCAATTCCGGGTTGGATCCACAATTGGGAGACCCAATTCTGTATGTGGAACCCGCGAGTTTGTATGGGCCTCGGCCCCGTGTCAAGGGGCCCATTTCGTTGGTGGTGGTGGTGATGGGGGTGCTCATTGCGCCTGTGCAGTTTGGGTTCATTATCTACTACTACTTCCAGACCAAGAAACTCATTGCAAACTTTCCTTCTTCGGGAGGCGAGGGGAGTGCCGATGTGAATGCACGCATTGCGTTGTCGTTCCGCAAGTCGTTCTGGGTGTTGATTGTGTTGCCCATCATTGTGGGCTGTATGATTGGGGGGGGCCAGGCCTACAACATGTCCACCAGTGCGACTGTGCCGGGTAACGTGCTGCAGAGAGAGGGCGAGAGCGTGTTGTTTAAGTGGACAGAGCAGATGCTTCTTCTGAAGTCGTTGTTGATCCAGATCTGGGGGATGTCGTTGACGTTCTTTGTGCAGATTGTGCTGTTGTTTTTGATATGGATTAGGGATAATAATGGGTTGATTGTGAATGGGAGGGGGGAGTTTGATGTGGAGCTGGAGGATCTAATCACTGCGGTGGTTCGAACGAGCGTGAGTGAGGCAGTGATTAGATGAATAGTCTGGAACTATACATGAGTGGCCGAATGAGATGAGCGAAGCGAATTGAGTGAGTTCGGCAGTATCGAGATGATTACTGAGAACTAAAAGCGATCGAGTGAGGAGACAGAACGTGAGATATAACCTACAGGATAGGAGGCAAGGTGGCCTGAGTGAAGATGGCCGTCTTCGGGAATTCCTCTATCTCGGCTGAATGCCATAAGATTAAGAGACGCAACAAGAGAACCAAAAGGTCTCGTTGGGAAGACTACGCTTCAAGCTGATCAGTAAATTGAAGAACTCGCAGTCAGCCGTGAATGCAAACTTTTCAAAGATTGGAGAGGAGACAAAGGCTTTGTACACGGCGCTCAGTTTATTAAAGTCCACGCGAGAGATCTCACCTATTTTTAACTTGATCGAGATGATTACAACTAAAAGCGATCGGGTGATAGTGACTGGACTTTTTTGAACGAGATGGGTATGCGAATCGAGTTAGTTGTTAACCAATCGAACGAGAAGCTAAGCGAATCGAGTGAGTTCATAGGTCAATCATAATCGAACGAGTGAAGCAAATCGAGTGAGTTCATAAGGTAACGAGATGAGTGAGTTTATGAGATTCAATCGTAATCGAACAAGTTTACAAAGAATGAGGAAATGGGAGGTGTGAGAGATCACTTTGAAAGTGACAAATTGTATGGTCGAGGGTCAATCGACGACTCATGAGCAGCATGACATCATTCAATCTGGAATGGACAGTGAATAGTGATGAGTACAGTGAACAGTGAACGAGAAAAGTTGGTGATCAATTGACTTGAACAGTTAACTTGAGAAACTGATCATAAATCATTACTATCGATGAACTGAATGATGAATGATGAATGAGACTGAATGAACTATTGAGCATAGCGAAATAGTTCATTAAGATTGTCGTCTTGGTTTCCTCATCATCATTCTCACTCTTTCATTCTTACCCTCATCACCAACAATCGAGCGAAGCGAGATTGTTGTCACTCGCTATTCCAACTTGTGAATAGAAGAAACATGCAGGAACATACTTCACAGCAATGTAGTATTCAATCTTTCGTGATACGAATGAGCAGTCTTTAGTACTAAATGGGTGCTACTAATAAGTGAAGAGTGCTGATATGAGTACTACATGAACTATACGAGTGAAGACCAGTTCTTGAGTATCTCCATGTTCACTCATAAGAGTAAAATCAGTAGTCAACGTGAAGATTAAGTACTGAAGGTCTATATACTTTAGTCTGAACTGCTTCTGTAGTCTAGTACTATCTACCCTCAATGCTGTAGAATGAGCTTGTAATTCAATTTTTCTATAATTGGTGCAAATTCTACAGATTTTGTACACCCACCATCGCCAATTTATTTCGCTGACGGAACTAACTGCGAATGTGCAAGTGAACATACACCAATAAAGTACTGGGTACTGGAAAGCCAAATAATTGGCTGATATTGCTCAAATTGATACTGCAATGAGATTGGCACGTAATTCTGCCCAATTTCCAGAAAGATCCACTAATGTTTCAAAACGGGTATTGGGTTTAGCAGATTAAGAGTCACACCAAACACAAGTGAACCGAACAGAACTCGTTTGATCGCTTACATAATATAATCAGACCATCAAGTGAAAGTCGGTAGAAATAGGCTACGCATGGAATACAGAACATTGGGAGTCGAGGTTCATTGAGGAAGGTTTAGGAATTGGATTTAGAGGCAACAACCAACAACCAACAGAGACAATCGATTCAATTGACACAACGGAAACAATCGCTCTTGAGAGCTTTTGGAGCTCTCAAGAATCAGTGACTCGCTAATTCGATCTGGACGCTTACATAATCATCCAGATCATAAGGACTGAACATGGTCAGGTATACAAGGATAAATAGAAAGGATACAAGATGTGAGGATAGTATAGAAATAATAGGACAATTGGTGGAGGATCGGTGAATTGGGTTAGTAAAATGGGTAGTAAAATGGGAAGTAAATTGTGTAGTAATTGTGTAGTAAATTGTTTCAACGAGACAGCCAAAAGAGAACAATCCAGACACCAGTCGACAATCGAACAGCTGGAACTCCAAACTCTTCGGTCATTCTTTCGGAACCTTCAACATTCGCTCGATCTGGGCTTACATAATATAATAAGATCAACTGAAACATTTAGTACAACTGTGGTACAATTAAATGTAGAAAAGAGGTTAAAGATATAGGTGAGGATATAGGTACATTGGGTATTGGGTACATTGGGTAGTGGGTGTATAGGTAATTTTGTATATGGGTATTAGGTACATTTGAAATGTTTTCTATAACGAGACATAGGAAAACGACTCCAATCCACACCAGTCAAACAACAATCTCGCTTCGCGATATTGTTGTTCGATTGGTGTCTGGATTGGAGTCTTTTTTTTCCTATATCTACGAAAATTTTCAAGCCAATCACATTTTTTCCTTTGTTCATCTTTTTCTTCCAATGTTCAGTGCCAGATTTACGCCGTTGGTGCAGAAGCTTGCCACCGCTTCCGTCGCAGGAGCGGGCCTTACTGCATCGTACATGTTGTACCAAGACCTGATGACTGCCAGTGCCATGACTGCTGCTGAGCACGGGCTCCACCCCCCCCACTACGGGTGGTCTCACAATGGCATGTTTTCCACCTTTGACCACGCGAGTATCAGAAGAGGGTACCAGGTCTACCGTGAAGTGTGTGCTGCGTGCCACTCGCTCGACAGAATTGCGTGGAGAAACCTTGTTGCGGTGTCACACACCACCTCCGAAGCCAAGGCGTTTGCCGAGGAGTTGGAGTACGACGACGAGCCCGATGACGAGGGTAACCCCAGAAAGAGACCCGGTAAGTTGGCCGACTACATGCAAGGTCCCTACGCCAACGAGGAGGCTGCCAGAGCCGCCAACCAGGGTGCGCTCCCACCTGACTTGTCGCTTATTGTCAAGGCCAGACACGGTGGTGCCGACTACATTTTCTCGCTTTTGACCGGGTACCCAGAGGAGCCTCCCGCGGGTGTTACTCTCCCACCGGGATCCAACTACAACCCGTACTTCCCGGGTGGATCCATTGCGATGGGCAGAGTGCTTTTCGACGGGTTGGTGGAGTACGAGGACGGTACTCCAGCCACCACCTCGCAGATGGCCAAGGACGTGACAACCTTTTTGAACTGGGCCGCCGAGCCAGAGCATGACGACAGAAAGAAGTGGGGATTGAAGGCTTTGATTGTGGTTTCGTCGTTGTACCTTTTGAGTGTGTGGGTCAAGAAGTTCAAGTGGCAGCCAATCAAGAACAGAAAGTTTAAGTTTAACCCTCCGAGAAAGTAAACTCGATGAACTGATTCACTAATTCGCTTCGCGAATTAGTGGATCGTGAATCGAGTGTCTAGAGATACTGTGAGTGTCTAGAGGACAAGGATACTAGAGATCATAAGTCAAGTGAGGAGTGATGTGACAAGATTGAAGACTTGTGAAGAGACTTTTGAGACTGAGTGAAGAGAGTGAAGTGACATCTTGTATCGTGTTAGAGTGCTTAGATGCAGATCTGGAACTGCGAGAGCGGATGCAAACGTTGTTTGCTAATATCGACGGAGACGTCAACATCGCCTAGGTGATGAGCATGAGATGAGATCTCGCTGTTTAAGAAAATAGATGAATATAATCGATTGTTGTAGAACGGCGAACTCGATGAGCGAAGCGAATCGAGTGAGGAGTATGAGTGAGAATATCGCGAACTCGATGAGCGAAGCGAGTCGAGTGAGTACTAGTATAAGAATGACTAGTAGAAGAATGACTAGTATAAGAATGACTAGTAGAAGAATGACTAGTAGAAGAATGACTAGAGTCAAATTGAATAAGTGAATAAGTGAATGAGTGAATAAGTGAACTTGAATACTTGTTAATATCTCTTTGAATCCACACAGAGAATAGTACTACTTTCTACCTTCTGATCTGTTGTTCTCCCAAGGCTCACAACGATTTTCCAGCTGAAAAATGTACGCGATTTGATTCGCAGGAAAAAGACCAATTGGGAACTGACAACAAATCGGGAGAACAAGGATCAAAAGAGGAAGGTTTTTGAAATGGGAAAAGAATGAATGAGGGAGGTGAGGAGGGAGAAAGATGGAGATGTAGATTGAAATAGGAAGATAAGAAGATATACATGTAGAACTTCTGCTCTATTACTCCTAATTCCATTTGCTGTATCACTGTATCACTGTATCGTTCATTATACAATTATTAAGACTGAATACTATACAATGCTATACAATTACTATACCATGAGACCACAATTGCTATACAATTGTGGTGGAAAGCTCCTTTTTAGGCGTACATGTTCAACTTGGTTCACGTCCTGCATATAATAAATCATCATTATGAATAAATTATGTAATACTACAACCAAGAGTATGGTGGAACTACCCATTAACAAAGCCATGTCAGACAGTCTCCCTATCGCATAGAGTAACAGTGAATTCCAGCGGTGACACTCTTGAATTATCTAGAATGTACAGAGTGGTACTGGGCTGGCAAGAGAATGGAGAGTAACTTGTAGTTAGTCTGGTAATACCTAGTTTGAGAAATAGAACAAAAGATTAGCTTCTCTCATAAAAAATTGTGAGATTTTAAACACAACAAGAACACCACTCGAACACTCAATTCGTTCGTTGTTCGAGTGGTCGAAGTTGTTAAAGTACAAGTTGAAAGTCGTTGAACAAAAGTGAAGTTGTTAAAGTACAAGTTCAAAGTCGTTGAACAAAAGTGAAGTTTTAATTAAAAGTTGTTTAATTAAAACATCAAAGTTTGAACAAGGACTCGAACAAAATTCGTTCGTTGTAGAGTTGTGTGCGATGTTATATTGAGATCAGATTTTAGCTTGTGTGCAAGGGAGTGCTTTTCAAGTGCAGCTCCATCCGACAAGATTACATAATTTTATCTGGATAATTCATCGTCTAGATGTCATCACAGGTCATGTACAGGTTCCATCATTTCATCATCTTAAGTTCCATCATAGGTTTCATCATCTGGATAATAATCAGCGAATGGCTTCATCAAACACAGTATCTTTCAGTACTTCAATAACAGTCTCACTTCTCTAGAATTTTCCAAGTGGGGTCAATTTAAGATGTTGCCTAATTGGGACACGGGATGGGCGGAGCAATAGAGATGTCTACTCTCTACTTCCTACTTGTACTTTCTTCTACATGCTTACTTACTGTGTATCTTCTGTATTTCTTCGGATTACCTTCTGTACCTTCACACTGTTCCTCACACTGTACCTTCACACTGTATACTCTGTATGTTCTTTTATCAACTGTACACTCACTACTCACTAATTAGTAGACGTGCTTCTCGGAAAAATAGCATTGTTCGGCAAGATGCAAGGCTGAACAGTGAAGAGGCTGCTGAAGAGGCTGGATGAGGGGGATGAGATTGAATTAGGGGGATTAGGGGGATGAGATGGAATGGGTGGGATGAGGATGAGGGGTGCTGATATCAGTCTGGCATTCTGTCAGACTTTTCAGCTAAATAGTCAAGAGTTCCCTCTCAATAGTAGAATCTCGCTAATTTACAATTATTAGACTGTTTATTGTTATGCATGATCGCAATTGCTACGATGCACATTGTTAGAATTGATCTTGATCTATCCATGAGACATTGGTTGATTCATGTAATGACTGCTACTCAAACGCCTGAAAACTTCAAGACGAAACAAGTAGCATTCGCTTCATATTGTACAATTACCAACAATTTCGCTTCGCTCAATTGTTGGTATCGTCTACGGCGAGATCCGCCGAAAAACAACTCATTCCGCCGAAAAAACATTCTCATTGGCCAAGCCCCGCTCACTCGCGCCCAAAATGGATGACTCCTGCACATGCTTCGCGCTCGCCGAAAAGGCGGAGCTATAAAAACTCCCGCTCTTCCCTAAAAAGATTTCAAGGATACCAATAGTACAGACTACTAATACTACTAATACTACCAGACTCTAATACTAAGACTCTAAGACTAAGACTAAGACTAAGACTCTAAGACTACGAAGACTACGAAGACGACTAATACAAACTACTACTAATATAACTACTCTTCTATGAAGCAGGATAACATTTTAGTGGACGATCGTTCGTCTAATGAACTTTCTAGTGAAACAAACACCACACAAACTCACCTGTTGGTGAGTGAGAGCGATGAGCGTCCCACCATGATGGTGGTGGTGTTGACGCTTGTGCTGTCGATATCTGGCTTCATGTTTGGTTACGACACCGGGTACATTTCGTCTGCGTTGGTGCAAGTTGGCACTGATCTTGGCGGCAAACTCTTGACTTCTGGTGAAAAGGAGTTTATCACCAGTGCCACCTCATTGGGTGCGCTTTTAGGTGCTGTTTTGGGTGGTATTCTTGCCAATGTCATTGGGAGAAAAACGGTGCTTCTTGGTTCCAATGTGATTTTTGTGGCTGGTACCATAATTCAGATTTCTTCCAAGAGTGTGTGGCAAATGATTGTGGGTCGTTTTGTGCTTGGATGGGGTGTGGGAATCGCGTCCCTCATTTCCCCCTTGGTTTTGTCGGAACTTGCTCCGGCAAAGTATAGGGGCCGTCTCATTGTCACCAATGTCTTGTTCATTACAGGTGGACAGTTGGTGGCATACTTTATCAACTGGGGCTTGACCCATGTCCACAACGGATGGAAGGTTAGTGTGGGTCTTTGTATGGTCCCTCCTGTGGTCCAATTTGCCCTCTTTTGGTTCCTTCCAGATACCCCTCGTTTCTACATTATGAATGGCCAGATTGACAAGGCACGTGATGTCTTGAGGAAAACCCACCAGAACCCATCGAACGCCTACATCAATGCTGTTATTGACGATATGATTGCCTCCAACTCGGTTGTTCCCGGTAACGGCCCTCTTTCCCAGGCATGGAACTCGGTCAAGATTATCCACAAGACCCCTGCAAATCTCAGGGCCCTTATTCTCGCGTGTGGGTTACAGGGAATCCAGCAGTTCACTGGTTTCAACTCACTCATGTACTTTAGCACTACAATTTTCGAGGGACTTGGGTTCGATAACCCAACTGCGGTGTCCATCATTGTGGCTGCGGCCAACTTTGTGTTTACGTGCTTGGCCTTGTGCATCATCGATGTCGTGGGGAGAAGACGCATTCTCCTTGTGTGCATGCCCATCATGGCTGCCGCCATGGTTGTGTGTGCAGTGGCATTTCACTTTCTCAACGTGGACTTTTCGGGGTCGGGTGTGCAAATCAAGAGCCTGGGCATCTCGGGCTGGGGGATTGGTGTCATTGTGCTGATGGTGTTGTTTGTGGCAGGGTACGCCACGGGTATTGGTAACTCGGCATGGGCTGGTGTGGAGTTGTTTTCGGATGTGAATGTGCGCGCAGTGGGCGGTATGTTTGCGGCTGCAACCAACTGGGCAGGATCCTTGGTGATTGCATCAACTTTTTTGACCATGTTGGAGAATATCACCCCAACGGGGACCTTTGCCTTCTTTGGAGGCTTGTGTGTGGTTGCATTCTTTTTCGTATTCTTCTTGTTGCCGGAGACCGCGGGCTTGGAGTTGGAGGAGACTACTTTGTTGTTGAGCGAGGGGTTTAATGTGAGGGAGTCGGTGAGGTTGTCCAAGGCAAGAAAGAGGGGGGGGAAGTTTGACACGACGGAGAGTCTTGCATAATAGCATAGAATGAGCACAATCGAGCGTAGCGAGATGTGCTCATTGTTAATAGTACAACGAGCGTACAACGAGCGTAGCGAGTTGTTCAGATAATGAGAATACAAGAGTAGAACAATGAGCGTAGCGAGTTGTTCAGATAATGAGTACAATAGTAGAACAGTAGAACAATGAGCGTAGCGAGTTGTTGAGATGAGTAGAATAGTGGAACAATGAGCGTAGCGAGTTCAGATAATAAGAAGAGTGGAAGAGTAGAATAGTAGAATAGTAGAACACTAAAAAAATAGAACAATTCGCTGCGCTTATTGTTCAGGTAATAAGAAGAGTACAACAATTTCGCTACGCTCAATTGTTGCACACTCAATTCAAGACAATATTAGATAGAGCAGAAACGAACCTTTTTGCTGGTTCGATTGTTGAAGTAGAAGGTTGGAGATGAAATTTTCTACACTTTGTCCACTTTGCACCTCTAGTCCGTTAATAAGCCATGAACATCAGATCTGATGAAGATGAGAAAACTATTCACTTCGCTCAATTGCAATAGAGAAGATTTGGTGAACAAGAGGGAAACAAAAGGAAGAGATGAAGTTGAGAAATAAAATCGAGGAACAGTGAGCTCTCAATGTTCAAGATTAAGTTTCTTGTGAGAGAAGTTGGTGAGTCCACTCTGTAATTTTGAGTAGGAGCAATTGACAGTGCTGTTGAAAGTGAAATTAAGAAGTTTGTTGCTCTGCCTACCTTCCCAAGTCATTCATATTCTGAAGCATCTGAGCACTTTTCAATTTAGTCTTCTAAAAGGTTGAATCACTCTGATGTAATCTTCCGCCTCTCCCCTTTCCATCTTTCTCATTTACTCTCATAACTCATACTTTTCATCTTCATACTTTTAAATCCTCATACTTTTCAATCCTCATACTTTTCATCTTCATACAATCTTCATACTTTTCACAAGTCTTCATAAGTCTCCATCTTCAACTCTTAACTCTTTCATTACTTTGTTCATTTCTCTTTTTCTGCAGGACAAATTTGCACCCATTAATCTCCAGATGAAGACTCAACAAACAGCGCCTGATTGTCCTTACCAAAACTCGTACTCAACAATTTCATTCTATTTTAGCGGATCAAGCTTTTAAGCAACAATAGACTTAACATGACTTACATACCACGCCTCACAGTTATATTACTTGCATGACTGAAGCTTAGTAGAAGCTTAGTAGAAGCAGTAGAAAGAGGCTGGGAAAGTAGAGGCTGGGTAAGAAGGTGAAAGAGTGGCTGAGTATTACATCGCAACTATGACCAATGGTTAGAATTCATTAAGGGGAACAGGGACGAATCATTCATTTCTTGAGGTTAGGAAGCCTAAGCCGCCTGATCAAGAGGTATTTTTAGAGACTGTATTTTTAGCTTGAGTTAAAGTGCGTTGAGGAGTGAGGGAAGAAAGTATTTTGGAGGGAGTAGAAAGAAGGTATTTTGGGAGTAAGGGAAGAAGGGGGCATTTTTTGGAGTAGGTATTTTTGAGTAGGTATTTCTGGGGAGGTATTTGGGGAGGTAGATATTAGAGTATATTTGAAAAATTAGGAGAGTGTTAAAGTGTTGGGTAAAGTTGGTTGTATTTTTAGATAGAGGTCTTGTATTTTTAGATAGAGGTTCTGGGTAGTATTTTTAGAGGTCTTGTATTTGATAGAAGTCTTGTAGGTTGAGTAATTTTGGTAGCTTTTTGTTTCGAGTGATGTAGGAACAGGAATGTAGGAACAGGATTCACCAGGTCAACCTCGCTAATGCCATCCATCTCCTCATTAGTTCTCGCTAATCTTGCTTGCGTTACCATGCTAGCTCTCTGGAGAAGTTGACTACGGTGAGCCCAGCTGAGCCCGGAGCTAGCAAGTTGATTTTGTGCAACTTTTTTTGGCTTCTGTCAAGCCAACCAGTAGTGATGAACAATGGATGATTTTGTGGGTACCCAGTTGCGATTTCAATATAGACCTTGCGATTTTGGCTCTCGCTTATCTATAGACAGAAGAGAATGACCTGAAAGGGGAGAATAGGTTACCAGAAGGGAAGAGTATGTAGAGGTGAAAAAGTAGGGAAAAAGTGAAGGGGTGGTGAAAAAGTAGAGTAAAAGGAGAAAAAGTAAAAAGCAAAGGTAGATAGAGTAAGGTAGAGTATAATAGAGTAAGGTATGGTAAAATATAGGAGAAGGGGTAAGGAGTGACTTTAGAAAATATGAAAAGCGCCCCTTCTATTTTTACATTGATCCATAAAATATGCTAAGTTTCAAATCAGCAATACCTAATCATTCGATCCATCCAACACCAATCACCTGTGGTTTTGGTGTTTCACATTTGCTGGATTTTTCCGTAAAGCGGTCCCTCAATAGAAGCGTTGACAACGATCGTAAACCAACGTTTTTCATAACCAAAAAATACCCTGGATAATATGAACAATGGTGCCTGGGACAAAATAAGACAAATTGAGAGCGGAATGGGAGAAGTACAGGAATATACAGGAACATACAAGAACAAGAACACAGAACATACAAGGACAACGTAAAAAGTGCATAACAAAGAACAGCAAACAAAGCAGATACAACGCATTACAAAGCAAAGATGCAAAGTAAAGAGCATAAAGATAGCAAACTTGCTTAGCTATATAGCAAAGCTATAGCTAAATAGGCTAATAGGGCATTTACGGAATTACTCTGTACCTCCACCAATCTGCTATCTGCAGTCCGAAAATGATGGCTGGTTGTTTTGCAACCGCCCAAATAGGAAATATTTTAGTAAATAGAATGCAGATCGAATGCTGGCTATGATCTGAAATAAAGATCGATTTAGAGTTAAGTTCAAGTCAAGGGATACAGAAGGGTGAGTGGTGGTGGAGTGGTGGAGTGGTGCGTGGTGATGGGAGTGATGGGGGAGTGTGAGTGGGTACGATTAGGAAGAGAGTAGCTGAGGAATAGATTGGAAACAGTATTATATGAAGAGACTTTGTGTATGGGGCCAAACATTCTGTGCATTTTCTCCGTGCAAATCGGCAAGTCAAAACCTTAAATCTTTTTTAAACTTCACCACCTTTCTTTTGGACGTCGTCTACTGCCTCATCCACAGCCTTTAAAAGTAAGCCGCATCCGCATGTCTTCTTTAACACACCTACCTTCTTCTCCTCCACCACAAGTTCCGGAGCGAAGACACGAGAAAGAGAAAGAAAAGGAATTACAAAAGGAATTAGTAAAAGAGAAAGAGAAAGATTTAGAAAAGGAAGAGAAGAAAGATAAAGAGAAAGATAAAGACTCCGACTCTGACTACGAAGAGAAAGAAGACTCCGACTGCGAAAAGAAAGAAGACTCCGACTACGAAGACTCCGACCACGAGTCTCACCAGAATCTTTCCTTTTTTGGGGCATATCTACCAAGTGCGTATTCAATTGACTCCAAGTCAGACCCCAGTTCAAACAGTGTTTCTACTGGAAAACTCGATTCAGACACAACCATGCAGCCGTCCAACCCCGGAGTGCCGAATATGGAGGTGCGGTCGAATTCCTCGACTTCGCTCCCACTTTCGTTCCCCTACTATTATTATGCAGACCACCCATACAGTTCGTTCGACACACTTAATATTTTGAACCTGCCCGATATCCAATACCCCCAAGTTCAGAACTACCACACACACACACCGTCGTCGAGCAGCCAGGTGGCCACCAACTCCCGGAGCAGCGGGCTGCAGCGGGACCGTGTGCACCAGGCCCGGCAACAGGCCGTGGAGCAGCGCAAGAAAATCGACCACCGCGAATTGAAGCGCGAGATTCGCAAATTGGAGCAGGAGATCAAGCGCAGCCGCAGACGCTCGGGAACCCTTGAGATGATGGGTGAAGATAACGAAATGCATTTTGATCTGTCGTCCAAAGACATCAAACACTCCCGTGATACCAGTGATTTTTCAAACTTTTCCTACCTGACCCCCAGCAAGTACTCCGACAAGAGGCTCCTTCTCCAGGTCTTGCCACAGCAGATCCCGCCAAACGCGTCGGTGACCCCAAAGTTCTACTCGCTGGACCGGTTTTCACACGACCTGTATGGGTTCCCTGTGCAGGATTCGCAGCCAAAATCGAAGCTGCCTGAAACACTCGACTCGCAGCCGAAATTTTTCAAGTCTCTCCAGACCACACCTGCCCCCGTCCCCAAGCGTCTTTCGCAGGATTCGTTATTCAATCAAGTCCCCAAGCGTTTTTCGCAATTTATTTTGGACCAGCAGGCGGGTCGACACGAGGACTTTTCTGTGGTGACATCTTCGCTACAGAGCGACGCCAAGAAGCCACCACTGCGGCGTGCCAGCAAGGTATCGGTAGCGTCGCAGGCTGTTTCCAACCCGTCGCAGGCGACGATTTTCCTGACGCGCCCAGAAAAGGAGCGCAAGATGCCGGAGTTTGTGAGGTTTTCATCGCGTAAGTTTAGGACATTGTCCAGGGATAGGTCGGCCAAATCGGCCAGGTCTGCCAAGTCTTCTAGTGCTAAATCGCCCAGCTCAGAAAAACCGTCACTTGAAAGACAGGGTGCCATTCGGGCCAAGAGTGGGAGATTGTACCGGATTCAGATGAGGATCAAGCGGTTGATAGCCAAGCTCAAGAAACTCAAGTTTAGTAATTTTGTGGTGAGTTCAAAGAGAATGGGGCGGTCCAACCTGAGAAAGGGCAAAATCATGATATCCAACCCTGTGGGGAACCCTAACTTGGGGAAGTCTAGTGCGGAGATTGCGACTTTGGACGACTCGTTAAAGTCCAAGGCAGGGCAAAAGTACAGAAAGGAGATGAATGCAGACCTGAAACCTCACGAGTTCGAGGGCCTGAAGATCCGCAGCCTGGAGTTCAAGATCGGGAGGGGGATCCTGAGGGATTTTGGTAAGGAGTTCCTGAAGGAGTTCCTGAAGGATTTCAAGAACAAGAACTGGTCAATGGAGTTGAACTCCCTGAAAATTAGTTTGGGTATGAAGGGAATGGGTGCGAAGGTCCGCAGTTCTTCAAAGGTTAATCTTGCGAGATCCAAGGCTAGAAAGGCAAGTAAAAGTGCAGAAAGGTTTGGGTCGCTGGATGGACTTGCCAAGATCAAATCGAGAATCATGTCGAAACCACTCAAGTCAACGCTGTCTATTAACAGGTCAAACACTACAGTGAGAACATCTGCTCCCAGGAGACTACTCAGTGAGATTCCGTCTGATGATAGTGTGCCTTCGCAGCAACTCCCCGAAAAAGCATCGAGACTTTCGTCGTATATTGATGAGGATCACAAGAAAATGTACGATATGGAGAGGAGGAACTCTGCGTACTCCAACCACCTTGATCCCAAGTACCACAACTTCAACTCTCCAGCAAGACCAACGAGATTGGTTACTGATGAGGATGTGTATTCGCTGTTAAAGTCGTTTGAAAAGGGACAGGAGTCGGTAATTGAGCACAAACCGTCGTTTTACTCGGAGAGTCCAAGCCAGTACAAGAGCCCTGAAAAGAGCCATTTCTCAGAGAGTTTCAAGAGCCCTGAAAAGACCTTCTTTAGTCCGACAAGAAGTCATTTTTCCCCAACAGAGAGCCAGTTCAAGAGTCCAGCAAAGAGTCACTTTTCTCCAATGGATGCTTTTTTTGAGAGGGAACAGAAAGAAGGAGTGGGGGAACTAGGGGAAGAGGATGGGGAAGAGGATGAGGACGACGAACAAGGTTATAGCTTACCCACAGAAAATCACTTTGGAGAAACCAAAGACACACCAACTGAAAGCCATTATACCTCTGTCAAATCTCCAATGCAAAGTCACTTTACCGAACACTTTCAGTCGCCTACCGACAGCCACTTTTCCATGAGAAACTTCAAATCTCCATTGGAGAGCACTTTTCCAACATTGGAGGAAAAGAGCCAGCTCTCAAGCCATTCGACGCTCTACAGGTCCCAGCAGCTGAACTTGTCTTTGGATACCCGCACAAGAAATAATGTTTTTCAGCATGCCCAGCACGCGCGCCAGCACGCACAACATGCCCAGGAATACGCAGAACACGCCAGGGAACACGCCCAATACGCTCAAGTGCACGCCCAGCAGGCCACGGAGACGGCACGCAAGTTTAGTAGGGGACCTCCAGTTGCCCCGTATAGCACGGTCAGCACCAGTGGCAGAGCCGCTGGTGTTGCTGGTACCGGTGGTGGTGGTGCTGCTATAGGTAGTGGTGGTGCTGGTTCTGCCACTGGTTCTGCTACTGCTCCTTTTGCTACTGCCACTCCTTTTGCTACTGCTGCCCCTCGCCGCCCCAAAACCACCGATAAAAGGTCACTTTTTGGCCGGACCTCTGCGGCAGCATCTCGACTTTCCCTGGTGATGAAAGGAAAGGATAGGAAGAACGGAAAAGGACTTTCACGGTCTGGATCCATGACTTCGATTGCGCGTACCCCGTCCCAAGTTGAATTGTGCGATGCGTGGAGGGCATACCTCGCGAGCGTGGTATATAAAAGAATCTTGCTCCGCGAGGAAATTAACATGTACCAAACCTACCAGGTTGAGCACCACCGCGATGAGTTTACCAATGCCGAGTTCGAGGACGCCGAGTGGGAAAACAGATTTGAGGAGATTGATACCCAAAAGACCAGTGATCCTTCCTCTAACTCCAAGAGTGATCTGATGGATGAAGCAACCTACAACACTATTTCCAGGGCCTACGACAGCAGTTCCGAGAACTCGCCCAATGCGCTGTTTAACGAGGAGTACCTCAAGAGAAGGTCGATGCTCGGAGAAATGTTGGAGTACGACTCCGACTCCGAACTGACGGCCCCGGGGTCCTCGTCTTCGAGCTACTGGAGCGCAAGTTCCGCCATGAGCCACTCAAAGACTTATGGTACTATTCACAGGAATAGAAGCGAGGAGAAGAGACTGCAGCTGGAGAGAAGAGAGCCTTTGACTAAGGCAAGCATAGAGAAGTTTGACCTGGAAAGTAGGATCCATGAGGTGAAGGAGACGAAGTCGAGTATTAAGAGGTCGCATGGATACCAGCATGATTTGGCGGGGGCGACATAAGCACAACACTCGCTTGCGAGTGTTGTGCGAGTTACCCACAGTTCCTAGACAAGTGTCTGTAATTTGCTATATAGATGCAATAAATGAGTGATGATAGAAAAAAGTAACCTTAAGTCAACTGATAGTCAACTGGTAATCCAACTGATAGTCATCTGATAATCAACTGATAGGCAAACTTAAAACTGGGGAGTCAGCAACCATCATGATTGCTCTCGTGTTTTTCGAATGGCCGCAAATCCTGCAGATAGTACACAGGAGGACAAAGTTGCTGCGTTATTCGATCTCAACACGTGAATAGATAAGGAAACAGATTGAACGAACGAGCGAAGCGAGTGAGTGAGTTAGTGAGGAGTAAGTGAGTGAGTGAGAGAGTAAATAAGAAAATGGTCAGATATGTGATAATGAAGAAAATGACTAAAAGGGTAAAAACATGAATAAATGGAGCTCTTGACCCTCTCAGGTCACTTCAACAAAGAGAATTGTTGAACCTGAATTGTTGAATTGGGTCTTCCAGTGAATTGATGAACCCGTCTACATGTGTGCTAGAAGCGTCGAGTCATCTACTTTGCTAGTTGATGATATTGGGTAGGTAATTCAAGTAGTTTTCCATGGGCTACTACGTACCTTACTGAAGTTCTCACAGCTTAACAGTGTCATATAAGCAATTTTGTTCACTTATTCAATTGAGTGAAGGGAAGCTGTAATTCTCAGTTTGGTTAATTCAGTCACTCCACTAATTCAATTTGGGAGCTCGGAACTAAGAACATTCGAATATCCTCTTGCTCATTGTTCGCTTCGCTCATCTCCACATCTTGATGGCTGCGAAATAAAAAGAAATCATCGGACTCATCTCTCATTTCCCCAACACTGGCATGGATCATGTGTGTTGCTCAAGTTGCTCAATCGTACATTCACTGTTCACTACTCACTTGTCACTGTATTAGCCTCCCTTGCTAACCTCTCGAATAGAAGCTGATGCACGTTTGCAGTCTATAGTTGTTGCAGTTACCAACTGACATCATTTGGGTGCAAACGTCACTGTGATATTCAATACTTTCAACATGAGTTGCGCTCATTTTCTTGCACTTCTTGTCTACAATCAGTTCCCAATTTGCTCCGTTCATGCTTAAATTACACACCTTCTCTTATACGCGAGCTTCGCTCATGTTACCCCAAATACTCTACACTCGCAACATTTGCTCCCTCATGTTGTAATTACCTTATTTGCTCTCACCCTCTCTTCTGTTCGTTCGCAACATTCACTTCGCACATTCACTTCGCACATTCGCTACGCTCATGTTGCTCGTTCATGTTGCTCGTTCATGTTGCTCGTTCATGTTGCTCGTTCATGTTGCTCGTTCATGTTGCTCGCTCATGTTGCTCAAGTTACTCTACACTCGCAACATCACTCGCAACATTCGCTGCGCTCATGTTGCTCGTTCGTTGCTCGTTAATCTCTTATGTTCATTCGCACTCGGCCTCTATATACAAGCATCATTACACCTAGTTCTTTTGCTCACCCTCACCATTGTTCTCGCTGTTGTTCTTGTACAACTTCTCAAACACCTTGAGAGACTCATTCTGCAACTCCTCAGTCTTGGTCTTCAACTCAGCAGGGTCAACCTCCTCGCCAGCCTGGGCCTTGAGCACAATCTCTCTCAAAGCAGCAACCTGCTCCTTCACCTTGTCGGCATCAGCAGCCTCCAACTTGTCCTTGAACTCATTGAGCGAGTTCTCAGTGTCGTTACACAACTGGTCGGCTCTGTTGGCATTCTCAATAGCCTCTCTGCGGGCCTTGTCGGACTCGGCAAACTTCTCGGCGTCGTTAACCATCTTCTCAATCTCAGCGTCAGACAAACCAGAAGAACCAGCAACGGTGATAGAAGCGTCCTTGTTGGAAGCCTTGTCGCGAGCAGAAACCTTGATGATACCATCGGTGTCAATGTCAAAGGTGACCTCGATCTGTGGAACACCCTTTGGTGCTGGTGGGATACCAGACAATGTAAAGTTACCAATCAACTTGTTGTCTCTGGTCAACTCACGCTCACCTTGGAACACTCTGATCTCGACAGAGGTCTGACCAGCACTGGCAGTGGAGAAGATCTGCGACTTCTTGGCTGGGATAGTGGTGTTTCTCGAAATCAAACGGGCGAAAACACCACCCATGGTCTCAATACCAAGGGACAATGGAGTCACATCAAGCAACACAACGTCGGTGACCTCACCAGCCAAGATACCACCCTGAATAGCAGCACCCATGGCAACAGCCTCGTCTGGGTTCACAGCCTTGGATGGCTCCTTACCGAAAATGCTCTTGACGGTCTCAACAACCTTTGGCATTCTAGACATACCACCCACAAGGATAACCTCGGAAATGTCAGAAGTAGACAAACCAGCATCCTTCAAGGCCTTCTTACATGGGTCCACAGTCTTCTTGACCAATGGCTCCACAAGACTCTCGAATTGGGCTCTCGAGATCTTTTGGTTAATGTGCTTTGGACCAGAGGCATCGGCAGTAATAAATGGCAAGTTAATCTCGGTGCTAACAGTGGAAGACAACTCAATCTTGGCCTTCTCAGCAGCCTCTCTGATACGCTGGATAGCCATTCTGTCCTTCTCCAAGTCAATACCAGACTCCTTCTTGAAGGTCTCAACAATGTTTCTCACGAGAGCAATGTCGAAGTCTTCACCACCCAAGTGGGTGTCACCGTTGGTGGACTTGACCTCAAAGACACCGGCACCAATGTCCAAGATGGAAACATCAAAGGTACCACCACCCAAGTCAAAGACAGCAACGACTTCACCGTCATTCTTCTCCAAACCGTAAGCCAAGGCAGCGGCAGTTGGTTCATTGACAACTCTCATCACATTCAAACCAACAATCTTACCGGCATCCTTAGTGGCCTGTCTCTGGGCATCGTTAAAGTAAGCAGGACAAGTAACAACGGCATTGTTAACAGTCTTACCGAGAGCACCCTCAGCAGTCTCCTTCATCTTGTTCAAGATAAAACCACCAATTTGCTGTGGAGAGTACTTCTCGCCACGGGCCTCGATCCAAGCATCACCATTCTCGTGCTTGACAATCTTGTATGGCACCTGGGAAAGATCTCTCTGGACCTCCTGGTCATCGAAACGACGACCAATCAAACGCTTAGTGGCAAACAAAGTGTTCTCAGGGTTAACGACGGCTTGACGCTTGGCTGGGATACCAACCAAACGCTCACCATCCTTGGTGAAGGCAACAATGGATGGGGTAGTTCTTCCACCTTCCGAGTTTTCCAAAATCTTTGGGACCTTACCCTCCATGACGGCCACAGCAGAGTTGGTGGTACCAAGATCGATACCAATGACTGGGCCGGAGGGGGCGGCGGTCGAGTTCAAACGAACGAACTGTTTGGGAACGTTTTTAGCAGTGTTTCTAGCAGCTAACATGATTAGTTTGGGATTTTTTCAGCGAACATTTTAGTTATATAGATGAAAAATTTGTTTGCCGCTGCGGAGTTGCGGTTACCCGGAGAGGTTTTTTCCAGAAGGTTCTAGTGAAATACAATCACATACAATCTCCATACAATCCACAATCGAGCGAAGCGAGATGGTGGGATGTATGGAGATGTATGTGATTGTATGAATAACACACCTTGATAATTGATAGATAAGCAAGATATGAATATTGGCAAGGACAAGCATAACAAGCAGTACAGACATGATGGCAATTTATGACCATACTAAGTACTGATTTTGATTGATGATCCATGTTCTATGGTGTATGTTTTATTTGGTAGTCAGACATTCTATGTTCTCAGATTCTATTATGTCCTTCAGGCATGTAGGTCAATATTTCATCAATTTGTTCAGCCTTCGAACATCATTGTATTGACTACCTGACTCCTAGTTCTAGTTTAAGTCTTCAGTTCTAGTTTAAGTCTTCAGTTCTAGTTTATTCTAAAGTTTATTGGGTCTAGACCGTATTGAGAGTGATGTACAAATGGAACAAATGAACAAATGAGCGGAGCGAATTTGTTAACATCCAAAGGTGATGAATGAATGATGATGAGAAGTGATGAATGAATGATGATGAGAAGTGATGATGGAAGTGATGGAACAAAGTAGTGACGGAACACTTGCTCAGTTGACTGCTAAAAATGATCAGGCCTCCTATAATCCTCGGTTATTGGTGATAACCACTAATCAAGAGAAATTGTGTAGAAATGCTTCTATGATAGAACTAGCTTCTTCTATGAACCGTGTTGTCTCATCCATGTCCTGGCTCTTTCATTGAAGAACTAGGGGCACGTGAGTACAGATGAATACTGCATACTATTACATTCACTGAGTAGTAGTACAGTATCAATGAGTGAACTAGATGAGCGAATCTAGTGAGTAGTTAGATGAGATGTAGTGAGCTAATACTACTTTGTTCGAACTGGATGAGTGAGTAGTTAGTAGTGAGTAGTGAACAATGAGTGCTTTAATTAATTGTATGTTCCACTAGATGAGCAATTAATGAGTGATGAGTGACTGAACTTGACGGATTTTGGCTTTTGAGTTACGTTCTACACTCACTACTCGCTTCACCCATTGAGTATTTAATCTATCTGTTGATCGGGTTACACGATTATAGTTGACTATGGTACAATTGACTAACAATTGGGGACTATGTACAATTAAAAAGTGCTCTATTTACCAAGTGATATCACTGCCAATGACTCACTTATTCTCACTATAGTATCCTTCTGAAACAGTCCATTCCTGATTGTCTAAAACGCTGTTGGATGACACTTGTAGAACAGTTGAGTGGCTGGCTAATCGAGTGTACTGCATATTAATGACTCTTAATCTGTGTTTCTTAATCTGTTTGCTAACATCAATGAACCTAGTGTTTTCAAATCAGCTATTCACTATAACTATGACTTTGCAGCTCTCAAGCATCGTTCTTCATCCACGTTCCTACTATCAATCTTCAATATTATACATTGTCATATACACCAATCCTCAATTAATCTATAATGGTAAACAAGCAAACGATTGAGCGAAGCGAAATCGTTTTTAAAGTAGTCGGTTGCGGGGATCAAATGATCACATAGTGATCACTAAGCAATCACTAAGCAATGACAAAGTAATTGCAAAGTAATTACAAAGTAATCGTTTGCAAAGTAGTCACAAAGTAGTGGTTTGCAGTTATCACTTACCTATGGACTGAGCAATTTTTTTTCATAATCATCAATGGTATCACTCCAATCCCACTCGATACATTAAAAGTATCATTTGAAAGCGGATCCTTCGTTTACTTGTTTATGATGTCAAATGCACCAAGAAAAAACAATATGCTCAACTGATGTTCGCTCAATTGCTTCTTATTCACAATTCGGTATTCGCTCAAATTTGTCATCTTCCATGGTCCAAAATATCGTCTTTGACTGTCTAATCCATCTATGGTTGTCTTTTATCTCCTTTTTCTGCCGTCACTTTTCTTCTCATTTTGAGCACAAGCTACTTGCCGAGCTCTTGACAGCTGCCAGGCAGCTGCCAGGGTACCAGCACCAGGCGAAAGCCTGGTGCTAGTGGGATTAGCTCGTCAAATCCGACGGCAAATTCCCATTCATCACCCACGTCAAACTCTTATCCCCCCTATACCTCTCGATATAACTTATAATTTCATCGGGCGTCTTGCCATACTTCAACACCCCCCTTTCAATCGCATCGTACAACCTTTTCCTTCTCTGGAACCTCTTCAGTTCCTTCAGTCTCGAGTCCCCCCTCCACTCGTGTTTGCCGTACTTTGCATCCATTTCCTTCAACGGAAGCTGTCCTCTAAATCCCTTTGTAAACTCGTCGTAAATCTCCTTAATCGACATGGGATTGTGCAAAAAGTCCACCACGATCTTCGGTTTCTTGTTCTTATCAAAATCGTGCTCGTCGCCGTCTCCAGCATCGATATCACCGGCCTTTCTCTTGATATACTTTTTCTTATCGTCCTCTTGTTGGGCATGAACCGCAGCCGCTGCTGCTGCCGCAGCACTTTCCACTTCCTCGTGGACATCGTCATAGTTTCGTCTTTCGTTCAGTTGGGCCTGGACCGCGGCGGCGGCCACTGCAACTTGGTGTAGAGCAGGGTCCATGTTGCTTTCAAGCTGGGCCAACTCGCGGTCCTCTTGTTGTTCCATGGCCTGGATCAGCGAAATGAGAGCATCTTCGTTCTTGGACTCAAAGTACGCGGTGAACATGTTGGTGAGCTTGTCTATCTTGACGTTCTGGACAGCCACGAGACCGCGGAGGTACTCCACTTCTCGTGATAGCGACGCGACCTTGTCGCTCTCAAGCTTGTCGACAACCTCGTAAAGCTTCACAAGTTGCCCTTGGAGAGAAAAGTCGGAGGATTGCTCGGCATACTGGAATTGCCGGGGGGGGGAGTCGTCGTGTTTGTCTTTTGGATCAAGCTTTAGCGAGTCCATGTCTGAGAATGTCGCAGTGAAGAAATGAGCGAAATTGTTTTTAAAAACAATCGAGCAACAATCGAGCGAAGCGAGATTGTGAGTTGAGTAGAGGAAGATATCCACAGAGCAATACACAGATAATACAGATACAGTTGTCCAAAAACACATATTAAAGATGTTGAAGATGGTGTTTCAGTATGCTTTTTATTCATTAAGGTTGTTACTGAAGTCGTACTCCCACTCATTACTCCCAACCATTACTCTCCCTACTTTTGCATTATTTTCCCTTTGCTGTCATTTCATATTCATTTCCTACCCTTTTCGTTATTCTGTGGTCAGATATTCGTTTATATCCTTTCTAACCGTTCCTATTATTTCCTATTCTTTTCCTACTCCCTTTCCTATTTCTTCTACACTCCATTCATACAATTCTGCTAGTATCAGTCAACTACTGTTAACTTGTAATCTGTTAACCACATACTCAGATGGTTGACAGTGTTCAAAACAGTAGTAAATGCTTGAACAGTCTTGGTGACATGACTATCCTGTTTCAGCTCTCGTATGCTGCTTAGTAAGCGATTATGTTAGCAGGTAAATCAAAAGCAAGCTGATTGTGTTTGATGTTGGTTAGAAGAGCATGGATCTTATAAGTGCAAGTCTTAAGTGCAAGACTTATTAGAGCGAGTCTTATAAGAGCAATCTCTTATAAAAGCAATGCATACTCCAAGACTAATACTCCAAGAGGAAACTGAGATTTACATTTCACTTTACTAAATTGTTCTTCATTTTCAAAGACTTACTCATTATCGAATAAATCTCACTGAAAACCTATGAAAAGATCCAGTAGGGGTTTTTTTGGTAAGGGTAAGCGGGTATGAGGTTTACGCGTACCTCTCAATTTCCTCAATTACAATCAATTACAATCAATGAGCAAATCGAAAGGATTTTAGTGATACTTCGTTCATTTACAAGTGAGGCGAGTTGATTTTCAATCATCCCCTTGAAAAACTCAACTTCAATGAATTACTTCAATGAATTGATTGTCTTTATGTCACTTTGACAACTTGTTAGCTCTTTGGGTGTGCGGTCAGAAAGTTCACTGGTCCTTTCATGCATGTAAAATTTTTCCAGCTATTTCAATTGGTAGGAGGGGACGTTTTTCGAAGAGACTTTTTGAAACTCTGCACAGGGTTTTCCAATAATTTCAAATTCCATGTAAAATCTATCAAAATTAGACTTAGTCTCTTAGCCTTCCCTTTCACTCCCACAGATAGCAACGACGACAAGTCATCAATTTGTGGGTCATAAGAATTAATCTATTACAATCAAGCAATCCACTTGGTTGTTGGCTTCCTCCAGGTATTTTAGCATACATTTGGCTGCGAAAAATTAGCAATTCTGTGCACATTAGTACGACCACTTGATACCTCAACAAGCTAGGGTAGGAAGACAATGAATGGAAAGAGTGGGTGAACTTTGAACAATTGAGTGAAGTAAAATTGTTCAATCCAAATGAAACCCATTGGGTGAGATGCTTCGCCAATTATCTTTTTCACTGTCAGCAGTGGCAGTCCTTGTCGATGCTACTGTCAGCTTAGATATCTGATAGTATAGAGTCACTGAACCATGTAGTTAAGCAGCAAAATGACACTGTTCTTGCACCTTTAGTTAACCTGAAGATTCTCAAACAATGAGTTTAGTTTTAGTACATAAAGCGAACGACTGAGGAAGCGAGTGAGCGAGTGAATTAGGAAAGAATAAGCGAGTGAACTAGGAAAGAATAAGTGAGTGAATTGAAAGGAGTAGTAACTGAGGGAACTATGTCGTGGTATACTGCACGTACTTCATACTTCTACTAAGTCACTCTACTTCTGTACTATTCACTGACAATTTCGCTTCGCTCAATTGTCACTACTTCACTTTACCACACAATTTCGCCCGCCCAAATGTTATTTTTGTACACGCCATGGACTTCACTCGAGGGAACTTTGACAGCACCAAAGACTTGGGAGACTTTGCTTACGGAACCATCCTCAATCCTGATTTTCTAACTAACCCGGTTTTTGGCAGGAATGTCAACTTCTCATACCTTGAATCGTCAGAGGTCCTCCAGCGGGTAAACCAGACCCACAAATCTGCTTGCAATGAGTCTAATTATACCCACTACAAGAGTACTTCTGTCGATTCTGCTTACAGGAATACTTCTACTAGTCCTGGGAGTACTCCACATCATGAGCTCCTGAGAAATAAGGTTCGCAAGACGGGATCATTTCACAGTGGCAGTTGTGTACGCGCCCAGCCAAATTTTAAAGCAGCCAATTTGCACCCAAAAAAAGGCAATTTGCACCCATTCAATACACTGCAATTAGATCAGAATACACTTCAAACTCAGAGTGCACTGGAAATAGCTCATGAACAGGCCACCAGCAAAATAAATTCTAGTGGTTCTACACTAATGAGGAGGAATGAACAGAAACAAGGCCCCAATCATACCTCTTCAAATAGTGGACTGACAGAGGAGTCTAGAGGTACTGGAACAACAATAACTACTTCGGGCATAGTTTCTACAGTTTCTACAGTTTCTACAGCTTCTACAGCTTTTACAGTCTCTACAGTCTCTACAGTTTCTGGAGTTTCTGATATCTCTTCTGCTTCAGATACCTATTCTGGTCTTTCTGAAACCTCTCCTTTTGTCCCATGCTGCTCTGATCATGGGACCTCCTACTTTGAGGCTGAGAGCAAAGACATCAAGATTGAGTTGGAGCAAAGTAAGAAACTACGTCCTCCAGGACTGAAATTTAAAATGGTGGAGCCTCTCATTATATACAACAACACTTACGTGAACATTGTTGAGTGCTTACTTCCACTGAACTTTGCGAGAAAAGAGCCGTCCCCTGAAGTTTTGGCGTACATTGCAAGCAAGAGGTGTGATTCGAATCAAAAGGTTCCCTGTACTTATATCAAGCGGGAGAGACATGTTCGCAATGTTGAGGAATTTCGCAGCCAAAACCTGATTCCAAATCTTGTCTACCAGGTGGAAAACTTTTCCACCAAACACCCCTACAACCCCCAAATTGTGCGCTATTTTGAGCACGACGGGTTGCCTATTGTGGATACCAGGGCGGGATTGTGTCCTTATTGTCCTTATGTGATTTTTTTCAACCTCAAGAAGTCTGCGTATGCCCAGCACCTTGCATACCATCATGGAATTTCGATGCTGAATGTGCTCACTCCCATTCCCTTGTATCCTGATGTGTATAGGATCAGCAAAGTGACGAAGCATTCACGTGTTACCGAGCTCGTTCGCCCAGGGGTGGTGTGCCCAGTGTGCCACCAGATCATAGAGGTCACTGGGGGAGAGCTTTCGCGTTATAAGTGGCATTTTAGGATGGTTCATACGAAGGAGGGATTCAATGATTTCAATGAAGCACAATCGGAAGCGAGATTTGGTGAAAGGGAGGAAAGATTGAAAAGGAGAAGGGAGGAAGAGAAGGGAAGGAAAGGAGAAGGAGAGGAAGGAAAGGAAAGGAGAAGGGGTGAAAGACAGAAGAGGACTGTTTCCTATAAAGAATAAAAAAGATAAAAAAAAGCTTGCAGATTTGCAGCCATTCGAACGTACATCAATCATATCGATTATGGAGTACCATTACCAAATTGGAAGTGCACAAGTCAGGATTTGCAATGTTTGAGGTGATCTGGGGTCTCCACTATACATAGTTCACAACTAGTGTAGTGTTTCATACCTGGAATTTTAGTTAGCATTGTTTTTGTTTGAGACAAACCCAAGGCTGCAAATTTGCAACAATTCAAGAATCAAGGGTGAGATTTTAGAGAATAACAATTTTAGATAACACCAATAAAGAGGTTGAAGTTATTTTAACTTCTACTATCGCTGCTAGTCGCTACTATATCGCATCAGATAACATATCACATCAGATAACATATCACATCAGATAACATCACATCAGATAACTATCGGAATTTCATCAAATAGGTAAGATGTACTCCATGTTCCACAATCCAGAGGATCTTCAGGATATTTTTGATGATTTTGGGGAGATTGGGTCCCCAGTCACTCCAGATGAGCAGGATGAGATACCTCCAGAGCGCATGATAGCGCTTGAAGGGCAAGCAATTGCTTATGGCAAAAGATTTGTCAATGTGAATAAAATAAATGTCCTGATAGGGTCATTTAAAACACAAAGAGTATTCATGAAGTCGTTCGCACGCATGCTGGAAAAGGACCCGGTTTTGCTCAAGATGTTTGAAGGCCACAACCAAAAGACTGTTCAAACACAGTTGAACGACGAAGTAATCGAGAATTATACCATCCAATCAGTGCTGGAAACCAGATTTTTTGCACGTATTGTAGCAGCATCAATAGGAAGGGCACTAATGAGTAAATCGTCGCTCATGCTGGATCACAATTGCATGTCGTTGTACCGGCTCATCAAGAGGAACTCATCGTTAATTCTTATGGATGGAATGAGGGAATTATTTGCAATGAGACTTGCTTATTTTCTAAATCCCACCGATAGAGCGACACACACGAATGAGATGAATGAAGTGTTTCCTAAAGCTGCCTCATTTGCTCTGTACCTTTTCTGTGACATATTCTTGCGAACCATAGCAATGGCTACAATTGAAAGGCAAAGAGAGACTTTCAAGAAGCTAGCCCTGTGCTATACAGTATTCGTTAGTGAGGCGCAATCGGATGCGATGATTGTGATGAACGCTTATAATCATAAAGTTCACGAGTGGACTGATATACCACCTACAGTTAGAATTAACAGGAGTGTTCTTGTCCGCGCATCAAAGTATTACAGAATGTACCGTTAACAGTATAAGATGCGGCTGTCGACTACTTAATCTTGAATACTCATTCTGAAAAGAAGTAAAGGAGTAGAAGTATAAGAAGCATAAGTATAAGTATAAGTACAAGTAGATGTGAGAATATTGAAACGGTAGTGCAATGAGAACAATCGCTTGCTCTGCTATTGCTGATTTACTCCCAAAGTAGGTTGCGAAGAGCATACAGAGTGAAGCATAAAATGAAGCACTCACTCATCTCATAATACCAATACCTATAACCCGTACCCATCACTCATACCCATTCATTTAGATAACACAAACTGTACTACTTACTACTGAGTATTGGATTGCTAATCTATGTTGTTCATCTGAAGCCATAAACAGTCACACGGCACATTCCATCTTTCTAACTACATCTATGCTGATCACTTGATGCTCACTTTGGAAGTCCTGCATATAGCGATGGCTGCGAAATTTAGACCAGACAACAAGCGATGAACTATTCCAAGGTAAACTCGAATTTCGCTCGAATGTGTCAATATTACCAGAATGTACTTACTTGAACGATGAGCTCGTGGAATTCCCAAATGCTGTCAAGTGTTACCATAATATTTACTAATTGACATGCGAAGTTCACTACGCGTACCACATGCCACCGACTCCCGTGGCCGCTCTAGCTCTACACTCTCATTATCCACTATATTACACACGTTGTTTTGTACCCTGGTGCACCAAAAGCGGTACATGAAGATTAATGCAGACTATATGCCACTGGAATGTGGATGCTGTCTAATGGAATGAAGTTCGTCAAATCGAATGGAGCTTGTCAAATGGCATGGAGTTTTCTAATGCTTGTAGTGCTTTCATTCGCATGCAGAGTTTGTCACATGTAGGTTTGTATTCGCATGTAGGGTGTATTAACATGACTGTATGACATGTAGAGTGTATACAATGACATGTCTCTCTGTCTTTAATGGCAATTACTGCCTGTGCAAGTCGATTTGACCTTCACAAAATGCTCATCATGGTCGACGTAATCACTCAGGCAATCAATTTCGCTTCGCTCAATTGATTTTTTTCATTGTGGATTCAGAAGTAATTGAGTAGATCTCACTTAATTTCACTCAATTGATTGTCTTTATTTTGGGATTCAGAAATATTGAAATAGATCTCACTCAATTTTGCTCAATTGATTGTCTTGTGTATTCAGAAGTAATGGGATAGATCTCACTCGATTCGATTCGCTCATCTTAGTCGGTGAAATCACTCGTTTGCAATCAATTTCGCTACGCTCAATTGATTGTCTTCATTGTGGATTCCGAACTGTTGAAATAGATCTCACTCGATTCGCTTCGCTCATCTCATTCGATAAAATCACACTCTCAATCAATTTGCAATCATTTCGCTTCGCTCATGATTGCTCAGCTCGATCGATAATCACTCATTCGCAATCAATTTCGCTTCGCTCAATTGATTGCGAGTGAGTTCCTCTCCCAACATCACCAACAACCCCACCACATGACTCTCCGTCTTCACCCTCACCACCCTACACTTCCCCCCAAACTCCCTTGCAATACTCCTAATCTGGTCCAAGTTCAGGTTCCTGGGAAGAAAAAACCCCATATTCCTCGTAAACCTCTTCATTTGTCCCACCAACGTCCTCACTTTGAGTGGTTCCATCGAATCCAAATCAAATCCATTTTCAGCCCGATTGTATGAGTTTCCCCCCCAAGGAGGAGAACAAAAGATGAAGTCGAAGAGTTCCCCCTGTTCTCCTTTCTCTTTATTCTCTTCTTTCATCTTCTCATCCCTTTCCTTCCTGTTCTTCTTATTCTTCTTATCCTTCCCCTTCCCCATTCTTTCCCTTCTCAAACCCTCCGGTATCCAATCCTCCTTCTCTGCCATCTCATTCCAATCCCCAGTATACAGCCATATTCTATCGTAAACCCCATAAATCTGTGCGTTGTGCAAGGTACACTCCACATTGACTGCACTCACATCCACCGCACCCACCGTCTCAAATTCGTGTGCAAACTGAATCGTATTTCCCCCAGCACCACAGCACACGTCTAGTATACTGCTGGCCTCCGGAATCAAGTGTTTTACTAGTCGCGCAGTCATAATTCCCACGGCCTCGGGTGTCACAGAGTACCACATCTCCGCAGCCATATATATTCCCTCGTCGTACCGTGAAAAGAGCTTGTACCGTTTGTCCCAGAACTTCCTCGTGCTTTTGGGGAGTGTGTGTTTGGTGTGCATAAGAAGGGGGTATGAAGTGTCATCGTAGTCATCATCTTGGCTGTAGTCTTCGTCATCATCTTGGTTGTAGTCATCGAAGTCATCATCATCTTGGTTGTAGTGGTCATCTTCATTGTACTCTTGATTGTCCCCTTGATCTTGGTAGGCGCTCAAACTCTTTTTAGATCGTTTTGGCTTTGATTGGTTTGTAGGGAGAGACCGTTTGAGTCCATCTTTGGGTGGGTATTGGTATGGTGCGGGCTCCATCGATGAGTTTCCGTTTTGGGAATCGAGGAACAAATGCACAATTGAGCACAATTGAGCACAATTGAGCGAAGCGAAATTGGCGAAATTGTACTCTGTTTGCAAGAGTTTTGCCCAATTGATAGCTGGAAGCCTAAATTTTAGCAAGATTCTCAATTGTAGTAAGATGAGTAAGCCATAATGGTTTAGGGGTTGATAATAGTGAGTGATGAAAATTATGGGATAGTGCTGATGGATAGTGCTGAAATATACGAGTAATAGTGATGGTAATATGAGAGTCATCGAACAATCAGCATCTGTAGTGCCTCTTAAATCTGCTTACATATTGTAGTTGCAACTTAGTAAGACAATTCGCTTCGCGAAATGTCTTACATCGACTTACTAAATTTTAGTCATGTCACATGACCCTTACTAAGCAATGGCTGCAAATTGCAACAAGACTTAAAAGAAGGCACCATTCCAAATTGTAAACGGTTTTAAAAAATTTTTAGAAAGTGAGAAGTATGAAACGTTCAATTCAAAAGATCATCACTTCTGCTGAAACGCCGGACGGGGAAGGCGCCATTGTTCGCAGGTCCATTGGTCTTGTGGAATCCCACGACCCGTTTCTACTATTTGACCACTTTTCCAGCACAGGCACCGCAGGGTTCCCCAACCACCCCCACCGGGGCCAGGAAACAGTCACGCTCATGTTGAATGGGCGGTTTGCACACGAGGACTTTACTGGATCAAAAGGAATTTTGTACCCCGGAGATTTGCAGTTTATGACTGCAGGCAGGGGAATTGTGCATTCTGAAATGCCTCTTCCAAATGAAGATGGTTCGCCAACAGTGGGACTACAGTTGTGGATAGACTTGCCTCATAATATGAAGGGATGCAAGCCTCGATATAGGAACTTGAGAGCAAAGGATATTCCTAGGGTGGAGAAGGAGGGTCTTGAGGTGAGGGTAATTGCGGGGAAGTCGTATGGGGTGGAAAACCCACAATCGCCAAATAGTTCCAAGTCGCCAAATGATGCTAAGTCGCCAAATGATATTGGGCTTGAGTACTACCATGTGAAACTTGGAAAGAAGGGGGTGTATGAGCAAGAATTGGGAGACTCAAACTATTTTCTTTATGTGGTGGAGGGAGAGGTTGTGGTGAATGGAACCAGGGTAAAGAAGTACCAGAATGTGATTTTTAAGAGGGAGGGCAGTGAAGTGAGAGTGGAAAATGGGGGGAGGCCTTCGGAACTCGTGTTGATTGGGGGAGGTGTTTTGGATCAGGAAACAGTGCAAATGGGGCCGTTTGTGGGGAAGTCCAGGAAGGAGCTAGTGAAGGTGTTTAGTGATTATGAGGGGGGGAGGGGGGCGTTTAAGAGACGCTAACAATCAAACAATCGAGCAAACAATCGAGCGAAGCGAGGTTGTTTGCTTGATTGTTTGAAGACTATTTTGGCATTTATAAACAAGCTACTTCTTTGAGGAAATAGATTAATGGAGACTGGTCCATTGGGAATTACAAGACAGTTCAAGAGTAAATGCATAGTCAAGCAATCGACTTCTCTTGAGCAAAAGTTCGTTTATATCCTCCATTGAGAACAGCTAAATGCATAGTCATCGAGCATCAACCGTCGCTTCGTAGATCAATTGCCTCAATCAATCGAACATTGCTTCGCTCGTTGTTCGATCTCCGGGTGGTCTCCCTTCACCCGCTGCTCAAACAGGAATCGAACTGTCTACATTGCTTCCTCGACAAACTTTAAACCCAAAACAGTTGACGAGCGTGCCACATATTTTGGCTTTTCGCAGCCGTCGGGTTCGAACGCTCCACAAAAATGGGGGTGTGCATATAAAACAACGAGCGAAGCGAGTTGTTCGAGGTTCGCGGTGTTCGAGGTTCGTGGGGACGAATATAGGTTCCCTACGATAAACGTCTAAAAAAAAAAAAAGACGCGAGAGTATTCCTGTCAATTGCAACGCTTCTCTCAACAGCTATTTGCATCAATTGGCTAATTCGTTTATAATCGGTCGAGAGAATAACCATTGAGAACAATTGGCGAAGCAATTGTTTGAGAGAATTATGAATTGAGTGAAGTTGACGTAGGATGAACTTTGAAGGGTTGAATGAGTGTGAACAATGCATTTTCTCGAATGCTCTCAATTTCATGTTCCCTGTTGAACTCATTTTCACTACTTTCCAACTCATTTGAACAGGGAAGAAAATCGTTCATACCTTTGATAGTTTAAAGTCACCCATGTATTTATGTAGATTCAAAGCATACTGTCACGTACCAGCTCATCAGGTATCTTGGAAATGTATATCGTAGGGTGTCTGTATGTACTTTGGCTGCGAAAAGCAGAAAAGCCGCACAACTCGGCGTCCATATATGAAGCGAAAGACACTTAATGATTAATCATATGCAGATTTGGGTTTCTCATCTCACATCCTCTTGTAGCTGCGAAAAATGCGCAACTTCCAACTTTTTGGTCTGTGAACATGTTTGAAGGTTTCACTTGATAAGATATGTAAATCTGTAGTGTTGACCCTGCAGTCAATTTAGGACCTGGTATAGAAAGCGCATCTTGAGCAATTCTCTTTGCTCTTGTCAGGAAAGCACTCTCATGAACATTCGAAATAGATCATTCTTTAGTTAATTTTGCTACAATAGGAGTCCCCCTCAAACAATCTCGCTTCGCTCAATTGTTCGCTCGTTCTACAACTCTCTCTTATACATTTAATAATACAAACCCTACCTCCTGGTCTAGCAGGATAAAAGCCGGCTAGAAAACAAGTAGCCTATCGAAAACAAACAGCATCAACAACGCGATAACAACGAGCGAAGCGAGTTGTTATCAGCACAAATCACTCGCTGCTATCAGCACATTCAAATCACTTGCCCGTTGCAAAACACTGCACAACCATATACAATAAGCGAAGTTCTGCGCAATTGAACAATACAATCACATAACAATACATGCTCCGCTCATTGACTTTGTAAGATTACACACAGTAACAACGAGCGAATGTCATTCGCTCATTGTATCTTGAAAATTGCACATCAATAACAAAATTCACTCCGCTTCACTTGTATTTTCGTTGCACTTCCTCACTTTTGCAAACACACAAATACAATGAGCTAGCAAACTCGCTCCGCTCGTGTGCTCGCTCGTTGGTAATTGTCAGATCTAGAACAACTCGCTACGCTCGTTGTTCTAAATCTTCCAAACCTTCCCATCACTCACAAAAATCTTATTCTCATTATGCATCCTCTCCAACCCATTCATAATCTCCTCCTCCGTAAACACCTCCTCCTGCGCAAGCAGCTCGTTCACCGCCGCACTCACGCTCTCGATCGGCGCCGAGTTAAACTCATTCTCAAGCAACTCCGTCTGCATGATTCTCGCCATGATCCTCACAAGCGTCGAGTACCTCTCCGCACCCATACCCCCAACATTCTCCCTGTTACTCGACAAATCCGTCAAGTGAAGGTGGTGAAGTGTTGAGTCCACATCAATCACCTCTTCTTCCAAAGGTTCATACCTTCTTGTAGTTCTAGTCATCACTTCCTCCTCCTCCTCCTCCTCATCTTCCGTCTCTTCTTCAGTTTCCTCCTCCTCCTCGTGAACTCTTCTCTTCTTGCTCTTCTTGGCCACCTCCTTGAAAAGAGCGTATCTCAACATTTCCTCTGCCACACGAGCATCCTTCACATCCACAGTCTTTGACAACCTCACCTTGGCATGTGCAGTTGCCAAACGGATCAAGGTCTCCAATGTTCTCGCAGTGATTGGAGCAGTATTCCTCTGGTTGTTGTCAATCACATCGTTTCTCAACGAGCTGTAAGTTGCCACAATATAGTCAGATGCTCCCTTGGTCAATACCGGCACCACTCTCTGTTTAGCGTACTGAACGTACTTCTTGAGGAACGGAATCGAGAGAATGTGCCCCTTGCCCTTCTTCTCAGCATGGAGCAAAGCATTGAACTTTTCAAACACTGGCTGCTCCAACTGCTCCTGTTCACGCGACATCTCGTCGCCTACTGCAAGGGTGATATTGGGCCGCTCTCTCACGGGTTCTCCCTCCACTAATCCCGGTGGAATGAACCTGTGCATCCGCAAAACGTGCTCTGAGATCACACGGTCCCTCACCGGTTGCACATCGTCGGTCACCACAAACAACAAGTCGAATCTCGACAACAACGAGTCCGGGAGCGCAATGTTCTTGTGGGGATCCTTGTGCACATCGTACTGGCCAAACACCGGATTCGCCGCCGCAATCACCGAACAACGTGCGTTCAATGTAGTGTGGATACCCGCCTTTGCAATGGTGACAGTTTGCTGTTCCATGGCCTCGTGAATAGCTACTCTGTCAACGTCCGACATCTTGTCAAACTCATCAATACAAACAATTCCCCTGTCTGCCAACACCATGGCACCTGCTTCCAATCTACGCTCACCAGTTTCCTTGTCTGTAGTGACTGCAGCCGTCAAACCCACACCAGAAGATCCACGGCCTGTAGTAGCTATAGCAAGGCTCGCGGTGTTCAAAACAAACCGCAACACCTGGGACTTGGCAGTCGATGGATCTCCCACCATCAACACATTGATATCTCCTCTGAGATGGGACCCATTCTCAAGATTCTTTTCAACACCTCCCATCAACATCAACAAAACTGCCTTCTTGATATACTCAAACCCATAGATAGAAGGCGCCAAAGACGCCAGCAACATGTCGAAAATGTGCTTATCCTTTGATACTTTGTTGATGTTTTTAATATCTTGTGGTGTGAGGAACTCACTCGCTGCCACTCCGGTGGAACGTGCGTGCAATGGGTACACTGAGTTACCCAACACCACGGTACGGAAGGCAGCACTATTATTTCCACCTCCTCCCATGGCACGGTACACTCCTACAATGGAAACACGGTCTCCAGGTTTGGTTGTGTCGACCAAATCGTCATCCAACACAACATCGACTGAACGGGGTAGTTGTCCTGCAGGCAGTGTCTCGGGCATCTCCTGCACCGAGATCTTTTGGTGGTCCCGGTACGTCGAGTACCCGTACTCTGTAGTGAGACGATTACCGTCCATATCTTCAGTTGGGTAAATTGCCGCTGTGGCAATGGGGTCAAAAGACGTGGTTTGGTCCTTGTACTCTCTGGCGTAGAACCTGTTGGTTTTCTCAGCATAGTGGACAGACCTGATGATTTTGGGTCTCACTAACGACACTCGGGTCACAATTCCTTCGATTGCAACCATTTGCGAGAGTTTCAGCGAGTCGATGGTCCGGGGGGTCACTTGGTTGGCGCCAAATGACCCCTTGAAAGAAAGGTAAAACTGCTGGTTGGCATCGTACTCGCTGTGCTGGGGGTTCGAGGGGTCGTAGATCGAAAGAACAGTGTCGCGGAGGGCACGCTCACACGCTGGGAGGAACTCAGCTGGCAGGTGGAGGAGCCCTTGCCAGAGCTCACGGTCAAAGTCACGTATCTCGTCGATGGAAACAGTAAATCTGTAGCGGCCTTTGTTGAGCATCTCCTTGATTTGGTTCCGGAGGTCCCCGTCGATGCGGTCGAGGAAGTCCTGGAACTTTTTAACGCGGTCGCTGAACACAGCGTCGATGGATTGGTCGGGGATTGGTTCGTCCATGGTGAAAAACGCGTTTCATTAATTTTCCAAATGAGGCGAAATTAGATGGATGCCAACTGACAACTGAAAAATCAATTCACTATACTATATTCACTATATTCGCGAAGCGAATATGGTGAATATAGTTTAGTTGTTAGTGGCCTCCTATCCAGCGAGCATGTCTCAATAATCTTAGTAGTACCTTTACTCTGCTTAGTCCAGCACTAGATTCATCTGCTTATGTAATAAACCAGCACCAGCTTAGGTAATCATGTCATAATGGTGTGTGTAGATGTTTAAAATCACTTTGAAGATTATAATGAAGTACAAAACACCATGTTTCATTGTAGTCACTCACAAAAAGTTGATATGTTTTCATGTGCTAAGGTCTAGTGATCAAAGAAGTGTTCTTCTGGATACTAGCTCAAAAGTAAGCTACTTATACGAGTAATTTATATTTCTTATTATTCAGGAAGAGTCTTATTCTCCCAAGGAGGATCTCATTCCCAATGGAAGACACTTGCTCATACTTTTGACCTTTTCATATTCACCCTTTCTTGGCTCTTGATTTCTCATTATATTGACTCTTAATCTTCTGAAATCATGTTGACTCTTAATCCTCAATCACCCCAACAATAAAGGGCAACGCGAGAGGGCAATTTTTAGATAATTTCACTCTTCTAAAGCATTCGTCATGTTCATAGAGATACTTTTACAGGCTTACTGCGAGTTGGAGGCAATAGCTAGCTTTTCCGAGGAGTATGGGTAGTCTTTATTATTGCTTATGTAAGCTTTGGGAGGAGTAAAGTTGTGGAGCGAGTTAAGTGACAACAAGTAAATAGAGCTGAATTCAGTTGAGCAGAGAGTGGAGCAGTATCAGCAAGTGTTATTGTAACATATACATTTGCCCTCCACAAATGTGTTCTACAAGCAACTTTAGTTAATCAGATTAAAAGTCACTTATATGCCGTACACTTAATTAAGCATGAAGAGAAATTGATGGATATGAAAATAAGACCACTCTTCATCAAACAATTGAGCATCATTAGTGATTCTCTCTTATTTGTTTACAGAACGGTGAGGAGCTTGTCAGGGTGCGAGGTTATTAAACATGATCTGTGAACGCTTCTATTCCCGTTGAAATCTGCTTATTCCTCTGTCCAAATTGTCTATCCTTCATAATTGTGAGGATCATTGAAAGCCCCTCACAAACGTCTCACTATACAGAAGAGAATATGAATGGTGAATCTAAATTATCACTGATAGGACATAGGAAATTTGGACGATATTTGATTTTAGTGAGTTCAAGCGAACTGATAAATCAACTGATTACATGCTTGCTGGTACAAAACGTGAACCTTTTTTCATTGCAGCTCACGATATGTTTATCATCTTTCATTTGTGAAAGTCGAATGACTAACCTGCCAGTGTTTTTAGTGGAGTCATTCTGGAGTAAGATTTCTGTGAGATCTGCTTGTTTATCCACTTCACAAACTTAATTCTTGTGCAATCTACAAGTCTTTTTAACTTTTTTATTAAATAAAAATCAACCGTCTCTCCTTGCCACTCATGTCTCTGTCTCCCTTGTCTGTCTCTCTTGTCTCTAATCTCTCACAATCTCGCTACGCTCGATTGTGAGTACATTAAACCCCTCCTCCTTCAACCCAAAATGCGTCTCCTTAAAATGCCTCTTGTAATTTATAAGCGGATCGTCTCCCCTACTACCCTCTATTATTTTGTGGCAGGCTGGGCACACCACCCCCGGGCGATCATGCTCATGTGCTGTGCGAACCCTCGGATTCTTCTTCACCTCGCTCTTGCTGATCCTGTAGACATCAGGATATAAAGGAATGGGAGTGAGCATGTTCAGTGTTGAAATTCCATGTGTGAACGCAAGGTGCTGGGCATACGCAGAAGTCTTGATGTTGAAAAAAACAACATCAGGACAGTACGGACACAATCCCGCTCTGGTCTCCGAGATTTGCAACCCATCGTGCTCAAAGTAGCGCACAATTTGGGGGTTGTAGGGGTGTTTGGTGGAGAAGTTTTCCACCTGGTACACAAGATCTGGAATTTCGTTTTGGCTGCGAAATTCCTCAACATTGCGAATGTACCTCTCGCGCTTGATATAAGTACACGGAGCTTTATGTTGCGACTCACATCTCTTGCTTGCAATGTACTGAAGAACCTCTGGAGATGGCTCCCTTCTCGCAAAGTTCAGTGGAAGCAAGCACTCGATGGTCCTCAGATAAGTGTTGTCGTATTTGATTGTGGGCTCAACCATCTTGAATTTCAGTCCTGGAGGACGCAGTTTCTTGCTTTTCTCCAACTCAATCTTGATATCTTTGCTCTCAGCCTCAAAGTGGTGGGAGCCATGGGCAGAGCAGCAGGAGTGGACTGAACCACCAGTGGATTTTTTTCCACAGCCCTCTGTCGACTCTCTAGAGGGTTCTGGTGTTATCAATCCATTACCATTAGAATAGGTATAATGGGTACGGGATTGCCAGTTTTGTTGCTCTCTCTTCTTCTCCACCTTCTTTCTGTCCACTTTCCTTGGCATAAAAACACTGGAACTCTTGTACAAATTCTGCTTCATGTGACCAGCCGCTTGTGCCTTGGATGGCTGCAAATTGGGGGATTTTTTTGGTTGCAAAATTTGGGGGTTCGTCTGTGCAGGATCGCGTGCACAAACAGAACTGTAATCACTCTGGAACGACTGTCCAGTCTTGCGAACCTTTGCTGGGTTCTCAAAGAACAGTAAGTCTCCAGTGAAGTTGGAACCCTCTAAACTTTCGGTTGTATCAAGGGCCCTTTTGTGGGTGGCCTGATCAACCAGACTCCCAAGCATATTCGCAAGATCTGTGTCAAACTCAATTGGAAGGTTAATGTCTCCCAAATCAAAGTCGAATTGGTCTGGGATCTCAAACTCTCCAAAATTCACATCAGAGAAGTCGAACTCCATTGTGCCATCGTTTGTAGGTAAAACGAGGCTGTCAAACAATTGATCAATTTCCACCTGGCTCATTGAGTCAAAGTTGAAAGTGTCAAGGGAGGGCTCTTCTTTCTTCTCCTCCTCAAGAATTTTCTCCTCCACCTCATCATTCCTCTCCTTCTCCTCCACCTCCTCAAAAAGATAATCCAATGAATCATCGTGTGAATCCAAAGAATCAAGCGTCATGGCTGTTTGAGCCAGACGGAGGTTAAAGTCTCCATTCAGGAGACCAAGGACCTTCTCCAAATTCTTCTCAATTTGGGCACTGCTCCTTGGAATCTCAACCTCTTTGGGTTCGGGAGCCAGGAAAGCCTCAAAGTTTTCGAGGGCAGTCTGGGAGAGGGTACCAATGTCCCCATTGAAATTCAGGGACAGTTGCTGGTTCACCTTCTGCTCGAAGGTGCTCTCGGTCAAAGCACCCTCAATCTCCTTCTCCATCTCGCCAAGAAGCTCATCTAAAAGCTCTGCTTGGTGAATCTCCTCATCCTCATCACTCTCCTCACTCTCCTCACCATCTGGACTCTCATCGAACTTAAAGTAAGACAACATTGAGTTGTTAGACAACTCACCTCCGACCTTGAGGTCAAAGAGGGTGGAAGTGGTCAAAGAGCTTTGGTTCGAGAAAGAAGTCGACATATGGCTGGAGATAAGTTCACAGGAAATTTGGGGCCCTTTTATGTTGTTTTTGAGCAGACCAGAGAAATAGAGAGGAAGTTTACAAATGGCTGCAAAATATTTTCTCCATACTTCAGCCCCTCGTGAGGACACAATATGAAAAGATATTAGACAAGGTGTAGGCATGCTTTTTTACAGAGAGAAAAGACTCTCATGTAATTCTTACGATCCTATTTCATATGTATGGAAGTTTTGCGGATCAATTTGGGTAAAAGTTGACCGCATTGGCATTTGGTTGCAATAATGGCTGCGAAAAATTGTGCACAACTTTCTATTTGTGCACAAACAGAACGGCTGAACATGAGAGAAGCAAAGTTTTTCCGCCATTCATATTACCTCAATTGAGCTAGGAAGCTGCTCAAAAAGTTCATATCACCTCAATTGAGGGAGGACGTCATCTTGTACTTTTGAGCGAAGCGTTGCCTCTTCTTCCTCTCTTTTCTGTCAATTCATCCATCATCTTGCATTCTCCGTTATCTCATTAAACTCCCCTTCGTATTCACCAGCTAATCAAATGTTTACAAAGAGGACTAAAGTATGTTATTTGGGTGCAAAAAGTGGAAAAAGTGGGAATTGAATTCACCCTCAACTTTTTCGCAGCCGAATCTATGTCTGAAAATAGAACTAGTTCGTTGACAGATCAGCTGACCTAATAAGAGACGATTATGCATTATCTGGGGATGGAGGGAGTGATTATGTAATGTGTTACGTATTTTTGGACCAAACGGGTACGGATTAGCGAGAAGATGTTGGGGTTGAACTTTCTAAGTATTGATAATGAAGAGCTAGACACAAGCAGATTGTCTTATAATTTTAATAAATTTTGTGACAAACTTCGAATAAAACAGCTGACAAGTACTCACAACTACTCGGTTTGATTTTGTTCACTTGAACAACGTCGATATGCTTTTGTAAACCCAACACAAAGCCAAAATGGTTACAACGCCAATTTGACAGCAGAATTGGAACGACTTGATAGAAAAACTGTCAAGGTGTCCCAGAGAGTCTAGTTCATCTTTCTTCTGGGACGTGAGCTCGCAGTATGGGAGTAATCTGAAACTTTGACGGTCCTCTGCTCGTTATGACCTTTCTGGCTTATTTGATCTTTCCGCTTTTAGTTGACTCTTAATCTATTGACTCTTAATCTTCAATTACCCCAGCAAAAGACGACAACGCGAGAGGACATATTTTGTATAGTTTGACTCTTGCGAAAGTTTAGGTATGATCATGGACTAGTTATGAAGACGTCCTTGTAATCTGGAGGCATCAGGTGGTTCCCTCAACGAGTACGAGGAAGTCAGTGTGATTTGTAATTGATTATGTAAGCTTTTTCGAAGTGCTAAGAGGAGTAGGCAATAAGAGATTTAGTTACCGATAGATGAAATATATGGCAGATAGAGCATACTCTCGATTAACGTACTTATGTAAAGGTGAAATGTTACGTTCATTAACTTGGATATTTGCAAATTAAGAGTCACTTATATGCCGTTCACTCAAGACGAGAGATTTACAGGAACTGAAGATGAAGCTCACAATAAGACCACTCTTCATCAGATATTTCGCCCAATTATTTTGCTACAAATGTAAAGTAGTGATGCTATGCTCTATTATCTATTTGCAAAACGAATGGTATTGGGGAACTTGCGAACAATCGAGCGTAGTAAGATTGTTTGTATCATACTCATTATTGATCATCTTACTCATTTGATGACCATGTCACTTCGCTCGATTGTTTTGTAGTCACAACCTCGCTAACAACCTCGCCAACAACCTCGCTTCGCTTGGTTGTTGCTCGGTTGTTTACAAACTCCACCCCTTCAAATACCCCCCCACAAACTCTCCCTCCTCAAACTCCAACGCCGCATGCCCCCTATACTTCCTTGTCTTCTCACTCTCCATCAACGAGACATAACTCCAGTCCAAAAAGTCCTCCATATTATAGTTTGGTTTACGGAACGGCTCTGCGAAGATCCTTGCCAACGTAGAAATATTTGGGTGGTAGTGCGACATCAACGCCTCCAACTCCCAGAGCGACGAAGCCATGGCATTTGTCTTTAACGGGTCCCTTTCATTCACATCGAATGGGTCCTCCTTCATGGTCTGTCCATCCGGACGGTGGATCATCACCATACACGAAGGGTGTCTCTTGAGCTGGTTATATATGAAGGGAATCACAATCACGACACCCGAGGCACTCAGGGCCACTGCCAAACGAGCGAATTTCTTGATGAATGAGGCCACAAGGTTCACCGATAAGTGTGTGGAACTCAAGAAAAGGTCACACAACCGGAAGAAACGTGCACGGTATCGCGTGTAAAGCAATCGAGGAGTTAACAATGAGTATAGTTTGGTGTAAAAGTCGGGGTACTCAAGGTTATATTGTTTCATGAGCTCATACAAAGAGTTTAATGCGAGAATTGGAATGACCTCGTCGCTGAAAGAGCTGCCCTTTTCTTCGTCATCTTCTTCGTCTTCCTCATCCTCTTCCTCATCCTCAACCTCCTCTCCTTTCTTCTCCTCCCCCTCCTTTTCCCCATCATTTATGTTATAACATCCCGTGAGAAAGTCCATGAGTCTTGTGGGTTGTGCCATAAAAGGAATCACTCTTTTATGGAGAATAAGCAACACATTCTTGTGTTGCTGGGTATCCATTGGAAGAGCCAAGAACGAAAGGAATGCTTTTTGAAAGTGCGATTGAAATTGCGTAAACTTGTATGCATTTGGGGGAAGTGTTCCATTGACCCATGTTGGAAGTTCCTCGGTATTTCCAACAAGTAACGGCATTCTGAGGATGGTGTATATTTTAGAGAAGAGTTGGTCATTCTCATTCTTATTCTTCTCATTCTTTTCCTCCCCATTCTTCTCATTCTCCTCCCTCTCCTGGATCTCCTCCAAACTCACATAATAATAGTACTGTAAATCCCAACACTTTCTCAACTTTTCAATGAATTCAAGCAAAATGAAATCAGAAGACGTTCCATCTCCCAACACCTCACCGTGTCCACTCATCATTATACTCTCCACGAGTTTCCTATACGATGTACTTGGAAAGAAGCTCTTTGCCGATGCACCAAAGTATGTGTTTTCCAACTTTATGAGGTTGAGGTGAATGTCCACCAAATCCAACTGGAACGATGTTTCTGTATAAAGTGGACTGGCCATGGCCTCGAGCGACACGGTTTTGAATTGAACGTACTTGTCGTAGATCCACCGAGCCACAAGCCTCCGTTTTTCGTCACTTTCTGTGTCCGCATCCCTCACCAAGATCCCTTCTTCAAAAAGCTTTTCAAAGCTCTGGTAAAGTGTGAGCGATACCTTTCTTGCAACCATATCGATCTTGTCGTCTGCTTTGGTACCCAACTCTTTCAAAATAGTGCTGTACTGGTTGGTCAATGTGACAATATGGTTGTATTTAAGGGCCTTAATCTCTTTATACATCTCATCAATTTGATCAATAGTGAGGAGATCTGTCTTTGCTTTATCTTTCTTCACCTTCTTCACTATCTTCTCACCTCCTTTCACCTTATTCTTTGCATTCACCTTCTCCTTTTCATTCACCCTCTCCCCTTTTCTCCTCTTCTCGCTTTCCTTTACTTTGGCGCTTCTCTTCATACTGTAAAATCTAAAGCGATGGCTTTTTCGCGATGTGGTGAAGAGTTACCCGGACACCGAAAAAAAGTATAAAAGGGGGGAAAATCCATTTGTTGAAGGGCATGAACCTTCCAAGTTTTATACACATGATGAAATCTCGCGTATAGTCACGACATTTCCCCCTGGAGTTGAGTTTCAGCCTCGGCCGAGATTCCTTCGGGAATGTTTTTCGTACGAAATTCTGGGTTTAAATGGTGACGGTGTTTGGCGCAACAATCTTGTTACATTGACAGACACTGAGAACTTCTGATCCATCGAGCATATTGTAACTGCAATTAGCCGATTACTGGAAGAACTAGAATTAGTAACGTTCTAGTGATCACTTTAGTGAGTGTAGTAATGTGTAGGTGGATTCATATGGATACTGGCTACATGTGCGCTACTATAGTAAGGGTCACACGATGACTGCGTACAGGGATCATTGAGCATTGATTCGGGAGTGAGATTCTTGACCTTACAGATGACTGGACGTTTGATTACGTGTGATATAGTACTAATGAACTCACTAAATGAGCGAAGCGAATTTAGTGAGTTCATTAGTGAGTTCATTGTGAGTTTAGTATGAGTTCAATTAGTGGTTCATTTAGTGAGCTCATTTAGTGTTTATTGTGAGTTCATTCTCTCATTTAGTGAGTTCATTGTGAGTTCATTTACTGAGTTCAATTAGTGGTTCATTTAGTGAGTTCATTTAGTGAGTTCATTTAGTGAATTCATTTAGTGATCTTCTTTAGTGAGTTCAATTAGTGGTTCATATAGTGATTACATCTAGTGAACTCATTCTCCCATTTTATGAGTTCATTTCATGAGCTCATTTAGTAAGTTCATTAAGTGAGCTCATTTAGTGAGTTCATTAAGTGAGTTCCTTCTCATATTTGAGAAGTTAATTTCTTGAGCTCAGTCTCCCATTTAATGAGATATTTAATGAACTCATTTAGTGAGTTCATTGTAAGTTTACTGTGATTTCATTCACTGAGTTCACTAGTGAGTACATTTAGCGATTTCATTGTGATTACATTGTGAGTTCATTTCATGGGTTCATTATGAAGTCATTTTGCGGGTTCATTGTGAGTTCATTGAGTGACTTGATTCTACCTTTTGATGATTTCATTTGTGAGTTCATTCTGTCATTTCGTGTTAGTAAGTTCATTTAATGAGCAATTTAGTGATCTCATTTAGTGAGTTCATTCTGTCATTTTATGAGTTCATTGTGAGTTCATTTGTATGTTCATCTCCATTTAGTTCATTCGTCCATTAAGTACTTCGTTTACTCATTCGAGTTCATTGTACATAGTCATTTCTAGTGACTTCTCTGAACTTTCATTCAGTAACTTCTATGCACTTTCACCAAGTCAATTTTTACGCTCATCTACTCAGAGGCAACATCAAGACCCAAGTTATCGTTCATTAGAGTAGCATCACTAATAGTGAAACTTATACTATCTCGTCTATGGCTGCGAAAAATCCCGTACTTGATATCAATTTCTCAAGATCTAACTTTCGCATAGATGAGCTCATCTCATCTGTTCATCTAAATCTTTTCTTGTTCTACATTCACATAGATTCGCTTCGCTCATCTATGTTCAGCTCTCTCTATCATTAGGCTCATCCTTAATATACACTAAATGAAAGTCTCGTAAGCAACAGGAGCCAAGGTCTGTGGAATGTTACCCTCGGTGGCAATCACTCTAGCCTCTCTTGGCTTGGCTGGCTGTCTCTTCAAGAAGACAGACTCACCCTTGGCCTTGGCCTCTCTCTTCAAAGCAGCGTTGGTCTTGACTCTGTTCAAGAACTCCTGGCGACAAGCAGAGTGCTTAATGTGCTCAACCCTGAGGTTGACTCTCTTCTCAATGTATCTACCACCAACAACCTTGTTGATGATGACACCAACGGAGGACTTGGTAACGTTGTAAATGATACCAGTCTTACCGTGGTAGTACTTGTGGGGCATACCCTTCTGGATGGAACCGTTGGCCTTGATGTCAACAATGTCTCCAACCTTGTAGGTCTTCAAGTAGGTGGACAATGGAATTGCACCATGCTTCTTGAAGTCCCTCTGGAACATGTAACGAGTACCAGATCTGTAACCGCGTCTACTAGTTAGTAACGAACAATCGAGCGAAGCGAGATTGTGAGTTGAAGAATATGAACTTATATAAACAATCTCGCGAAGCGAGATTGTTCACTTCAAGCATTGTATCAAACATGGAAATATCCAACATTAAAGTGGAAAGGAGTCCACTTGGTGAAAATGAGTCCACTTGGTAAGAATGAGTCCACTTGGTAAAAATCACAGGTCGTTAATGAACATTTGCTATTTGGTCGAAATCGATTCTGCATTACTTTCATTCGGTTGTAGTCATGTGTAGTCGCATGTGTAGAAATTTTTGGCCGATCATCTGTGGTTGAATGTATGTAGTTGCCTATATTTTACCTATTTTTACCTATAGTCGAGTCTCATCTGTGGCTGCCTATAGTTGAATCTAATCATCTGTGGTTGCCTGTGGTCGTGTTTTTTGGTTCTCAGTTGTCGTTCATCATCTCATCTCCCGCTCATCTTATCAAATTCAAAAGTTCAAAGTTCAATATTTCATCTGCATATTCAATATCACATTCCACTCTACTCTCTCTCCTTACTATCTCCTCCCCTCTCTATACATACGATTTACCCATATTGCTTAGTAGTAGTGTTGGCTGGAATTTTTCGCGCCGGTAAAATTTTCACTACTCGCTGCTTAGGTAATCGGCCGTTTGGAATATTACATAAGCACACGTGATCTAGGGCTGGGCCCTGGGCACACATGCCGAGTGGTCCGTATGCGTAAACAGAGTTTACGGCAATTGGGGTAGGCAATTGAACCGTCAATAGCGAGGAACGATACAGAAGATACAACTACAAGACTATCAATATAAGGTGTCAATACGAGCGTGTCAAGATAACGTGTCAAGATAAGCGTGTCAAGATAAGCGTGTCAATACAAGCGCATAAAGAGTATAGAGAATACGGTCAAGGATCTAAGTGGCTTGAAGTACAGTGAAGTATAAGTAAGCCTTCACGACTGTACGGCTTCAGCTACAACAATCTATAAAGGTCTGCAATTAGTACAAGTATTATCAGAACTTCTACTACAATTACGTGCCTACTACATTACATACCCACTACAATTACGTACTATAATTAGGTCCTACTACAATTACCAGACTCCTGCTAGTACTCTACCTCCAGCAGTATTCCCTCATTCTGGTACTACTAAATACGATCAGTATTCTACAACAGGCAATAGTCTGTAGTCACCAATTATATTCTGTCAATAAGTACTTCTCCTAGTACCACCACTATAAGTACTACCACTACTACCACTAAGTACTACCACTAAGTACTACCACTACCAGTACTACAACTACCACTAACACTACCACTAACACTACCAGTTTACCACTACTAGTACCACCACCTTATACAAATAAGATCACTGCTCATAATACTACCTCCCCCACAACGGCCTTATCTTATCTTTGATTTTGTGCAGGACTATTGTGTTTATTTTGTGTAAGGTTTTTGACGTGAGCCAGACGATTCAAAGATAGAAATTAAGAGATCAAAGAGCATTGAGTGTGATTGAGATTGAACATTAATTGGTTGTCAGTGATAGCTAGTGTTTTTATTTTGACACTGCTCATCTATTGGTTTAATTTTTCATACAACATTCGCTCTAGTGTTGGTGTTGAGTTTTATACTAGATTTACTCTGAACATCTACTTTCATCGGTGTTTTGATTTTTGTGCGCTACGCTCATCTAGTTTATTGGTGTTTTCGCTTTTACACTAGATTCTTCGTTCATCTAGTCTAGTGTTTGGTTTTTTACTGGATTCACTTGAACATCTAGTTTTATCGTGTGGGCTTTTATACTAGATTCTTCACTCGTCTTATTAGTGTTTGGGTTTATACTATCATTAGTATTTGGATTTACACTAGATTGCTTCGCTCATTTGGTCTAGCGTTTTCGATTTTTGATCCACTAGATTCGCTAGTGTCTCATTTGGTTAGTATCTTTGGGTTTATCACTAGATTCGCCATCTAGTGTCTCATAAGTCTATTGGTGTTTTTATCCACTAGATTCGCTTCGCTCATCTAGTGAATATGCTAACACCCACCCCCAAAACCAACACCCACTCCCCCCTCACCTCCTTCCTATGGGCATTCATCTCCTCCATCGGAAGTTTTCTCTTCATCCAGTTCATGTTTTGCGGGGCCCTTTGTTTCCATGTCTACAACATTCTTTCCGGAACCGAGCGCCATTTCCGCCCCGCTGCCGAAGAGACACACAACGGGTACACCCCCCGTCCCAACTACCCCAACACACCCAGACTCAAGGTCACCAAAGATTTGCGGTACTATGCGCAGCAACTCGGTGCCGATCTCCTCGAGTACACCATTGTCACCGACGACGGGTACATTCTCCCCCTCCACCGGTTGATTTACCCCAGTGAAAGCGAAAACGAACGCCGCACCAAACGCCCCATTTTGATGCAGCACGGTCTCTTGTCCAGTGGCGGGTGCTACCTCACGAACGGCCAAAACTCGCTTGCCTTCTACTTTCTCGAGAACGGCTACGACGTGTGGCTCGGCAACAACCGGTCGAATTTCGCAGCCAAACACAAGACTTTCACCGGCAACTTGATGTACTCGGAAAAGTACTGGGACTGGGACGTACGTGACTTGGCCTACTTTGACTTGCCGTGTATCATCTCCAACGTGTTGGAACACAAGCCCCACTCCAAACTTGTGTTGGTGGGCCACTCACAAGGGTGTACCCAATCCTTCCTCATGCTCTTGAACAAGGAATTGGGGGCTGTTCACGATAAAATCGAGATGTTTTTCCCGTTGGCCCCCGCTATCTTTCCGGGCAGACTCTTTCACGAGCGCAAGTTCCTCAAGTTCATCCACGACAAGGGCCGTGTTAACTACAAGATGAATTTCGGGTGTCTTTCATTTTTGCGGCTCATGGGGGACTTGCGGCTGTTTATTGGCACGACACGGATCTTTAACTTTTCAGCGTACATCATGTTCAAGTTTTTGTTTGGGTGGAGGGCCAACAAGTGGTCTACCAACCGGCGTGTGCGGCACGTCAATGCGTTGTTCAACCTCTCGTTTGTGCTGCTGAGATTGATGAACTGGTGGTTGAGTTACTATGTAGAGGAGGGATTTTCGAACCAGCTTCTTCCACGTGAAGACTACTATAATGGGAACCACTACAAGTATGTGGAGCCATCACTGGCTCCACCATCCAAGTCGTTTTTTCCGTATACGAAACTGTGGTTGGACCACCTTTCGTTTCCAATGACGGTGTTTACGGGGGACGTGGACTTTTTGGTGGATGGGAAGAGGTTGATTGCACACATGAGGTACTATGAGCCGACGTTTGTGGAGGGCGATAACTTGGAGATTGTCGAGATTAACGACTATGACCATTGTGATGTGGTGTGGTCGCAGGACTGTATAGGGAAGATTGGGGTTGTGATACGGGAGAGAATAGAAAGGGAGGTTGGAGAGGGTGAAAAGGTGGCGGAAAGGGGGAGAGAGGAGGTGAGAGAGAAGGTAGAAAGAAAGAGGGAGAAAAAGGAAAAGGGTGAGGAAGCTATGGAGAAGGATGAAAGAAGAAAAGAACTTAACGGCAGGACCGAGAAAAGTGTGGATAGAAGGCATTCTGTGAGGTCTATGGGGAGTATAGGGGTGCCTTCTACGGGGAGGATACGGCATCCGAGGGATGTTGTACAGGAGGCATAACTCAAATCGAGCGAAGCGAGATTTGAGTAAAACTTCAAATTAAGCGAAGCTTCAAATCGAGCGAAGCGAGATTTGAGTGTTCAATAAAAGCTATTTAAGCTCAATTGTATTCAATAAAAGGTATTGAATTAGCTCAATTTGAGCTTTGTTTGAAGATCCCTCAATTTGAGTATTCAATAAAAAGTATTGACGTTCGCTCAATTTGAGTACTCCAAAAAGTATCTAGAGTTCGCTCGATTTGAGTATTCAATACCACTATTGAATACTCAAATCTAGTATTCAATGGTATTTAAATTGAGTTCTTTCAGTAGTCGAAAACTACTCGGAAGCACTTCAAAACTATTCAAATAGACTAAACGAGTAGAAAAAAGAGTTTGATTTCAGTCAAGTCAAACCAAATAAAGGAAGTTCACACTATTCAAATTACGAACTAATGGCGATTTCATTCAAACAAGTTCATCGGAGGTTCAAAATATAGAAACAGTAGTTCATGTATTACTAATCAATTACCAATTACCTAACCAACTACCGGTATACCCGAACCATTCTCGGCATACTCCTCTCCTTCTCCCTCCTCTCCTTCTCCTTCCTTTTGTAGTAGTCATTCATTGGTCACTCATTCTCCTCTTTGTATTTCGTCACTCATTTCCGTCACTCTCTTTCTCCTTCCATTCACTTTCAGTCACTTCCATTTATTCTCCCCGCGTTCGCACTTCCCCACAATTTAAACATTTAAACGCTTTTTTGTCTCTTCTTCTTGCCATGACAGTTAACGACAAGATTCCCGTGTGGATCGACTGCGATCCCGGCACAGACGACGCCTTTGCGCTCTTGATGGCGCTCTACAGCCCCCGGATCCACGTCGTGGGCATTTCGACCGTCCACGGCAATGCCCCCATCGAATCAACCACCGCCAACACCTTGGCCATCTTGGACGTGTTGGGAAAGTCGCAAATTCCCGTGTATCGCGGCGAATCCAAACCACTTGTGCGTCCCCCCATTCACGCAGGCTATATCCACGGCGATTCGGGCTTGGGGGACATCCAAATACCGAAAAACCCAGTCGCTAAGGTCTCCGAAACACCCTACGAGGAAGCCATGCACGACGCCTGTGTGCAGTACCAAAACCGTTTAGTGATGATTTGCACCGGGACCCTCACCAACGTTGCGAAGTTTGTGGAGGCGTACCCACAAGATGTCAGCGCTATACGCTACGTGAGCATTATGGGGGGAGCGTTTGGGTTGGGTAACATTTCGCCGTATGCCGAGTTCAATTTTTATGTGGACCCAGAGGCTGCGAAAAAGGTGGTGGACACCTTTTCGCAAAAGGTCTTGTTGAGTCCGCTCAATATCACACACACCGCGGTGGCCACGGAGGAGGTTCGCGAGAAAATCAAGGGTTTGCTGGAGTTTTTCTACAGGTTAGTGGACTACTCGTACAAGACCAACTTGAAGTTTGGAGGGAAGGAGGACGGGCCACCGATTCACGATCCGGTGGCTGTTTACGCAGTGATGGGGTTGATTGAGGGAGAGGTTGAGTGGGAGGAGTTGGGGGTGGATGTTTGTACGGAGGGTGAGAGGAGTGGAGAGACGGGGAGGGGGGGGACGAAGGTGAGGGTTGCGACGAGGATTGATGTGGGGGAGTTTTGGGGGGAGATTGTGGGGGATTTAGAAAAGATCAACACTAATAGTTGAGCGAACAATGAGCGAAGCGAATTGTGAGTGAATAAGTGAGAAAGGTTAACAATTGAGCGAACAATTGAGCGAACATTGAGCGAACAATGAGCGAAGCGAAGTTGTGAGTGAATAGTGAGAAGAATGATAGGAAAAAAGGAAAAGAGGAAGGAATAGAATGATGAAGGAATATAATGAAGGAATAGAACGAAAAAAGAATAGAAGAACACAAATGAAAAAGGAATACAATAAAGGAATACAATGATAAGGAATAGAAAAAATAGAGGAATACAAAAAGTTGGGGGAAAAGAGGAATTCAAAAAAGGGAAAATGGTCAATCCCGGTAATTGCTATTTATACTATTAATCGACATAAATAGAATTTAGAGTAAATGAGCGGAGCGATTGCGAGTGAGAGGAGAAATAGACAGTGTAAATGAAATCGTGTGAACACTAGAAACATTTCTTTCTCGTCAATTCCAAAGTGGTGCGAAATGCACCCGTATAGTGAGTATTGATCTGGGTGACTTCCCATCTGGGTGACTTCCCCCCAGTCCTCCTCTGTCTCTCGTGTTCTCTATTCCGGAAGAGGTTGCACTTTCCACTTCTCAATCCTCACTCTCTACTCATTCTCTATTAATACTGCTCACTATAAATCCCCACTGCCCACTCTATGAATACTCACTACACACTCATTCGCTCTTTCGCATACCCGCGTTTTGGCACAGTTTGTAGTCGAGACATCTCTATAGTCTAAGAGGTAGCCCCTCCAATATTGCTCTACAGAATGAAAAATGCACTACCCCGAGGACTTGTGGTGAGGGGTAGTGTTGGGATCCTCAATTGCCGCAAATCCTGCATATAAAGTATAGCCCTGGAGGAGCTGCTGATCAGCATTCACTGACCAGAATTCATTTCTTAAGCATTGGGACTTCTACTTTATCTAGCATCTTAATGATGATTATGAGAGTTGATGAAGTGGGGCGATAAGAGAAGTAAGGTGGAGAGAAGTGAGTTTTTTTAATTCTTGTCAATAGTCAATAGTTTATCGAATACTTAGTCTCTTCTCAGTTACTCTTCCTAGTTGATCACAACAAACCTATCATAGTTGTATTCTCTATCTATATCTGAGTAACTGTCTATATCTGGAGTTGACCAGTGTCTATTGGTACTTCTCATTTGAGGGATGACAAAAATCCATCCTCGCTCTGAGATGACAGATTCGCTCGAATCGATTAAATTCCTCGAATCATCCTCGCTTCGCTCGGATGATTGCTCGGATTAATCGATCTTTACTGAGAACGCCCCCGCCAACGCCAACGCCGGCTCCTCAATATTATTATGCTGATAACTCAACACCCCCACATCCGCTGTATTCATCAAAAACCTCGGGTTATGGTCAATCTCCTGCTTGATCCACCTCGCCGCCAAGCACCTCGAGATATGCCCGTGCGAAACCACCAAAATATCGCACTCCTCACCAGCCTCCAATGCCGCTCTGTGTTTTTCCTGCACACGTGCAATGAACTTGTCCAAACGGGCCGTCACCTCGGCCGAGTCCTCTCCGTTTTCACACCCGTCTCTCCAGATATCCCAGTCGCGCTCCTTGTCCAATCCACGGTCCTTTCTCAACTTGACGATTTCCTTTGGTTTCAAGCCCTCATAGTCCCCGTACCTCCATTCCTGGACATCCTCATCGATAATCACCTCGATCTGGTCCCTTTCTTGTTGGCTCAAGCCCTCGAGGAGGTACTTGATGGTGTTTTGGGCGCGGATACGGGGGGACGAAACAATGTACTTGAGGTTCTTGGGCTCGATGAACTTGCCGTCTCCAATGAGCTTGAGACCGACTTTTTGCACCTGTTCGACTCCCAAGGGAGTGAGGTCAATGTCGGTTATGGACGTGTGCTGACCGGTCTTGGACCATTCGGTCTGGCCATGGCGTGCAAAGATGAGACGGGGGGTCATAACGAAACTGAGAACAATCGAACAATGAGTAAACGAATTGTTCAATCAGAGGAACGAAAGATAATCAGAAGGTAGAGGCTGTATTTTGCAGGTTGCAATTTCTTCATTTTGCATGTTACATTTCTTCATTTTGCAGGTTCATCATATTTTGCAGTTTATGTTTAAGTAGGAGGGGATGCTTCTCTAGTTAGTAAAGATACTATGTAGTATGTGATATTAGATGTAGTATCGTATAGAGAAGTACGTTTAGTATGTCTAATAGAGAAGTAGGTTCAGTATGTCTAGAATAATTTAAGTAATTTGAGTAACCAAGTATTTCAATATGTAGGGGAAAATTTAAATCACCATGTCCCGGTCTGAGATCACACAGAAAACCGTTTCGCTCTTAAAGACGCTCCCAAAAGACCGTCTCACGCACTATGCGTCGTTCAAGGACACGATGCTTGAGCGGTTCCAGAACCCAGAGGCCTTGAAGGACGTGTCCGACAAGGACTTGAAGTTGCAGTTCAACTCGTTGAGGGACTTGGTGAATGACAAGTACAAGAACTACTACAAGTTGGATGATAAGCTTTTGAAGCCAAAGGGGAATCCGGAGTATTACACGAGGTTGATGAGTGAGATTAAGGGGGAGAAGAAGGAGCTGATGATGTCGGCGATGAGGACGGTGGTTTTTGGAAGATAGAAAATAAGCGAGCAAACAATGAGCGAAGCGAATTGTTTGCGAGTGTTTGACTGACTGTACCATGAGCGAAGCTCATGGTGAGTGTGTGTTTGCGAATCTGCGTAATGTGAGGTTTTCGAGGGCTTATGTGAGTGAGAATGTGAGTGAGAGTATGAATGTTCAAGAATATGAGGAAGAATGTTTGAGTGCAATGTTCACCAATTTTTTGCATCTTCTTGTATTCACACTGCAGATTTCGATAAAGAATGCAAATTCCCATGAGCGAAGCTCGTGGTGAGTTGTTGTTGCTATCTTGCGAATGGTGTAATGTTAGTGCTGAAGAATGTGAGTGAGAATGTGAATGAGAATGTGAGTATGTGAGTATTGAAGATATTTCAAGTGCAAATGTTCAATATTTGTGAGTGCAGATGTTTTTATGAGTGAAGTTTTTAAACGTCTCATGTTGCTGCGAGTGAATGTTTGCAGTTCCAATGCTCTTGCAATTTTACGACAGTTTGCAATGAGAATAAAGATGAGAATTGATGTGGTAAGATTGGCAAACAAGTTCAAAAATGTTGAGCGGTGGCTGTTGAGGAAGAGCGTCTGTGCTCTGTAAACTGGCCGTATGGGGAGCAGTATGGTAGACTTGTATATAAGAATGGATATGATATGGAAGAATGAGAATGAGATGAGCGAAGCGAATCGAGTGAGTGAAGAGAGGAGCAAAGAAAAGGATTGAATAACTCAGAATGTAAACTGTGAGTTTCCAAGTAATGAAAAAAGCACCTATTTTGTTGATCTACAGTTAGCACTAACCTCTGCGTCCTCAGTACTTTCACAGATTACGAGTCATTTATGTGCAGTACGTATAACACACTCAAGTATCTGCTGCACTTGAAAGCTTAGCTCTCTCTCACCTGAGTGGTTAGCAATTTTGAATGTTCAAGTGGTGACTGAATCAGATTTAGAATTGTGACGAATTAGAGTGATGAAGGAGTTATGAAAGAGTTATGAAAGAGTTATGAAAGAGTGATGAAGGAGTTTTGAAAGAGTGATGAATGGGGTACCTGATATGAACAGACTCAGCTCATCGGAATACTTTCCCTTACAAACAGATATAAACTAGAAATCTTAAATGCTTTATGTCAGAACAAGAATCACTCGTCAGTGTTGCATGCACATCCAACAACTTGAATTCGTACTTCACTCAGACTACGAGTCAATTATATACAGTACCAACAACTTGAATTCGTACTTCATTCAGATTAAGAGTCAATTATATACAGTACATTTAATTAGGTAGGAGCGGATACATGACTACAGCGAAACGTGGTGCTGACAGTCTGTACAGAACGTCAGTAGGTAAAGGGTAGATAATATGGAGACTATTTGGTTCCACACTGAGCCATTCAAATACAGTATTTAGCATGAGTGTAAAAGTAGCAAGTGGACATATAACCCCAGCGTATGAAGACTCTCTTTCAACACGACACTTCTAACAATTGCGCTGCTCAATTGTTCCAATTGTTCGATCTTGTTCGATCACTCTGTGTCACTGCCGATCTCGTTTTCACGTACACAAAACCAATCGTGAACGTGACAAACTTTATTAGGTTGCTTGTAGGCGGTGTTGTTGATGTTTCTTATTTAACCACTAGTCGATCTAGTCAATCTAGTCGATCTAGTTAATCTAGTTAATTTCTAGGTAATCTAATCAATGTATAGTCAATCTAATCAATTTCTAGTTAATCTATTGATATCACTTCTCCACGTTTTAGAAGACTTCTTCAATACTCAGTTCAGTTTACTCAATTAACTTGAATACTCCAATTTATTCTTCAATTTAACTGAATGAATTGCAATACTCGCTTCGCTCGTATTGCTACAATTCGTGGTGTTGCTCTTCTTCGCAACATTCGCTTCGCTCATGTTACTTAAATTCGCAACATTCGCATGTTCTTTTTTTCATGATCCCCAAACCACTTATCGCAGTCACCGTCCTATCCTTAGTAGGACTCCTCTACTACCTCTTCTCCGGGGGCGACTCCTTCACACCCGAAGAGCTCAACTCGCTCCTCCAAAATAAAAACGCCGATGTTGTCGAGATCAAAAAAGCTGAGTTGACTGCCCAGAAACTAGTCAAGCCCTTCACCGAAGAAGGCGGGTTCAAGCACTCGAATTGGGACGTTTCCGGCCACACGCTCCTCCACAAGAACTCTCACATTGGACTCATTTCCAACAACCAGCACCAAGTGGGCAATGTGTTCTCCAACATGCCCATCCAGGCCGAGCTGTTTGAGATGGAGCTCACTTTCCGCATATCTTCCGACGCCAAAATGTACGGGGACGGTTTCGCGGTGTGGTTTCTCAATGAAAAGCTGCCGGTTGGCGATGTTTTCGGGGCAAAAAACTACTTTAACGGGCTCGGGATATTTGTAGATACCTACCGTAATGGTAAGAGAGGGCGTTTCCCATTCATCAATTTGATGCTTGGAGACGGCAATTCCTTTTACAATAAAGAGACCGATGGATTTGAGACCAGACTCGCGGGGTGCTCTGCAAACCCAGAGATTATCAACCCAAATAACGGCGAGACCAAGATGCGGCTTGTGTACATCAAGAACGGGTACTTGTCGATTGACTTCAACTACCACGGGATCCACGAGGACTGGAAGAATTGCGTCACTTTGACAAACGTGCACTTGCCGGCGGTTAAGTACTTTGGTCTCACGGGAGAGACGGGTGATCTTTCGCACTCGGTGGATATCTACGAGAATAGAATGTATGCTTTGTACAAGCCAGATGGACTGTTTGTGGAAAGTGTGGAGGAACTTGAGGGAATGATCCAGAACGAGGAGCCAGAGACCCCGATGGGGGGGAGTAAGCGTCATCGTGAAAAGAGAAAGAATAAGAGGAAACTGTTGCTGAGATTGAGGAAATCAGAGGCTAGGATTAAGGAGAGAGAGAGACAGTTGAGGAAGGAAAAGTACGGGAGCGAGGACGCTACGTTTTTCGTAAGGTGGAGAAGGAGATTGTGGACGTTGGTCAAGTGGACGTTTGGTTTGGGAGTGGTGGTGATGGGGGGGTGGTTTGTGTGGATAGTGGTGAGGGTGCAGAGGCAGAAGAGGAGAAAGACGGGTTTACTCGACTGAGCAAACAACCGAGCGAAGCGAGGTTGTTAGGGAGGTTGTTCATACGAGCAAACAACTGAGCGAAGCGAGGTTGTTAGGGAGGTTGTTCATACGAGCAAACAACTGAGCGAAGCGAGGTTGTTAGGGAGGTTGTTCATACGAGCAAACAACTGAGCGAAGCGAGGTTGTTAGGGAGGTTGTTCATACGAGCAAACAACTGAGCGAAGCGAGGTTGTTAGGGAGGTTGTTCATACGAGCAAACAACTGAGCGAAGCGAGGTTGTTAGGGAGGTTGTTCATACGAGCAAACAACTGAGCGAAGCGAGGTTGTTGAGAGGTTGTTAATCATGAACTGTTGAAACGGGCAAACAACCAAGCAAACAACTGAGCGAAGCCAGGTTGTTGAGTTGTTGAGAGGTTGTTAATCATGATCTGTGAACAGCCTTGCGAAACTACGCAACCAACCGTGCAAACAACAAAGCGAAGCGAAGTTGTGAGGTTGTTCAGAGGTTGTTTATGGTCTGTGAACAACCGAAACCGAGCAAATCGAGGTTTTTAAAATCTGCACAACCAGCAATCTCTCACCTTCTTAAAAGTATAGCAATAAGCTTTGAGAATGAAATGTAGTAAGTAGTATGTTGGTGTACTGTTGAAAGATACCGCCAATTCGGAGTGAAATTGTAGCAGAGGTTCTCATGAGCAGAAGTTTGATTAATAGAGGCTAACCCAAGTCTGAAAGGCTACAAGGAAACTACGTCTAGATTCTAAGACTGATACAAGACTTACATCAGAGACAAGAGGACATTCAAGACAATAGGTCTTTCCCTTAGGGATAGACACGGATAGACCGAACTCAGCCTTAAAGAGAAACTTAAATAGGGGCTTTCACCCAGTCTAAATAGTGAAGTATTCCAAGGTATTCCCCTACATAGGCATAGCTCGAAGTCCAATACAAAAAATGCCTAAGTCCATGTAAAATGAATTAGTAGACTTGGTGTGATAATTGACATGAGAGGAGCCTCTGACAGCTCTATCAACAATTGAGCTTTGCTCAATTGTTTCATTTGACTTCTTCACTAAGCACATTTTACTTCTTCAAGCTCAATTGTTTCATTTTCCTTCTTCACTCACTCGCTCCCTTCGTTCGCTCGTTTGCGATAGTGGCATCCATCGTGAGAAGACTGATCCCTGTACGAGACAAGCCTATTATGTGGTTTCAAGGTACTTCTGGATAACTAACTGAGGACATTCTGCTTCAGGTTGCTTAAATAAGTATATGCTCTAGTAATTGTGAGTGTTTGATAGAATGTATCAAGCATATTCTATCCTTCATACTGTATCACCTCACTATATTCTGTTCATACTGTATCTTCTCATTCTTTTTTGGGTGCAAATAGTTTTGAGCGTTGGTACTGAACTACGACTAGGAAATTCTTACTATTAATCTATAACACGCCATATTATTTCAGGTAATCGAACAAGCGAAGCGGTTCGAACAGCTTTTGTTAAGAGGGAACGCTGCTTAGTGAAGTGAATTGTACAGCGAAGCGAATTGTTGTAGCACATGTCTTTACAGTAGATTGGCTGATTATGAGCACAACGAAGTTCAAGTACATTGTGACGATCGCTCTTGTTCAAGAATTATGAGTATTCACAATAGCTCATGTTGTTCAACTTTGATTGAGTAAGCAATGCTCTGAAGAACACTTGATTAGTATTCGCAATAGCTCATGTTCAAGAACACTTGATGAGTATTCACATCGCTTCGCTCTGGTTCAGTAACACTTCATTTGAAAGTTCACAACAATAGCGAAGCTATTGTTGTTCAAGTAACACCTTCTTTGGAAGTTCACAACAATAGCTTCGCTATTGTTGTTCAAAAAAGACTTTGATTGAGTAGTTCACAACAATAGCTTCGCTATTGTTGTTCAAGCATCACTGTGGCTGAGTAGTTCACAACAATCGCTTCGCTCTTGTTGTTCAAACATCCGTGATCACTTCCTCTTCCTCAAAAACTCCAGCTCATTCGCAACCCTCAACAACGTATCCTTCTCTGGATTCTCCACCAATATCGTAACCCCATACGTCTCTCTCCTCACCCCAAACACCCTCTGAAACGCCGTCATCAACAAGTTTGGCACCTTCTTCTCGAACGGATTCAAATTAATATCCAGCTTCAAAAGCCCAAACTGCTTGCGTTTCAACACACCAAGTGTCACCTCATCGAACGAGTACGCATCCATAATCACATTGATTTTGCACCCCTTGATGCTCTTATTCTTGCCCACGTAGTCCTGAAATATCTGCCTCGAGCGCAAGATCGCCCAGTCGAGCATCAACAGCTCAAAGTCCACCTTGCGGAACACCTTTTTCACGTGCAACCCGCTGATTTTCACCACGAAATTGCTTTCGGTGGAGTTGTCGTACAACGGGTTCAATGTGCAAATGGCAATGGGGCTCTCGCGGTAAATCATCATCTGCGAATTGGTGCCAAGCGCCAAAAACTTGGTTTCTTTCGGTGTAACAGCAGCGGGGTCCAACTTGCGGAACTTGGAGATGTCAAACCCAAAAACCAGGTAGATGTAGTTGCGTCTCACCATATCGTCGGAAATACACCGCAAATCGTCGCTCGCGATCCAGTTGAGCAACCCGAAAATACCAATAACAACAACAGCAACGGGGAAGAGCGTCATGATCTGGAAGAGAAAGTCCCTCGACCGTATGAAAAATGAAAGAAACTCGGTAACACTGTCGGAAATCACAATGTAGTCCCATAACCGGTACGTCAAGACAGAGAGCGCAATGGCGCTGTAGATGGTCTTGGAAATCGGGTGCCAGAAAACATACTTGTTCAACCGCATCTGCAGTTGTCTGTAGTAGTCACCATGGAGAGTGATGGCAGCGTGAGACAAATCGGGCGTGAGCGCCGACTTGCTAAGCGTCGCGGCTTTGGTGGGGTCCAACGGCTGGTTTAAATCAACTTCTTTTTGGAGGGCCATACTGAATAAACTTAGTAGAATGGGAACCTACTTATATGGATGTAATTAATGCACACGAGTTTAATTTTTCATCCACGTGGGGTAGAAAAAGAACACTATTCGAACGATGAGCGAAGCGAATTGTTCGAATATGACAGATTCTACAGATTCTACAGCTTTTACAGTATTAAAGCATTCACACCTTCATAAGATCACATTATCTAGATATTCACTCATAACTAGTTTTATAAAATTTGGGTAAATTTTTGAAAATTTCGGAGTCGGAGTGGATGTGAGTGATGGATTGTAGATTAAGACATTAAGAATCATTTTTACTAAGAATACAGTAACATGAGCTTCGCAAAAGTTACTTGTGATATAATGTGATAATGTGATAATGTGATATAATTGTTGTGATCTCTGTGTTTAATCACTAATCTCAAAAATTAACGAGATGGATCCAGCAACAATCGCTTCGCTCTTGTTGCTAGTGACAAAAGGTAAAAAGGATCCAGCAACACTGCTTCGCTGGCGTTGCTAGTGGATGAGTGCAAAAAGTGCCTTCAGCCAGATTCGAACTGACGATCTCCTCATTACTAGTGAGGTGCCTTACCAACTTGGCC